>CAMZJJ010000014.1:0-426201 GCA_947308005.1 Yponomeuta malinellus
GTTAAAATTTTGAAATGATTTGTTTTACTTTCACGCGCGCATGTACATGTAATGTAGGCACATCTTATATCAATAAAAATAACGTAATTATAAATAATTATATATATACAATTTGTGAAGCTATGGTATATATTAGGTAAAAAAGAAATCATGCATAATAATAAATAAACACACAACATGACCCAAATTAGATTTTTATAAAATTCTTCACATCCTCCTCACTGCGAATGATAATTCTCTCCGAAGCTTGATTTCTTCTACAGTACACTCTTCCATCTCTCGACCAAACAAACCTCCATTGTGCTTCGCGAGCCGCATCACGAGCCTTGCCGAATAGAGCGCGATTTATCTTTGTTAGCCGTTCATTTATATAAAAACGCTGGGGTGCGTGTGGGGGCAGGCCCAGATCGGCAGTGGTAGCGCCGCGTCGCACTCGCGCACTCTTTATAAGGTTATCTCGGAGCGAGCGACGGGTAAGCCGCAAGACGATAGGACGCGGACGGGATATAGGGGCTCCCTCTACTGGCCCGCGCTTTGGGCCAACTCGTAGCGCGCTGACGATATCCCGTTCCTCGATCACCATTCCCAGCTTTGTTGCCACCGTTATAGCCACATGTCCCGTTGACTCACCGTCACATTCGGGGACACCTGTGATTTCCACATCGTTTGATAACAGCTCCTGGTCTCGTTCGTTCAACTGGCGCTGAAAACCGGTAATGGCTTCCATCAGCCCAGTATCTCCCGTTGTAGACAGAGGTGGAACTGCTTTCTGAAGGGATGTGATGTCTTCTCTCAGCTTGACGTTCTCATTCCTAAGGGCCGTCACCTCAAGTTGAACATTTTCTCTTAGCTGGCTCAGAATTTGGTTAAATTCTCTGGTGATTTCTTCCTTGAAAGAGCTCAGTTTTGTGTCCAGTTTAGAGTCAAGTAGCAAACCAAATTGTTCGTAAGAGATGACTTGGCCTCGTTGAGCTTGGCCGGCTTCGCAAATTTCCATGGGAACCCTCGTCGTGGCACTGCTGGCCGTGGGCGGGGCGCTGCCTTCCGGCCTGACGGGTGCATGCGCGTCCAGCTGCTCAAACTGTCTCCTCGTGGGTGTCTCGTCTCCTCTTATGCGGTTGGTGGCATTGTCATAACGTTTTGTTACATTATCGCAGCTAGGACACTGCCATTTCTTTTTGTTCAGTTCTCGAAACTTGGCAGATGTCATATTAATACACAAGTAGTGGTAGAATCTGCTACATAAATAGCATTTTAGTGCCTCTGCGCTGCTTATATATTTATTACATGCTTCGCAGTTCATTTTGCCGACAAGTAGAAGATGCCGAAATAACAGTGATCGTGTTGTGATGCGTACAAGCTTGCGTACAAAGGAACGTTCTTAGTCCCTGACAGCTGACAGATGACAGATGACGGCTCGCTTCAGTCTCTGATTGGCGGATCGACCGTCAAAGACTCCACAACGTCACTGATAGTGTCACTTTGGTTGACGTTTCTATTGCTGTCTCTTTCTCTCCGTTGGCCGTTGGAGTTTATTGTTGAAGAAGATGGTTTAAAACTTGTTACTTTACTCACGATTCTCTTTATTCCGTGGCGATCTTTTGGGCGGCACTGGTAGATTTAATTGTGTGCTTTGATTACATTCAGCTGTATTAAGCACTTATCGCGTTTTACTATATTTTTTCAATTAAAATCTACGGACTGACTTTCCTACTATGTTTACGATTACACGGCACGTTCCGTTCCCCTTAACAATCGGTGAAGTAGGTGTAAACGTTTTCCTTTTCTGTTTATTTTGTGCATTTGTTTTGTGCATTTTGCTGAGCAGAGTATGGGTCAACGCGCTCTCGACTGCACTTGCTAATTTTGCACGACCTTACTATCTAGTAGGTAAATACATACAAATCAAGTAACATACGCAATCAACTTACTAAATTACTTAATAAATTTACTGTGGGATGCGACTTGCGGCACTTTTGCTCCTTCGCATTTATCCACAACTTCTGCTACTCCCGGTGCCGCTGCCGAATCGGTAGCGAGGCTCAAGTGCCAAAAGTATACCCTATCATCGACACGGGCAGGCGGTGGCTTAGCTTGGACCTGGCAACAAACTTGCTAGTCACGGTCTGCCACGTGTTATCGCGCATTGGCTCACTTGGGCTGGCGCTCCTGGCCTGTGCCGGTGTGCTGCCGTCCAAGGAGATTACTGAGATGTTGCCCCTCTAGATTCCGAGTGGCTGCTCGGTGCCAAAGTGACACCGGGGAGGGATTCTCCTGCCCTTATGGGGCCGATACCCTCTTGAGGTAAATTCTTCTTATAGCCTGACATCATTGTAATTTTTCTGCTAAAAAAATTAAGGAATTGGGGATATTACTCGCTTCGCTTTCCCAACACGCCACGGGTGCACTATTTGGGGTTATTTAGGTCCTAAGGCCCACACAGACCCAGTTTGTGGTTATTCCGCCACTGATTCGGGAGTGGTTCTTCGCCGACACCAAATCCAGGCCTATTAATATATTTTCACTTTCTATGCGTAAATTCAGACAATACGTTATCAGCGTACTTCGCAATCGGTGAAGTAGGTGTAAACGTTTTCCTTTTCTTTTTATTCTTGTATTTGTTTTGTGCATCTTGCTGAGCAGAGTATGGGTCGACGCGATCTCGACTGCACTTGCTAATTTTGCACGACCTTGCTATCTACAGGGTGACTTCGAATTCGTTAATCGTCTTTTAAGGGGACATTCTAACCATCATTTTGAAACTTATGGCACTGGTTTAAAAAATAATCGTGAGGTAAAATTTTTTCTTCTTTTTTTTATGTTAAAAAGTACTACCTATAATCTAATGATAACAGCTAATATCAGTATCAAAAATTGTAAAAAAACAATCAATTTTTTTTTCATCTTTAAACAATTAAATTTAAAGGAAACACTTTTCAACGCTACGATACTTTCTATCGCTTTGACCATGTACTGTGACAGGAAATTGTCGTTCCAAGCGACAGGTTGGAAATGCAATAATCGCTTTGTAAATATATGACGCCTATTAGCAAATTTATAAGAACCAAAATTATAGAAAACGACTGGCCCTGGTAACACACAACATTCGCAGATTGAGGACAGATGAAAAGCTAATTGAGCTGGAAGAGGAAATGGGTAGGTTACACTGGGATATCCTAGGGTTCAAATCAAATCAAATCTTTTATTTGTCATAAACATAGGTGTTGATTACAGGTCTTAAGTGTGAATTGTATCTCTATGTTTTACCCACAGGGTATACAAATATTTTAGGTCTAAAACATATCTGGCATGCATTGAATTTATAATTAATATCAAATCTTTTAAATCTCTGAAAACAAAATTAAATAATATAAATCGTAATGTCAATTTACCAATGAAAATATAAAAAATGTCAAACAGGCAATAGTCAAGATGTTTAAAAAAGATTTGTCAGCGAAGTTAAATAAATGTAATAGTTAATATACTTACTAATAAAGAGATTAAAAAATGTCAAATATACAATTAAATTAGTAAAGATTTGAATTATGCAGTTAAATAGTCAAGTCGTTCAGGAAATCTTGTACCGAATAATAACATTTATCAATTACATAATAGCTTATTCAGCTTAAATTTAAACAACGGCAAGTTCATTTCAGTAATATGGAGTGGGAGTTTGTTGTATATAAGGGGAGCCATATACAGAACACTCTTACGCATTAGGGCTGTCTTGCATTTTGGTTTTGACAATTTCCCTTTGTATTGAGAGCGTATTGGTTGTTTGCGTACTGTAGATAGTTCTAAAAATAGATCAGAATTCGTTTTTACAAATACGCATAGTTCATATACATATAGTGAAGGCACCGTGAGAATTCGTAAAGATTTAAAATATGGCAAGCAACTATCTGTTGTTTTGATGCCACACATAGCTCTGACGCAACGCTTTTGAGCTTTAAATATTGTGTCTCTTTCCGTACAGTTTCCCCAAAAGATAATCCCGTAACGCAAAGTAAATGCCACAAAGCCAAGGTATGCTGACAAAGCAGTATTTGTATTAACTATATATTTCAGCCTATACAAAGCAAATGGCGGACATGATAGAATTGTTCAACTCCCGGATGGCCGTATTTGAGGAGCAGCTGCAGAAAACCAGCCCGGCCGCTCCCACAGTGAAAGGTCTGACTACTGAGTTCGCTTCATTTAAGTCATTTGTCAAGTTGGCCTTGCAGAACTTGCAAATGCAAGTGGAGACGTTGGCACGTGAGACAGACCAGCTGGAGATGCGGGGCCGGCGCAAGATTCTCTTGGTTCATGGAGTGGCAGAGGGCACCAAAGAGGACACAGCCGTGCTTGTTGCAGGGTTGTTGGCAGATAAGCTAGGTATAGCAGACTGTAACGTGAATAGTATCAGTCGATGTCACCGCATGGGAACTTCCTCTAAGGACCGGAAGAGGCCAATCCTCATAAAATTCAAGAACCTTGCCGTTCGGGATCAAGTTTGGTTCTCCAAAACTCAACTTAAGGGATCTGGCATAACATTGTCTGAGTTTCTAACAAAGAGGCGGCATGATGCCTTCATGGCGGCGCGACAGCGTTTCGGGGTGTCGCAGTGCTGGACGCGAGACGGCTGCGTACATGTCACGGCCCCGGATGGGTCTCGGCATCGTGTTACCACAATAGCAGAGTTAAGCAGCATTTCCAGTGCTCCGGCTGCCGCCAACAAGCCTGCTGCTAAGGCTAGTAGCTCGCAGAAGACGTAGAACCCGGCATCATAACGACACAGACGTGCGACGCCCAAATAGCCTAAGCGGACACTTAAATCTCTTGCCGAATCATTGTTTATCTTCTCTTAATCGTGTTAACTAGTTTACTTTCCCAAATTCTCACAAATACCTATTTCCCCGGTTGTTTACTTCTTGTTGCCTATGTCATTTTCTCTCTGTCACTGCGTAGACTTTTATTTTTTTTAATTCATGTGTCAATGTCAACTAGAAAAACTGGGCGCGTTCCGTTTTACGAAGATGATCCGCTCACAGACAACAATGTACTTCCCATTTCCGCTGGCGGGTGAGAGTTCACTGTATTATAATATTGGTATTTTTTATTTTTATTTTTGTTGTAACGTATTATCTATTTTACGTAGGTAGCTATTATATATTGTTTATATTATTATATATTATAAAGACATTATTTAGGTATCTTATAGTATGCAACAGGATAATGGTGGTGACGTGAGTGATCTTTACCAATCCTTTTCTTCTTCCTCCGATGGTTTGAGCAGAAGCGATAGCTTTCATAGTATACCCTCGCTAGCTGACACACTAGATTCCCATTTCTTTTCAGTCAAGAAAAACTTTAATGTTATCCATATTAACGCACAAAGTATTCCGGCACATTTTCCTGACATGCTCGCTTCTTTTCAATGTAAAAATATTCATGCTATTCTTGTTTCTGAGTCCTGGCTGAAACCGTGTCTCCCTTCCACATCTTATTCCCTGCCAGGATTTCAACTCATCAGAAACGACCGTGTAAACGGTCGTGGTGGTGGAGTTGCCATTTATCTCCGTGCCCACATTCCCTACTCCATCATTAGCATGTCAGCCCAGCCCCCTCTTTCCAATGCAGGTGAACATTTATTCTTAGAACTTATGTTAACACACAGCAAAATTTTGCTTGGAGTTTACTACAGCCCCTCCCTTCAAGTAAATTTCTTTAAGTCATTCGAGAAGCTGCTTGAAGACCTTACCCCGCTTTATAGTCATACTATCATCATGGGTGACTTCAATACATGCCTCCTTAGGAATGACTCCCGCTCATCATCTCTAACTTCCCTTTTTCGCTCGAGCAACATGTACGTCCTTCCTCTTAGTGCGACACACCATTTTCCTAATAGTACTCCGTCCCTTCTTGATCTCATTGCAGTATCATCTTCCGATCATGTTGCTCTGCATGGCCAATGCTCCGCCGACGCTTTCTCATATCATGATTTGATATTCCTATCATACAAAATTCGCCCCCCTAAAGCCAAGCCGAGAATCCTTCTCCAACGCAACTTTGGTGGCATGGATCGCAGCAAGCTCTGTGATGATGCCTCTAACATAAACTGGTCACTTGTTACCGGTGTGGAGACCGTCGATGAGCAAGTTGATATTTTCAATTCACTTCTCACGCAGCTGTACGATGTCCACGCTCCTGTTCGAGCTGTAAAGATGAAACATCTTCCGGCACCATGGCTTACGGATGAGATTAAATCTCTTTTATGTAAGAAATCCCAGGCCAAGTCCAAATTTAAATCTCGCCCAACTGATCTCAATAGGGAAAAGTATGGGGTTATTCGAAATCGCTGCAATAGGGTGTGTAGGGATGCACAACGACGCCACATTCACAAATCTGTTGAAAATGGAGATCCAGCTAAAGTCTGGAAATTTCTTCGATCTCTAGGAGTTGGAAAATCTCGTCAAGATTCTATCCCAAAAGATTTGAACATTGATTTATTAAATCAACATTTTTCCTCTGCGTCTGCCTTCGATGGTGCTATAAAATCTGAAACACTGAATCGTATTTCTTCAATTCCATCTCCTGATCTCTGTTCCTTTAGTCTGAGTCAATTTTCGGATTGTGATGTTAAGAAAAGCATCATCTCCATTACATCGAACGCTGTTGGTTGTGATAATATCAGCCGTAACATGTTAATACCGATCCTCGATATAATTACTCCCATTATCACCAAAATCCTCAACAATTCCATAACCTCTGGGTCATTCCCGACTGCGTGGAAGGAAGCCCAAATCACCCCCCTACCCAAAAATGCCAATCCTTCATCATTCGCTGAGTATCGCCCCATATCCATCCTGCCATTCCTGTCCAAAGTCCTTGAACGTCTTGTTCATTCCCAGTTAAGTTATTTCCTTATAAAAAATAATCTCCTCAATCCTCTCCAGTCTGGTTTCCGTCCCGCCCATAGCACTGTTACGGCTCTTATTAAAATAACGGACGACATGCGTCTGGGGATGGAGGAAGGGCAGTTGACAGTTTTGTCGCTGCTCGACTTCAGCAACGCCTTCAATGCAGTCGATTTCGACATTTTGTTGGCGTTGCTTTGTTCTCTTAACATATCTCCAACGCTAATTGACTGGTTTCGTAGTTATCTACACGGGCGCCGGCAACGCATTCGTATTGATGATTCCTTCTCCGAATGGTGTGGAATATCTGCCGGTGTCCCGCAAGGTGGCGTGTTGTCACCCCTTCTTTTTGCAATCTTCATTAATAGTATCTCCCTCAAGTTATCTTCTTCCTGCCACCTTTATGCAGACGATCTTCAAATATATACGCAAGCTCCAGTGGACCAACTTCACACAGCAATAAATATGACCAATAATGATCTGGTGCATATTTTGGATTGGAGTGTGTCACACGGACTAAAAGTAAACCCTAATAAAACTCAAGTTATCATTATTGGCAGTCCCCGATTTATCTCCAGAGTTGACGTGAGTTCCCTTCCACCTATCTTGTTTGATAGTATACCCATACCGTTCAGCTCGGTTGTCAAAAATCTAGGGGTCTTGATTGACAGTACTCTATCCTGGGTTCCTCAGTTGGAAATGGTAAGTCGGAAGATGTTTGCATCAGCAGGTTCTGTAAGACGCCTCAGCAATTTCCTTCCTACGGCTACCAAGGTCGCGTTGGCTCAGTCTCTCCTTCTACCGATTCTCGACTACGCTGACATCTGTTACCTGGACCTCACTGAGGAGCAACTAAATAAGCTTGAGCGTCTCCAAAATTTCTGCATCCGATTCATATTTGGTTTACGCAAATATGACCATATTTCTGAATATCGAACTAAACTCAAGTGGCTCCCAATCCGACTCCGCCGGAATACACATATTCTTTCTCTCCTCTATTGCATTCTGTTCAATCCAGCTACCCCATCTTATCTCAAAGAGCGTTTCGAGTTTCTCCATTCTGGCCACAGTCTGACTCTTCGCTCATCGCAAAACCTTCTCCTTAAAACTCCATCCCACAGTACCAAATTCTATGGCACCTCCTTCACGGTTCAGGCAGTCCATTTATGGAATAACCTGCCCGTGGAGGTTAGAAAAGCAAAGTCCTTGTCTTGTTTTAAGGCATTGGTGAAATCTCACTACCTCACTGTTTGAACTGTGTAAACTGTTGCTTATATATATTTAATTATGTATTTATTTTGTAGGTATTCATGTATATTATATACATGTAAACTGCTGCTTATATATATTTAATGTAGTAGCTATTTATTTATTTTTAGGTTTTCATGTAAGTATATTATTGGTACAATATGTAATTATAAGTACTTATATTCTTGTAATCTCTCGCTGTACATCCATCTACCGACTGTATTCTTGGTGCATTCCTCTCCATCCAAAGGTTGTCTGGAAGAGATCGCTCTAAGCGATAAGACCGCCAATTGTATACCACTACTTAGATATAAGAAACTATTTGTAATATCTTTCACCTGGTTGTGCAATAAAGTGTTCTCTATCTATCTATCTATCTAAATGCAGATTTGCTTAGTTTCTTACATATTTCTGCTGCTTGTTTTTTCCAATCTAGTTTGTCGTCAATTATTAGACCCAGAAACTTGGTCTCGTGGACTTCTTCAATTATTTTATCTTGATATCGAATAGTTATATGTTGTGGTTCGACTCTTTGTCGGAAATGCATTATATATGTTTTATCTAAGTTAATCAGTAGGTTATTATTTTCAAGCCACTTTATTACATTACTTATAGAATTATTAATGTCATTTTCATAATTGTTAAATAAATCGTATTTAATTATTAAAGTACTGTCATCAGCAAAAAGGATCATTGGGTGCTCGATGTGCATCGGCAGATCATTTATGTAAATTAGAAACAGGAGCGGCCCCAAAACGCTTCTTGAGGAACGCCATGGATGACTGTACGTGCCGTTGATAAATACTTTATTTCAGTTCTCTTTACTTCACATATTCTACAAATTTCGGTGTATTGGTCACGATTTTTTAAATACGAATTTAACAGATTTAATACATTTCCTCTAATACCATAGGCGTTCAATTTATGCACAAGGCGATTATGGCTTACGTAGTCGAATGCCTTAGTCATATCCATAAATACAGAACAAACTGGAGATGAGTTGTCGACATTTTCTAGAATTTGTTTAATTAGGTCAAATATAGCCATATTTATACTTTTGTTTCTCTGAAATCCTTTTTGTTCGGAACAGAGAATGTTGTTTCTATTAAGATATTGATATATTTCATTGTAGATTACTTTTTCAAATATTTTCGATATTATAGATATATTGCATAAATTCTCTATCTGTTTTCTTAAACAGCGGCTTAATAATACTCGTTTTTAATTTATCAGGGAAGACTCCCTTACTAATGGATAAATTTATTAAATAACTTAGATGGATTGCTATTATAGCATTTACAAATTTCACTGCTTTGGTTGCTATGCCATCATACCCTGTGCTATTTTTTTTTTGAGGAATTTAATAATATTTTGTACCTCGGCAGGCGTTGTTGGTGACATTGATTGAATGTATGATTTTGAAGTTGTTTTCAAAGGGGTTACGTTGCTTAGAGAGCTATTAATTTGATCAATAAAGAAATCATTGAAGGCGTTTGCAATAGCAAAGGGCTCAGAAAAATATTTGTTGTCTTTTTTATTTTTGTTATTGAGTCACTGGGATATATTGGTTTTGTGCTGTTAATTATTTGCCATGTCGCTTTAGATTTATTCTGTGCAGTATTAATAAAATAATTGTTTTGTGCACGTTGAGTCAGTTTTATTATGGTCCTAAATTTTTTTGTGAAGGTTTTGAGTTCAGTTCTATTTGCCATCGTCGGTGAAGTTCTGTAAGCCCAGAGAAGCTTTCTTTGTTTTTTACTACACGCACGAATACCGCGTGATATCCATTTTGATTTTCTTTTATGTTTAATGGTTATAGTTTTTAGAGGGAAGCACATGTCGTATAGCCATTTGAAGATTTCGAAGAAAATATTATAGGCAGTATTTGAGTCCTTACATTCATACATATCACAAAAACTGAGGGATTGTAAATGTTTATGAAAAAGCAACAAATTCACCTTACTGTAGTCCCGCCTTTCAATACTCCACGTATTCAATCTGCTAGTTTTTCTAACTGGGATTCTCAAAATCTGGGTTATCTGAAGTCCGTCGAGAGGGCGAGGACACGATAACCCTGAAATCCGCTCTACTACCGGGAGGGCGAACAACAGTCCCAGGGTGGTGTCGGGTTTCTCGTCCACAAGTCCCTCGTAAACAACATTTTGGCCATCAACAGTGTGTCGAGCAGGGTGGTGTACCTAATACTCAGAATATCCAAGAGATATTCGCTGAAGGTCATTCAGGTGTACGCACCGACCTCGTCACACTCCGATGAGAAGTTAGAGGTGATGTATGAGGACATACATACCTCGGAGACCTATTTTAATGTGGTTATGGGGGACTTCAATGCGAAGCTGGGCACAAGAAGCGAAGGTGAGATGAGAGTGGGGCAATTTGGTCATGGGCAACGGAACCCGAGAGGACAAAGGTTGACAGACTTCCTGGAGAAAGAGGGACTCTTTATGATGAACTCTTTCTTTCAGAAGCCACCTCACAGGATATGGATCCCCGAATAGTAAGAGGCACTTTGAATATCAATATCAAACTTGAGAGGTCTCGTCTCATGAAGTCCACGCTCCGACCTACTCGTGCCCATATCGAAAACCCCGAGAACTTTCAACTCAAATTGTCAAATCGCTTTGAGTGCCTGGAGAGCGCCGCATCGGTGGACGAGATCAATAACAGGTTTGTAGAAACTGTACGTACAGTGGGCTCGAGGTTATATAGACCCAACCGTACGAGTAGACCACAAAAGCTCTCAAACTATACTCTCGACCTCATGGCTAAACGTCGCGCATTACAATTGCAGTCTTCCGAGGATGCTGAGTCATATAGGCAGCTCAATAGACACATCTCAAAGTCTATGCGGCACGAGATTCGTTCCTTTAATACCGAACGTATTAAAGAGACTATAGAGAGGAACAAGGGCTCCAAAGTGTTCGCAAAAGACTTGTCTATTGGGCAAAGCCAGCTGACGAAGCTGAAGAGAGGGGATGGCATTATAGCGTTGACCAAATCAGAGGTGCTGAAGGAGATTGAGAGTTTCTACGGACAGCTCTACACCTCAGTCGCAAAACCTGTTAGCAGTTTGAACAAAGATCCGAGAGCCAAACTGACCCGACATTGTACCGAAGATATCCCGGACATCAGCCTGTATGAGATTAGGATGGCCCTGAAACAGCTCAAGAATAACAAGGCACCAGGAGAGGACGGAATCACATCAGAGCTCCTGAAAGCGGGTGGAGCACCAGACTTTAAAGTCCTTCAGAAGCTCTTCAATTCCGTCGTGCTCGAAGGAAAAACGCCAGAAGCATGGAACAGAAGCGTGGTGACGCTGTTCTTCAAGAAAGGGGATAACACTCTATTGAAGAACTACCGACCTATCTCGCTTCTGAGCAATGTTTATAAGCTGTTTTCGAGGGTCCTCACGAATCGTCTCGAACGCAGGTTTGATGACTTCCAGCCTCCCGAACAAGCCGGTTTCCGAAAGGGCTTTAGTACCATAGACCACATCCACACGCTGCGGCAAATTATACAGAAGACTGTGGAGTATAATTTGCCATTCTGCTTAGCGTTTGTGGACTACGAGAAAGCCTTCGATTCGATCGAGACATGGGCAGTGCTCGAGTCTCTCCAACGTTGCCGTATTGACTATCGGTATATCGAGGTGCTGAAGTGCTTGTACAACAGCGCCACTATGTCGGTCCGAGTACAGGAGCAGAATTCGGAAGCAAGTCCATTGAGAAGAGGCGTGAGACAGGGAGACGTTATCTCTCTGAAACTGTTCACGAACGCACTGGAAGATGCCTTCAAGCTTCCGGAATGGCAGGGACGCGGCATCTATATCAATGGCGAGTACACCACGCACCTTCGATTTGCCGACGATATAATAGTCATGGCAGAAACGATGGAAGACCTCGGCATAATGCTCGAAGACCTCAGTCGAGTTTCCCAACGTGTGGGCCTTAAAATGAACATGGACAAAACGAAGGTCATGTCGAACGCCCGTGTTGTGCCCACCCCAATTACATTGGGGAACTCGACTCTCGAAGTTGTAGACAAATACGTCTACTTAGGACAAACAGTCCAACTAGGCCGGTCCAACTTCGTGAAAGAAGTCAATCGTCGAATCCAACTCGGCTGGGCAGCATTCGGAAAACTTAGAAAAGTCTTATCGTCTAATATACCTCAATCGCTCAAGACAAAATCATACAACCAGTGTGTGTTGCCAGTGATGACTTATGGCACTGAAACGTGGTCTCTCACTATGGGCCTCATAAGAAGGAGGCTCAAGGTCACGCAACGAGCTATGGAAAGGGCTATGCTCGGAATTTCTCTTCGAGATTGAATCAGAAATGATGAGATCCGTAGACGAACGAAAGTCGTCGACATATCCCAGCAGATTATTAAGTTGAAGTGGCAGTGGGCGGGGCACATAGCACGCAGAACTGATGGCCGATGAGGCCGAAAAGTTCTCGAATGGAGACCACATATCGGCAAGTGCAGCGTAGGACGACCAGCCACAAGATGGACAGATGACCTCATCCAAGAGGCAGGAAGGCGCTGGGAAGAAAAAAACTGGTTTTTTTGGAAATCCATGGAGGAGGCCTATGACTTCTTGTCGCTGAATGATGATGATGACTGGTGACGCCAAATTAGGTTATTGTGTTTAAACTGTATGATTTTTTTTTATGATTCTAAATAAACATCAAATAACACGGGAAAATTATTAAAAAAAATTATTCATCGCGGAAACTCGGAAAAGCGGTGTCGTTTATAAACGACGCTAGCATAACGTACTACTATAAATGTGTGTGTTATAAAGAAAATTGATTTTACTGAAATTATTTACTTTATTGGATTTTTAAAAAAACTAGGCAAATGAGGTGTAAATCATATGGTTAAACAGGAATAGTATGATACATCTCAAAACAATTTTAATATTGCATTTTTTACAAAAGAAATTGGCATGTTTATGGCAAAACGAGCAGCGTAATTATCCTTCTCTGTATTTCACAATGTGCTTTATACCATCATACCGTAAAGACTCATGCAGTGCTCCAGAACATTCATCAAAATCGGTTCAGCA
The DNA here is from genome assembly GCA_947308005.1 of Yponomeuta malinellus. Lineage (NCBI taxonomy): Eukaryota > Metazoa > Arthropoda > Insecta > Lepidoptera > Yponomeutidae > Yponomeuta > Yponomeuta malinellus. The sequence continues at coordinate 13,237 of CAMZJJ010000014.1, forward strand.
GTTTAGGCGCTACAGTGGAACATTCATTATTAACACTAGCTGTGCCCGCGACTTAGTTCGCGTGGTATTCGGATAAAAAGTAGCCTTAGATATGTCAATCCTGGGCATGATGTATCTGTTTGTGTGGCAAATCCGTTATGAGTCAAAGAGGAACAAACATCCATCCATCCATCCATCCTCACAAACTTTTGCATTTATATTATTAGTAATAATACACTGCATTACCCTTCCTTCGGACCGTGCCATACATGGATAAAAATGGAATATCCATATCATGTTAGCATGAAATTAAACAATACAAGGTGGTATAAAATTAACGGTGGACGCGAAAAGCGAAATCCATTACCTATACGATTACTAGTGGTGTTATATACTTTTATCTACACTAATGTTGTAACATTCTACTTATGTTTTCAATACTTGACTTATAATTACTACTGTTATAGCGCAGACAACAAAACACTCAATTTAAGCAATTTCAAATGATGGTATAATATTCACATCGATATCGTAAAATCTCATTATAACATCAATAAAACGCGACCAATTTGATTGGCCAATCAGGTTGGTCGCGTTTTATTGAAGCGCGCAGCTGTGCTCTCATTGGTTAAATTTTAATGGCGGCAAAATCACTGTGATTATATACGTACGCGTGAATTAAATAAACTATTGTCAGCTTTTACTCTTGTTGTTTGATTAATTGAAGAAGAAGAAGAAAGACATTTATTATACCAACAAGATACATCAAAGAAACAAAATAAGCACATAAGTAACATAATATGCACAACACAGAAGGAAAACTAAATACACAACAGACAAAACGAATAAATAAAACAGGACTATAGATGTAGCCTGTGGTGTATCTACATTGCCACAAAAGGCAGCTGACTCAGCGTTGTGCTGAGGAAGTGATCCCTCAGCGCTGATTTTCAGTCAGTGCCTACGTTAGTGAAGTGAAGTGAAGTGCGCATTAGTGAAGATAAAGTAGTGTATGCAACTGCATATAACACGGGTATTAAAACACTCGTTACTATTATGAAACTCGCTGCGCTCGTTTCATAAACTCACACTCGTGTTTTAATACCCTTCATTATATGACAGTTGCATAAACTACTATTACGATCCTTTTGTTACTTCTAAGTACTTATCATACTGAGCAACCTGATTTTTTTAATTTTTTTATAGAAGTAGTATAATTTGAAATTTTGTAGCTACCTATCTGAATATATTTCTATTTCTACGGATCCTGAAAATTGTAAGAACTAAAATATTCTCAGTAGGTAATTAGTTTATAGTGAATAGAATGTAGGTTGATTGATAGATAACCAAATCAACATTTTAATTTTGCAGATTTTTGAGTTAAAGTACACCGTGTATAATAGAAAATTGATGAATAAGCAGACTGCAGCTTTATTTTAATTGTTAAACATATTAATATTTTAGTCATATTATCTGCAATAATTTTTTAACTTGTGTATGTGAGCGCTGGCGGATGTGATTGTGGTATGTAGGTTACACGTGTCGAGTGTGACCCATGAAAATGTTTACCTAGGACCTAATTAATTATGTAAATAATTTTCTTAAACTACTGCACTTAATAGGTACGTAATACTGGTTATAGATTAGATTCCTGCAGGAAGGGAATCTTCTTTGTTCATATTTTATGTGTTGTACTTGACAACTAAACTTAGTTGGCTCCGCACGTATTGACATTGTCTTTCCTGTGCGCTAGGCTGACTAAACTGAGAGAATGGTAAAAGTACTAGGCAAGCCTCTATGGTTTGCATGGTTACTATTCGGACCCTTAATAATGTTGCCTTTTAATTATGCAGAGAAATAGTTTGAACAGACATTTATGGACTTTCGTATGGACCCACCTCGAATTTTTACTTCGTCATCGACGGTTAGCATCGATCATCGTCAACGGGACGGTGCGCTAAAGAGTGTTTTGGGATTTTAACAATCGGTCTAGTTCGTCGTGTTATAATCAATCCATACAGGTATTGGGTATACTGGATCACCATTTCGGCATCGACTGAACGGCGTAAGCCTACCTACTATCGGAGCTACCTCGCACCACTTCGGTTTGGGCACCCCGGCATTAATCCAGTCGAAAATGGGTTTTATGTCACAATCTTCCTTTTGTGCTTCTTGCATGACTTCGTCACTCCACTCTTCGCTAACCGTGTCGGTCCTCAACATTCTCACGCAGTCCTTATTCTCTTGTCTTAGACAGTGTTTGCAGTCTTCCGAACAAGGTCTCCGGGAGAGGGCGTCTGCGTTTCCATGTGACTTCCCGCTGCAATGTTCGATGACAAAGTCATATTCCTGTAGTTGTTCGATCCAGCGTGCAATCTGACCCTTGGGGTTCTTAAAACAACTATTTTAAAGCTGCATGGACAGTCCTGATTCGAAACTAATGCTGCAACGTCTTGACCACTGCCGAGTGACGCAGTAATTTCTCTCCGGTTTTCATAAAGATTTACTAAAATAGGCGACTACTACTTCTTGGTCTCCTTTTCTTTATGACAAGACTCCTCCAATACCAGTATTGCTTGCATCGGTGTCAACAACAAACTCGTTTTCTGGGTCTGGATATCCCAATATCGGTGTTTCACAAAGTCTCAGCTTGAGATCTGAGAAAGCTGCTGCACACTGATCATCCCAGTGAAATTGTCGTTTTTCTTCCATCCGCCGATGCAAAGGTTTTGCTATATCCGAAAAGTTCTTAACAATCGTCCTAACACTTCTGTCTTGTCTTTTGGTGTTGGCCAATCCTTAACTGCGCTGATCTTCTCAGGGTCTATCTGTATGCCATCTGATGAAATCACATGTCCCAAGTAGTTAACCTTACGCTTGAAAAATGAGCATTTCTTCGGGCTCAGTTTTAGGTTCGCATCGCGCAACTTAGACAAAACTTGCTCCAGTTTCCTGATGTGGTCATCAAAATCTTTACCAACAATAATGACGTCATCCAAATAGACCAGGCAAGTTTCTCCCAGTAGATCAGCCAGTATTTGCTCCATTGATCTCTCAAAAGTTGCTGGTGCGTTGCACAACCCAAACGGCAAAACATTAAACTGCCAAAGTCCTTTACCGGTTGAGAAAGCCGTCTTCTCCTTGTCTTTGTCTTTGATTTCCACTTGCCAGTAGCCACCCTTTAACCCTTAGCTGGTATCGGGGGTCAAAAATCACCCCAGTGCCACATATTTTCCATCATAACTTTGCAGTATAATCACTCACACTCGTGCGCATCTATGTAATCTCATTACGTCGCGGTGTGCGGCAGGCGACGAACGCGCGTAGCTGAATTATTGTCAAGAGCGGAGGTACGTACACTGTTGGGGTCAAAAATCACCCCCGATACCGAAAGTATAGGTATTAGTGTATTGCAATTTTATAGCCTTTTATCGCTTTTTCATGTATATTCCATCACTATGTCCGGCATTTTGTCCAATGACCAAATTTTACAATTACTGAAGGAAGAAAATGACGAGTCTGGCCCAGAAAATAACCCTGCAACTACTTGCGATCGGGAATAAATCAGTGATTGTGAAGAAGCAAAAGCGATCAGTTGTTCTGAAGAGAGTGTGTTAGAAGCTTACGTCAATTTCGACTCGTCAAGTTCAAGCAGCGAAGAAGAAGAACAAGTAAAAATAGATACAAGTGGTCAAAAAATGCATCAAGAACATCCCGGGTAAGACAACAAAATCTTATTTCACATCTCCCAGGCCTCAGATGAGAAGCACGTGAAAAGATGAATATGTCTGAAATTGACTCTTGGGAATTATTGCTACCTGATCATCTGACTGAAATTGTGTGCACCCATACGAATAAAAAAATCACTGAATTTGCTAAGAAGAACAAAAGTAAGGGAGCGCATATCGAACATGTACTCGTAAGTTTGCTAGAAATAAAAGCCTTCTTTGGCCTTATGTTACTTGCCGGCGTTTTAAAGTCTGGTCATGAGAATGTTGAAAGTTTCTGGGCTACAGATCGTATAGAAAGAAACGTTTTTAGAGTCACAATAGCTCTAAAGAGGTTTTTGTTCCTTTTGTCAGCTTTACGTTTTGATAACATTGAAACAAGAGAAGAAAGAAAGAAAACTGATAGAGTTGCGCTTATTTCTGAAGATTTCTACAAATTTTGACAAAAGATTTAAAATGTACCAAAAAATGTAGCCAATGCTTACTTTTCATATGTAAAGACCATACGGCCAAAGCGGTTACATGCACTAGATGCTAAACTTATTGTGATAAAATATATGCGTTTATAGAAGTGCTTTAGTAGTAAGATGTCATTTTTTTGTATTTGATTGATCTCAAGCAAAGTTCCTTATTTTTGTCTTGTAGAAGGGTGGTTAAATTTCAAGGGCCGATGTTGATTTTGAATAAAACACAAACTATTTAGGAAATTATTGTAATTATATTTTATTATGATAAATTGGTATTACTCAATTATGTATGGAACAAAATATCGGCCAAATGGGCGCCGCGACCACGCCGGCACACCTCCATCCGATGGTCCAAATTTTCGATGACCCTGAGGCATAATGGAGGTTCTATGCCGTTAATGTGCCGAATTATCTCATCCTTTAGCTCTTGAATTGTTGCTGGCTTATCGACGTACACCTTTTCTTTCAAATAACCCCAAAGAAAAAAGTCCAACGGTGTCAAATCACATGATCTTGGCGGCCAATTGACATCGCCATTACGTGAGATAACACGGCCATTGAATTTGTTGCGCAAAAGAGCCATTGTTTCGTTAGCTGTGTGGCAAGTGGCACCGTCCTGCTGAAACCACATATCGTTCACATCCATATCTTCCAATTCGGGCCATAAAAAGTTCGTTATCATCTCACGATAGCGAACACCATTCACAGTAACTGCCTGACCGGCCTCATTTTGGAAAAAATACGGCCCGATGATGCCGCCAGCCCATAAACCGCACCAAACAGTCACTCTTTGTGGGTGCATTGGTTTTTCGACAATCACTCTTGGATTCTCATTCGCCCAAATGCGGCAATTCTGTTTATTGACGAATCCACTGAGGTGAAAATGTGCCTCATCACTGAAGATGATTTTCTTCGAAAATTGATCATCCACTGTTGCCATTTCTTTCCACCATTCTGCCCATTCACGACGTTTGGAATGGTCAAGAGGCTTTAGTTCTTGAGCCAATTGCACCTTGTAAGCGTGTAAATGCAAGTCTTTATGCATAATGTTTACATGTTTACATGTCTTGGATGTTTACATGTTTGTGATGTCGTTGTTTCTGGTTCCCACGACACAGGGTATCCTAGTGTGGGGCCAGAAGCAATGTATGTGCCTGTATGTGCCTGTGCCTGTATAATGTTCATCAACGACGAGCGTGAGAGGTGCAATTGTTGGGCACGACGACGAGTTGAGGTGGACGGCTCTTCAGCCACACTATCGCGAACAGCAGCAATATTTTCTGCAGTACGAGCTGTACGAGCATGCACTGGTGTTCTCACATCTTCTACAGACCCGGTTTGCTCGATTTTTTCCACGATTTTTGCGATTGTACGCACATTTGGACGATCAAATTGACCAAAAAAATCACGAAGTGCACGATATGCATTTTGATTTGAACGCCCATTTTCATAATAAGTCTGGATAACTTTAACACGTTGTTGGATTGTGTATCTCTCCGTGGTTCAAATTGAGTAAGTCTGAAATAGAGAAATGTCAAATAAAATTCGGAAAAAAACTTGGCGTTTAGGTGTGGTTCACATTCAACATCGGCCCTTACAATTTAACCAATCCGGCTCGAAGGACCAGACTAAGTGGGGTGTGGACTGTATAGGTGGTGATGCAAACTTCGACTAAGAACTACTGGAAGTTTGCATCACCACCTATACAGTCCACACCCCACTTAGTCTGTATAAGAAAATTATAAAAAGAAGATTATTTCTGTTATGTTTAAGTTTTTATTATAATAAAGGCTCCCAAAGTCAACTCTTTGAAAATTTGTTAAAAATATTAGAGGTTACATTATGTTCCAAAAAAGTTTGATTTATTCTTTAAATATTTATTAAATCTTGTTTAACCTCCTCAGTCCTGGCCTTGAAAATAACAATAGAAATCCATTGTTATTTTCAAGGTCAGGACTGAGGAGGTTAAAACAAAGATTGAAAGTTGTTTAATCGATTAAATAACAAAATAACGACAAAAATTAAATATCTCTATGTTTTCTTGATTTACTATAAATGGGGTCACTTTTCACCCCCGACACCTACTACGTTACTAATTTTAGCGATACCAGCCAAGGGTTAAGTCTAACGTGGAAAACCATTTCATCCCATACAGTGTCTAAAGTGTCGTCAATCCTTGGCAATGTCAATCTTTGGCAATGGATAACTGTCCTTTTTGGTCACGTCGTTGAGTCGTCGATAATCAACAAAAAATCTCATGGTCCCATCCTTCTTTTTGACTAAAACTACTGGAGAACATCAAGGGCTTGCCGAAGGTTCTATTACTTTGTCCTTTCTCATGTCCTCTATCATGTCTTCTACTTCTTTCTCTCGAGCCACTGGAACTCGCCGAGGTCGTTGTCGGATAGGCTTGACTTCTCCCGTGTTGATCTCATGCTGTACTACGCCAGTTCCTCCAATGTCACTGTCGTGTACAGAGAAGACACTGCTATAGCGTGTCAGTAGATTATGCGCCTTCAGAAGCTCTTCTTTCGTGAGATCGTTTTGGCAGTCATCCAATAATTTTCTGATGTCCACCACTTTTCCAGGGTTGTTGCTCTCATTTGGCTCATGACAAGGTCGAATCCAAGAGATTGTCTCACATGAACCAATAAGGGTTCCTTTTCTAAGTACATGTTGAGTGTCACTTAAATTTAGGACTCTTTTAAATGCTGCAGATGACGTTGTTACCACCGTGTGAGCTGGCATCCACGGTTTACTACCATCTAACTTTTCGACTAATACGCAGCGATGAGTTCCATGTCTCGTACCATACTGTAATTTCACCAGAACTAGGGCTTGCGATCTCGGTTGGAGTATCGTCTTTCTAGCACAAAAGACATGTCCACTCACTCCACCTTCCATAGGAACTTCATAAGCCCCAATTTCTAGCACGCCGCCATCCAAATCGATACTTTCTCATAAAGTCCAAACCAACAATGCAGTCATCTAAAATGTTAGCAATGATGACCTCGTGCCAGTATGTCTTTTCTCCAATCTTCACTGACACTTTTTGCTTCCCTTTGACGGAAATTATGTACTGGCCGGTAGCAGTTTGCAGCTGAAGGTGCATTGGTCGGACTAGATGATCTCTGCTCAGATGTTTAAGCAGTCTAGGACTGACCTCAGTCCGAGAAGCTCCGGTGTCGATAGTAAGATGACATGGTATTCCACCAATTTCTCCTTTGACGACCAGACTGTTCCCGTCGTTTGCCTGTGAGATTATAACTGGGACATTTTGACCACCAGCCAGCACTCGTCCCTTAGACCTTTTACCCGAGGCTTTTACTCGTTTCCCTGCTGCTGCTGCTCTGGCCTACCAGAGCTTGCTGGCTTTTCCGCGCGGTCCGCGTCTCGTTGTCTCAAATTTCTTTTCGGACAGCCGGATTGAATGTGCCCTCGTTCGCCACAGTAGTAGCATCGAGGCCTATTTTCACGAGGCGGAGCAATTGGATCCCTAGCCACAACTTCGCGCACTCTAAAGGGTCGCGTCTGGTCCTGGCATACAGCTTCTACCTCAAGGGCATGAGCAAGTGCATTTCTCAGGCTCCCATGGTGACCCAGACGTACAGTAGCCCTCACTTTAAGGTCCCGAATTCCTTCCGTTTCTTCCTTCCTTCCGAACCGTAAGGTTCCGTTTTTTCCTTTTGAGGTACGGAACCCTAAAAATAAGAAAAACAACTGAATTTTAAATCATCTGAGGTTTTATTGAAAGTTCGACGAAAATAATCAACTGTCCAATTAAATTGGTAACAAAAAATCTACTTCTATACGAATTTAAAAACGAAAACAGTAATTCTATAAAAAATACCTAATAAATTTCTCCAACACAGTACGGAGCGTCTATTGGTAGTAACTTTGTACTACTAACTCTAATTATATCTTAGTAATAATCAGTCAAATATAAAAGTTAAAATTGTATGTTTTAAAACTTACTTATGTAATCAAAAAACAGTATTATTTTACCTTTAAAAATACTATGTAGGTAATAATAACTTATTATCCAAGATCAGTCTAAAGGCTTTTTGTTGAGATAAATCTCGATAGCTTGTGAAATTGTCACAATACTATTGTATAATAACAGTACAACATAACTTAACCTACTTAACATAATAATTAACAGTGTGTCGCCTCAACATAAAATTAGATAAATACAAACATTAACAAACAACAGTCTTCAGTTTAAGAGATCTTAAATCGTATTAATCACAATCTTCAACGTCTGACTCAGCCAAGGTGTCTTTTTCATTTGAAGAGCGTGGCAAGTTGATAAACTCACTTTGGAATAGACTAGGTATAACATTTTCCTTACAAAGTTTAGCCAGGTCTTCATATTTTGCCTTTGAAATAGGCAGCTTGGATCGATAGCACGACATAAGTGGCCCTTTAGTTTTGGACTGAATTTCAATTTCACTCGTGTCTGCAGATTTCTGCATTGAATACTTCACTGAAATAGCTGAAGGCTTACTTTTTTTAAATGTTGCAATTCTTATTTTGCTTATCTTCCCCGTCAAATTGCCTTTAAAGTATTTTTCAGAGACGGAGTCCCATTTATAGAAGTCCCCAAAAGTGAGTCTTTCAACTTCGTAAGGAAATGGCTCTTTTCTAGCGGAAGCATAAATTGTACACTGCCAATTTACGCGAGTAATACAACAGCATTGAGTCGCCATGTGGTGTGTTTAAAACTTTTTCCAAATCAAAACTAACACAGAGGGTGCTAGGATCGCTTTTGTGGATATTCTTGTGAGCGAAAAAACGGTTATAGCTTTCATTCTTCTCAGTTTCATGATTTGCTTTTTCCTCAACCATTGCTGGGTCGGTAGTACCTGATTGCTCAAATTTTAGGCATTTCAAGCATTTGTCTTTTTTGGGTACATGGAAACCTATGTTGAAGTTTTCCGTAAATATTTTGCGAAATACTTTTTCGCTCACAAAATCTACGCCATTATTTTCAGAACGGTTCTTGTAAATCCTGTAAAGGTTGGGAATGTTTTTGAACTCCTGCGGTAGATAAGTACGAGAGGAGTCCTGTCGACAGTAATGCGACGGTACTGCTGGTAAACTTTTGATGAAGTTAATAACAGTATCGATGGTATCTGGCTTGGTTTTATTAGGGGGGATGCATTTGCCTCGCAAATCTTCTTTAGCACAGCCCCATTCAGAGTTCTTCACTGTGTGGTAAATAGTCTTTGCGTTAATGTTTAAAGTCGCAGCTAAAAATTGCAGACACACATCTCTTCTGCCTTCTCCTTCGTTAATGTAATATTTGTATGTTGCTGCACGATTATCCGTGTTTGCGCGTTTTCGCTTTATTGGTTGTTTCTGTGTTAAACTTACAAGCCAGTCTCTTCGACGATCTACTGAGAGTTTCCAAAAATGATCAAAAACTTGTTGCCTCTTTTCTTCAGTTACACTTTCGCAATTGTTGCCGCATTTTTTTCCACTGCATGGGTTTGGCTGAACACATTTAGATTTTACTGTTGTACCATTTTTTCGTTTATATTCGTCACCAGAATCCTTCTTGTGTTTTCTTTCCTTTTTCAAATTTGTTTTTCTTTTTCGTAAGCCTTTATCACCCACTTCTTCTTCTGTTGTATTCTCCGTCCTTTTCTTTTTTTTTTTTTTATTTATATTTATCCGCACTCTCCACGAAATCATTTTCTGGCGTCTCCGCACCTGACCATTCATCAGATTCTGCGTACACTCCATCATAAAATGTTGAAAAATCTTCATCTTCGGATAAATAGTCAATGTATCTTTTATCAGTTTTGCAAGTTCGTTTATGACCTCTTCGACTACAGGACTTTAAACCGTTTGCAGCAGTGATTGTTGAATTTGTCGAACTGGTACTTAGTTGGACTGAGCTCGGAGTCTGAATTGGAACAGTTATCTTATCTTTCAAAATATTTAGCCCTTGATCAAAAGTGTCAGAGAATGTTCTTGTATATACGCGAATAGTGTTAGGTGAGTCTGACACAGAATCTGAAATGAATTCAGCAACAGTCACTTCAGATGCGTGCTTTTCTCTATTGAAATGTGAATCTGCATCGTCATTAAAAGCGTCATTAAAAATAGGTTCGGTGTTAAGGGGACTCACTCCAGGGATGGTGGTATAAGACTCCTGTATACTTATGGAAGTTTTACCTCCTCGATTTTCAAGGTCAGGATCTTCATTGAAGGACTTCTGATTCACACCGGCCTTGTTACTAGTCGGCACCGAAGTCTCTGCGTCTTGATGGTGTGTATTTTTTGTTAACACCAATTCATCCTATAAAAAAGGAACAGATCAGATTATGCCAATCTATTGACTAAATTTGGGATAGTAATTTAAAGCTAAAAAATGAGGAATTTCGCTATAATTTTATCATTGGTTTCGTTCGGTCTTTGTTCTCAGATTTACCTATTACTCTATTATTGTTTTGATTATTTATTCATAACTCAATCAAATTATAAAAAGGAATTCAATTAAAATTAAGTAGCTTCTAAGAGCATGACATTGTACGCGCGGCAATTTGAACTTAAATAAACCATTTTATCATCCAACATAGGTACTTATCACTCGTAATAAATTTAATAAGCTGCGTATAGAAATCACGAGCTTAATTAAGCTGGACTTTAAGGTTCACAATCCTAAAGTAAGCAAAATCAAATAACAAGATCGATACCTACGATATCGTGCGGCGTTTTTCAAAGTAACTCGAGAACCCACCGGCTTTATAGTCGCCAAACAAACCAAGTAACGTTAAATACTTATTTTGAACATCATCTGCGAATATTTCAATTATCTAGCTATCACGATTCATGAGATATAGCCTGGAGACAGACAGACGGACTGACGGACCGTTTGGGTACCTTGGGTACCTAGGGTTGAGTATCCCTAAAAATTACAAGGTAAAATAAAGCTGAATAAAACTTACCGGTACATTATCAAATGAAAGTTTTTTGCGCACTTGCTTCCGCCTTATTTCGGGATTTGTATTATCGCCCACTTGAACAGGAGAATTTTCATGGTCTTTTGAAATGACTTCTGCATTCATCAAAGCCAGGTTAATGATTTTTGATGATCGTTGTTTATTTTGATCCATTATTCTAAAACAAAATAAAATATAGGTAATTAAGATTATGCATTGCAAAGTCTAGCAATGTCATAGCAAGTATTAATACTTTAAATGAAAAAAGTTACCATGTTCATACTCCAAGCGGCAGACAGACAGAGCGCACGTGTGCACTATACGACGTTCGATCGCCGACTGCTTCATAATTTTGGTACTAACTGCCGTTAAAGGACCAAAATACATTCTTCCCAAGCAACAATTCCACTTACGCATGGATGCCATAAACTTACTTTTAATTTAAATTTCTTTCTGGAATAGATATCTAAACTCCAAAGTTCGGAGTAAATCCGGCAGGTCATAATTTACTAAGCGACGTTCGTAATGTGTTTTGTTCCAGGGGTAAATTTACCAAACGACATATTTTTGTAAAATGTGTCCCGGCTAAAATGTCTAAGTACAAAATAAGGGAAAAAAGAAAACCGGTAAAAAGTGACAAGTTAAAAAATAAATATTTTCTACTTAGAAAATGGTAAAATTTTCCTACCAAAGTATTATTTAAATTACAAATCCGGGTAAAATTTAATAAATGACAAAGTAACAAAAATATTAACCAGGCAAAATGTACTAAGTAAGAAAAAGCTGTAGATTATTTTGTCCAAGTGACTTGTTTTATAAAAAGGTACTATTTTTTGTCGCATGGTGGCAGAAAATTTTAAAATATTACTTAAAAACGAAATTACCAAGCGACATCAAAACTCATCGTAGAGACTTGAGAGTGAGACCAATCGACGCAGAAAAAAAAGACGATTCCATTGATGTATATAACTCAATATTGCCCAAAGTGTCGCTTGGTAATTTTTTCCTTTCCACCGTCGATATATATATATATATATATATATTTTATTTATTATAATTTTTTTTTTCTCATATCCATGGTTCTTTTGATGTTTTTTTTTTATTTTTTTTTTTGTTCTATTTTTTCCTTTATGGAAAAGGCTAAGAGCTTAAGCCCATACCGCCTGGTCTTATTTTAATTTCTTTTCTCCTCTTCATATTGATTGAGGCTAAAAGCCTTGTCTTTCCGTAGATATTTTCTTCAATCTTTATTGTATATTCGAGGCACAAAGCCTACTGTCTACTGTTTTGCTATATTTATCTCTACTTTCACTCTATTTTTTTTTATTTACAACATTGTTTCTTATCGCTATTTTCCGCTTATTGTCCCTATGTATGCTATTTTGTCTGCCACGGATTCCGCAATTTACTGTCCCTTTGTGAATGCCACGGTTTCTTCAGAGTCGCGTTTTCGCATCGCCATCTTTAAGTTGTGCTCCGCGATTGCTACGCTTGTGGCTGCCGTCGCTCTTCTCACGAATCTGCCGATCGCGTCGTCGCCGCCGTCGGAGTAGTAAGTGCAGCTGGTCGTGTGTCGCGATACGGCCACCACCGCGTGTGGGACGCTGTCGTGTATTTTGAGTGCCTTTGCGTTTGTCCGTATGACGATTACCGACTCGCAGGTTAGACCTTGTGCCTCGTGTATGGTGAGGGCGCGTGACCCCGTGCCTGACCCGAATCCCTGGTTGATAAGGGATTTTTTCTCCTCCTGGGTGTGTACCAGGAATAGAGTGTTTGGCAGGTTGTGGGGTATTTGCGCGCCGGAGTACCTTTTTGACTCGAGCGAACGTACTCGACGTACTGACGAGTACATTATAGGGTAAACCTCGCTTAGGGCGTACGCTACATCCATCGGGTTCCGGTGTGTGCATGACCACTGCTCGCTGATGTTCGCAAGCAGATTCGGGCGGTTGTACCTCAGCTGGAAGAGGTTCTGTCGGTCAATAAACGGCAGCTGGTTTACATCTCCGATGAGGACAATTTTGCTGGCACCTAGCAACTGAGTCGCCATCACTATGGCCCCAAAGTGGTTCATTAGAGCTTCGTCGACCAGTAAACGGTTACAACCTCCGGGCTCTTTTGAACTATTGGCTAAAATTGAGGCCATAGTGCGCACTTTGGTTTTCGATGCGCTCCCTATGCAACGACCTAACCTTTCTTTCAGGTCTTTGGCGGCTTCAGTTGTGCTGGTGACCGCTACGTCGTTCTCCCCATCGAAGTTGTTCACCACCCATGTCGTTTTTCCACATCCCGGGACTCCGTTGATCCAGCGTATCTTTGGTTCCGCCCAAGTATCCAATGCTGCTCTGGGACCGAGCGTTTCCGAGACTATGTCAGCTATGTTTAGGATCATTACGTCCAGCATTATCTTGGTACATCGGGCGGTAACCACTATGGGATCGTTTTGCGGTGTTGCGTACTTTGCTTTGCCAGTTCGTCGAGTCTCCCCGTCGTCGAGAGCCACGAAGCCACTTGTTGCACTGTATGCCGCCATGTACTGACCTGACATGGTTCCTCTCACAACTTGGGAGGTTTCGTTGTTGTATATGGCGGCGTCGGCTTCCTCGAGTCTCACCTTCAACAGCCCTTCGTTCCCGCGCTGGAAAGACTGCAAGATCTCATCGCATGTGGCTAGATTGACTTCTCTAGAAGCTCTTACTACTGCCTGAAACTCGAGGAAAGCGTTTATTGCGTGGTCTACGGGCTTCTCTGTTGGTTTGAGACTAGGCGGGCTGACATGTCCCTTGTCGGCTCTCGTTCTTGGTTCATACGGCTGCTTTGCGTCTGGGGTTTTCTTCAAGAACTCCTTTACGGCCGCTTCTTGGCGCTCCGCGGCTTTGGAAGCTCTTGATTGCATAGCTCGCGTGGCTGAGCCGAGGGCGTTCATAAATGCTTTTACCAGCCCCCTCGCCCCAGCCGTCTCTTCTGGACTTTCTTTTTTACGTTCCTTGGCTGCTGCGTTTTTGGCGGCCACCCTTTGCTGTAAGCGTTCCGATCCACTTTGGGTGCTTGGGTTGGGAGTAGGGTTTCCCCAACTGTCGATGGATGTAGTCGCTTGGTCGTGTTTCGGCTCCTTGAGAAAACTAAGGTTTTCTCCTCTGTCCTCGTACACGACCACCTCGTGATTTTTTGAGGCTTCCAGACGACCCATGCGGTCTGCGACTTCACTTTTTTCGGTTTCAAGCACCATTGCATCTACGCTTATTTTTTGGGAGCCGTAGCATGTGTTACGTCCAAGTTTCGTAAGCACGGAGCATGCCTGTGCGAATGGTGTTTCCTCTCCCCAGTCAAGTAGTGCTATTGTTTTGTTTTTATGTTGCACTAGGCGGCACTGGTGGTCGGCGACTTGTGACTGGGGTAGCGCGTTGAAATCTTGGAGTTTCATGCTGGTTTTAGACGTGCTCCCTTTCAGCAGGGTGGCTAGGCCGGGTGGTATTGCAACACGCTTTCTGCCAAGACGACAAAAGCTTATACCGAGTGTTTCGGTGTCGTTGTCCATGAAGAGGGCTACGCTTCTTACCCTTATTTTCGGCACGCCGCGTTTTCCGCGCTCCAAGAGATTTCGGGAATATTTAGGTTCGTGCCGGACACATCACATCTTGCCACTCCAAAAGCGGCGTGAAATATCAGATTTAGCTCTACTACTCGCTTGGTGTGCCTGAACATCGAACTGCCGCCTTCCGCGGTAGCTTTCGATTTCAGGCCACCAAGTGCTGGAATGACATCCCTCCATCCTTAAGACAGCTTAACTCTAAGGCTAGCTTTAAAATCAAATATAAAAAGGTTCTCCTTGAATCGCAGAAGTCGGTCCCTCATTGACCAACTACTTTTTTTGATTTCTTCATGATTTCTTCATAATTTTTCCTACGCACTCATCCACGAGTTTATTATTTATTTATTTTCTCAATTAAATTATAACGTAATCCTATTTATATTTTTGACATGTGTCTAATTAATTAATTATTATTATAAATGGACATACACAATTGTTGGGCATTACTTCGTCACGAAGCATGCACTTAAATAAATAAATATTAAATACTATATCATAATTCGACATATTACTATCACAATGACATTTATTCAATATGTACTTATTTAATTTAATACACCGTTAATGCTATCATTAATAATTTATACTTTGACATTTGAATATCCAATTGCTGCCGATTCATTTATTTATTTATTAACCTAGTTTCGTTTCCGAGTGCTGCACGTCAGTGCTTTACTGGGTACTGACGGAAGACCAGCGCTGGAGTGGTCTGCCTCTTCAGCATATGCTGAGTCAGAGCCCCTTTGCATTTGCCACACCCACAAATCGTTTTCTCGTATTCTGTTGTTTTGCCTGTGCTTGCATTTTTGTGCTCTCTGTTTGTCTCAATGTTGTAAAGTTGTGCTCTGTTTTCTCTTGTGCAACTATTTATTGTATTTAAATTGTTGTATATGTGTGTGTACGCGGATGCAAATAAATGTTTTATCTATCTATCTATCTATCAAAACGACCTTAAAGAAATCTCCATATTGGGCATTAGCATTGATGGTTTTATTTTTTTCGGTATGTAAACTACTTTGTAAATCAGTTTTAAATAATTCTAATTTTTTTGTTGTCATGGGCCTGTAATAGTAGTTTATGCAACTGTCATATAATGAAGGGTATTAAAACACGAGTGTGAGTTTATGAAACGAGCGCAGCGAGTTTCATAATAGTAACGAGTGTTTTAATACCCGTGTTATATGCAGTTGCATACACTACTTTATCTTCACTAATGCAATTAATCAAACAACAAGAGTAAAATTAACTTTTAATTTATTAAATTAAATTCACGCGTACATACGTGTATAATCACAGTGATTTTGCCGCCATTAAAATTTAACCAATGAGAGCGCAGCTGCGCGCTTCAATAAAACGCGACCAACCTGATTGGCCCTGCAATCAAGTTGGTCGCGTTTTATTGATGTTATAATGAGATTTTACGATATCGATGTGAATATTATACCATCATGTGAAATTGCTTAAATTTAGTGTTTTGTTGTCTGCGCTATAACAGTAGTAATTATAAGTCAAGTATTGAAAACATAAGTAGAATGTTACAACATTAGTGTAGATAAAGTATATTATTATCTTGTTCTGATTTTTTAAAATCAGATTCAAAGTGTACAATTTGACCACTGTGGTCTGACTTTAAGCAATTTATTGTAGAATAGTGCGAAAATTCACAGTCACAGTATACATTATCAAGATAATAATAATAATAATTATCAAGATAGGTGGCTGTAATTTCGGTAATCCTAGTGGGCTCTAAGAAAATATTAACTAAATTAAAAGACTTGAAAATAAGTTTTAATTTAGTATTTAAAGTGGAATCTACCAGCAAGTCGATATTAAAATCTCCACAGACTATAAGGTTCTTGCTACTACTTGAGGCTACATTTAAGACATCCTCTAGTACTGATTCAAATAAACTGTAGTCACTGGCGGGGGGCCTGTATACGCTTACTACAATGTGCTTAGCCAGTTCAACACATGATAGCTCAATAAGTTTTTCAACAGAAAGTCGGCAAATATCTTTCCGTTCTTTATATTTTAAACTACTATTTACTATTATTAAGGATCCCCCGTGCAATGCAGATTTTCTATTGAAGCAACTGGCTATTTCATAATTATGTATAGCAAAATTCATTTGAGACTCTAGTAGCCAGTGCTCTGTGACACAAAGTATATTCACTCTATTTTGTTCTAAGAACAACTCTAATTCTAGTAGTTTACCAGAAAAGCCACCCTGTAAATTTTGGTTAGCTAAGACAAGTTTGTTTAAGGGGGACTTTTCTGTTGTCTGCGCTGACAGTTTAAATCAGCAGTCAAGCTTAACCTACTTATGCTAGGTTTTTTTACAGCCTCAGAATACAGAGGTTTGCAAGTAGAATTTTTTCTACAGTTTGTATCCACGACTGGTCCCTGTTTTATTGTCTTAACAATAATAGGGTCATAAATATTGAATGCCAACAATTTGGCAATCTGTCGCTTTGAAGAAAGGGGCACATGCATTGTGTCCCTAGTCAATATAAAGTTTCGAATAAACTTATTCGTATCAAAGTACAATATTTGGTCTCGATGGCCAAAGGTCATATTATACAATAGCCGGTTTAACTTATCTATCCGGGCATTTTGTGTCTCTGATAGAGTCTTAGAATAAGGAAAAGCACAGATTACAATTTTCCTTGCTTGAAGAGCAACTATAGAATCATAATAATTTGTCAAATCATCGCGCTGTATTCCTTTGCTGTCCCCTAATAATAACACAACAGTGGTATTACTATCATACTCCTTACTAAGCATACAGTTGACTATCTGCATGTAAGATGCATAGGGCATACAAACATTCTCAACATGTTGCTTTAAATTATTTTGTAGTATACTGCCTAACCCTACACCTATTTTATCTGAATAGATAATGGTTTTGTACTGGACGTGATTGTTAGGAACTCTGCAGGTGGTGGGTCTAGACTGCGGCTGTCCATCCGGTACGGAATCAGGGGTCGGTGTGGCACTGCACCGCTCATTGACTGGAACTGAGTTGCTGGTTGGTCTATTTGCGGGTTGTACTCCAGGTCTTGCATTACAGGTCGACGGCGCACTGGTCTCCGCTGTCACATTTGATGGTGCAGGCTGTCCGCTTAGCTCGCCTCCATGCTGTTGTGCCGGATCCAGCGGTAAAGGGGCCGGTGTGTTGGGCACATGGCACGGTGTAAGCAAGCCTAGCTTCTGACTGCCCTTTTCACTGCTCCGTGGCTGCATGGTGCTCAGCTGTAGAGGGGCTGGGTCTCCAATCACAGCAGATGGTGGTTGTAGGGACAGTAAGCTTGATTTGCCTTCTGAGTCTTCCAAGTCCTGGATAAAGTTGGACTCAACACGTTCCAGATTGCTCTTGCTTAGTGCAATCAACCCATTCATCGATGAAATGCAGTCATTGTACTGAGTTTGTATAGATGAGTACTTGCAGGTGATGTCCAGTAACTGAAACTGCAGGTCTTCCACTTGTATTTGTAGTTCAGCCATCGCTAGCTCGTGGTCCACATTGTTAGTGAATAGTTCCTTCTGACATTCGGCCATTTCCATTTCTAACTGTAGTTTTTGACGGTGAATTGGTATACTTTCCATACTCCTCCGGCTTCGTTTAATCAGTTTCTGTACCCTTTGTATATATTTTTTTGTTTTAATATATTTCTTGATTTTCCTTACGCTGTTCATTTTTATACTTCTGCTACTGCTGGCTGTAGTTAGGTCGACAGTTGGTATCCCCGTGTCACTCATAACTTCATTATACAAAGCCATGGTTCTAGCGCTCTCTTTTTGTTGTTCATGCTCACTTATTTGCTGAAGCTCGTGGTGTGCCTCAGCAAGCTGGTGTTCAAGTGAGCGTATACGTTGTAGTGCTACATCGTGGACATCATGGCATTTGTTGAACGAGTGGACTTGATGTTGCAGCTCATCCCGCTGGGCACTTAGGCCGATATTCAGAAACGATTTTTAGCGTGAGCTCAATGTGAGTCCGGGTCTTCCAACTGTCAAAATGAAAGTCTCAGGGATATTTTGTATTCACAGTTGAGTTTGAGATAACAAAAATTGAGCACAAGCTAAGCTGAGACTGAGTAGTGGATTTCGGCGACTTAGCTCAGACTCAAGGTGGCAATGACGAAGAAAGTAGCGACACCTGTAGGCAATTCGAGAACTCTAAATAACCTGTGGCTGTGGTGAAGTAACCTTTTTTTTATTCACAATTTGACATTTTGCATGCTCATTTTCCTTCGAAAAGTTAAATCGTGTTTTTAGAGTAATAAGAAGTCAAAATAAAGTATAACCGCGCGTAAAAAGTTTCGACATTTGATGCCATCTCATTCACTCCTGTGGATTATTGTATGCCTTTCATGTAGCTTTAACAGATAATATAAACCGGTAACGTCAAAAACTGTACCACAGATTATACGCTCACGTAAGTTTAGCTTGAGCTGTGGCTTAGCTGAGTTCGAGTCGAGATATTGACTGTGAATACAAAATTCTTGAGTCTTTGTTGAGATTGCTCAGCCGATGCTCAGCTTAGTGCTCGTTAAGTGTAGCTCAACGCTGTGTTTCTGAATATCGGCCTTAGATCCTGGCATTGGATGTCCAATTCATTGAGCTCTTCTTTGAGCGCTGAGTTGGTTTTGTTCTGTTTACGGATCTCCTCTTCACTTTCCTCTCGTTCTTGAAGAAGCGTGTCGCACAGCTCTTTGCTCTTTTTGAGCTCGAGCAGGGTCGCCTTTAGCCTCAGCTCGATGTCGCGTACAGTCATCTTGCTTCGGGTCAACATGCTAACTGTCACCTGGAAAAAACCGGGAATCGGTGTCAGTGTCGGACTATGTAAGATGTTATTGACCGATAACAAGTAGATAGTACGTTTATAGATGTGGGGTGTGAGTTTTGTGATGGCTGAGGCTAGTTGTTTTTTCTCAACTTTGCTTCCACTTTTCGTCAAGTAAAGAGAGCCAAAACCGAGCCGGAGTGGTTGTATGGGACGTGTCTCACGTACGTGAGGTTATGTACAGTTTGTTTAAGCAGTAAGGAGTGTAGTATGAGGCGTAAAATACAGGATTAAAACAATACTTCCCCGGTTTAGTCGTTGCAATTCGAACCGTTTGACAGTTCGGTGGCCCGGTACAATTATAGTACGTTTGTCTTGTAATTGTCTGATTTTCACTATTAACTTTTAATGTAATTGCACTATTATGAACTCTTGATATGATTTAACGTTTAATTGGACTCTAAATACACTAAAATTACAAATTATTTTTAATAAAACTACTGAGCTGCTTTTGAAGTCAGCTGTTCGGTCTGGGGTTGCCAGCCGAAAAAAAACTCCTATTGAAAATACTGAAATGTACTTGAAGGGCCCATAAGGGGTCCTGAAAATGCCTGAAAACGGGTTTTCAGCTTTCAGAAAACATGTATCAGGCGCCTGAAAACCATGGTAACTTGGGTGAAATTTTGATAAACTAGTATGTGACAGAGCACCCTCTGAAACGGCCTGAAACGGTTTTTCAGCATGCTGAAAACGCCTCCAAGGCACGGAAAAACGCGTTCAAAGTTTTGCCTCCTATCCACCGTCGTAACATTATTTTAATTGCTCTGATAATGTTTCAGTATCATCATGATGTGGTTGGCTGGAAGAAATTTATGTAGAAATAAGCTCGCCTATGTACACGTTCTTATTGCTTTGTTTTATGTGTAACATATTTCTTTCTTGTGTACAATAAAGTATAACATAATTTACACCATCCAACCATTTTACTATATAAGAAAGACGATTGCGATTTTTATTATATAAGAAAGACGATTGCGCGTTATACTGCATTCTCGCAAATTTTGTTTGAATTGAAGGTGTTTTTACAACAATATAATTTCTTCTTTTATTTTTTTGTTATGGTCATATGGTAAGGTTTTGTGTTTTCTTAATATTACATGTTATATATACAGCCTTCTAATGGAATGGAGATTGCTTTCTTGATTTATTTATTTATATTTATTGAAAAAACCAACAGCGATACATAGTGCACTTACAAAACATACAGTGTTTATCAAATGGCCAATTATAGGTTTCTCTTGAATGTTCTCGAGTATATAGGTAATCTTTGCTGTAGACGCCAACTAAAGGGTGCCACAAAAAAAAACTGAAAATATTCCATTCTAGGAATGGAAGAAGAAAAATCTAATTTCACGATACGAAGAGTATTAGGCAAGGATACTGAAAATAAAATAACTGTTGTATCGACAAGTGGACTGTAGATTTTAGGGGAAAATGAATTAAATATCGATGACTCGGGTTGCACAAATCCGACAACAAAGCAAGGGAGTACGACTCACCTTTCCTCTGCAACAGCCGGCTTCTCACGTAGAATCGCAACTCCTGAACTGGTGAAGGCGTACGACGTCTTCCGAGACCCTGGCCAGGGTTGATAGGTTCTAGAGGGAAACGCTGTAACGCACGGCGTATACCGCGACTGTCGCACCGAGCTCTCGACAGATAACTGTTCGATTCAAAATCTTGAATGCTTGTTGCGCTTGTGGCGCTAGTGTCGCTGCGCCTAATGTTGTTCTACCACCATCGCGGGTAATATCGCAAGAGGGCGGTAGTTCCGACTGAACGTCGGTTAAATGGTCGCATCACATGATTTGATGTAGGAAATGTCCAACCACGAATACGGAACACACCCCCTACCGAAACCAGTGTGATGGTTTCTATTAAAAGGAAAACAAAAATCATAAAAATATTTAGTTCTTTGGAGATATTGTGTAGTAGGTAAAGATATTACTCGGAGTGGACAGAATAAGATGATTTATTTACAGAAAATATGCCTACTTATATACAGAAAGAGGTACTGATCGGGGAGTCCGCGGGGCGCGCGGGGAACGACATCACGCGATCCGCGAGGTGGCGGCCCCCGCCCCGCTGACGCGCGGTCGCAAGTTAAATACTCGTGGCGCGGGGCCTCGTTCCTTTTCTGCGCCCGGACGTCGAGTGAGCTGCATCTCCGCTGTCGCCGTGCCGCGTGGTCGTCGCTGCTGCCGCTTGCTTCAGCTCGCTGTTCAGCTGTTCTTTTCAGAACTCCATTCCTTGTTTCTATAACTTGCAACCGATGTGTTTCTTATAACATTGCGAACAGTTCTTTTCAGAACTCCATCTTTGTTTCTTGCAACCGATGTGTTCAATAAAACCTTGCGAAATACTTGCTGTTGTTTTACTGATGTTATTGGTAATGGTAAGGTGTTGCTTGCTGGTACGGTAAGGTTCTGTAAGGTTGTTGTGGTAAGCAGAATGTGGTGTAAGTAGCCACAGTATTCCCCCCTCAAGCGAAGCGTACAGGAGGCTTGATTATTCTGCCCGTGCGTGTTTGTTTGATTGCGGGCGGTGCCGATGTCGCGGCGCTTGGAGATTGCTGACTCGTAGGTATTCGCTGGACTGGCATTGTAGTTGCGGCTTCATTTTCGCTGCTAATTACGTATGCGGGCTTCAGTCGGTCGATTGAGACATTTGCTTGACGGCCAGGTAATTGTATCTTGAATATCTTGTGGTTTCGTTCGACGACACGATAGGGTCCTGTGTAAGGTGGCTGTAGAGGCTTGCGTACCGCGTCGACTCGTAGAAACACGTGACTGCATGTGTGAAGATCTTGATGAATGAAGATGTGTGGCTTGGCGTGGTGAGGTTTCGTGACAGGTCGACAGCGCTTGATCGCGTCGGACAGCTGCTCCACGAAGTCGTAGTTCATCGCCGTTTGCCTCGGTGCAGAAGTGAAGAATTGTCCCGGCAGGCGGAGTGCGCGACCGTAGGTTAGTTCGGCCGGGCTAGTGTAGGTATCGGCGCGCGTCGCGGCTCGGAGTCCTAGTAGCACGGTCGGTAGGTCTTCCATCCACTTGTTGGTGTTCTCCAGTCTTGCCATTAGCGCTGCTTTTAGTGAGCGATGCCAGCGCTCGACCATGCCATTGCTCTGCGGGTGGTAGGCGGTGGTCCGTATTCTCTCTATCCCGAGTAGTTTGGTGAGTGCGGAGAATAGGTAGCTCTCGAACTGCCGGCCTTGGTCCGTGGTCAGGGTAGCAGGACAGCCATGACGAGAGAACCAGCCTTCGTACAGGGTCTTCGCAACGATTTCTGCAGTGATATCTTTTATCGGGAATGCTTCCGGCCAACGGGTACATCTGTCAATTGCAGTGAGTAGGTATTTATGTCCGCTCGCTGAAGTAGGTAGCGGTCCGACGATGTCGACGTGAATGTGTTCGAAGCGCTCGCTCGTAGGTAGTGTAGCGATGCCACTTGAAGTGTGTCGTTGAACCTTCGCCCTTTGACACGACTCGCATGCCTTTGCCCAATTTCCGACATCCTTATTCATGGACGGCCAGAAATATCGCTGCTGCATTAGCCTGCGCGTCGTTCGTATCCCTGGATGGCTGACGTTGTGCACGGTGTTAAAGGCGGTGCGGCGGTAGTCTTCAGGTAGGTATGGGCGGGCGTTTTCAGTAGACACTTCGCAGTATAGGCTGTGTGTTGAGAGCGGAATAACTACTTTCTTGATTTTCAAGCTAGGTTGTTGAAGTAGTTTAGGTATGTAGCTATCTCGCTCTTGCGCGCAGGAAAGTTCTTGATAATCGATCGGTGATGGGCAGGATACAGCTTCGATTCTTGAGAGCGTGTCTGCGACGATGTTCTCTTTTCCACTGATTTGTTGTAGATTTGTAGTGAATTCGCTGATGAATAGCAGTTGTCGCACTCGTCGCGGCGTATCGTTGTCGGACGGCGGTTTGTTGATTGCGAATGTGAGAGGCTTGTGATCTGTGTAGATTGTTAGCTCGTTGCCCTCGAACATTTTTCTGAAGTGTTTTACTGCCATGTAGATCGATAATGGTTCACGGTCGAAGGTGCTGTAACGCTGCTGAGTCTCACTGAATTTCTTCGAGAAGTAGCCGAGAGGTTGCCAGACTCCTCGTACTCTTTGTTGAAGGACAGCGCCGGCACTCTTGTCAGATGCGTCGCACATGAGGGCGAGGGGAGCGGAGGGGATGGGGTGAGCAAGCAAAGCGGCGTTTTGTATGCTAACTTTGCATGCTTCGAATGCGGCCGTAGCTTCGTCATTCCATTGAATTTTCGACTTGTCTTTCTTCTTTAAGTTATGTAGGTATGCGTTCAATGGAGCTTGCAGTGTTGCGGCGTGAGGAATGCTTTCACGGTAAAAGTTGATCATACCGAGAAAACGCCTGAGCTCTTCGATGGTCTCAGGCTTGGGGAAGTTATTAATTGCGGCGATCTTATCTTCAGGCGGTTTAATACCGTGCTTCGATACAGTGTAGCCGAGAAATTTGACTTCTTCTTTGCCTAGGACGCACTTTGAGGGGTTAAGTGTTATTCCGTATTCGTCGAGTCTTTGTAAAACAGTTCGCAGGTCTTGAACGTGCTGATCTTCGCTTGCAGATGCTAGGATCACATCGTCGATGAATGGAAATACGTAGTCTAGTCCTTGTAGTACTTGATGTATGAATCGCTGGAACGTTTGACCGGCGTTCTTGAGACCCAGGCACATTCGCGGGAATTCGAACAAGCCGTACGGTGTAGTGATGGCGGTCTTGTCGATATCGGCATCATATATAGGTAGTTGTGCATATGCCCGGTTCAAATCGATGACGGAGAAGATATTTTTCCCGCTCAGCTGGTAGGTGAAGTCTCGGAGTCGCGGTATTGGGTATCGGTCGGGCTTCGTAACTGCGTTCAGTCGTCTGTAGTCGCCGCACACTCGAAGGTCACCGTTCTTTTTAGGTACGACGTGTAGGGGACTTGACCATGGACTTTTGCTGGGGCGGCACAGGCCTTGCGCCATCATGTCTTCAAATTCTTTTTTCACAGCTGCGTATCGATGCGGAGGGATGGGCCGCGCCTTGGAGTGTATGGGCGGGCCAGTGGTTTCGATGTAATGCTCCACGTTGTGCTTGGGACATTCCTTCATTGATGAGAGTCGAGTGACGTTCGGGAATTCGGCCAAGATGTCGTGATATTTCTGTTCGACGTCGATAGTGCGAATGGTGGGTTCAGTAGAGTTGCAGATCGGAACTTTGACGGATAATTTCGTTTTCTTGTCGATGATGCTTCTTCCTGCTATGTCGATGATGAGTTGATGATGTTCGAGTAAGTCGGCGCCTATGATTGGCTTACCGACTGCCACGATGATGAATTTCCACATGAATGGTCTTCTCAGCCCGAAGTCTAGTTCCAAGGTTTTTTCCCCGTAGGTAGGTATCAGCGTGTTGTTAGCGGCATAGAGTGAGAACTTCGTAGGCGAGCATGTTGCGTTTTTTGGTTTAGGTATAACAGAGATGTTGGCGCCTGTGTCGATGAGGAATGTTAATTTGGACTTCTTGTCTTGAATGAACAGGCGGTGGGACTTCATAGCGTTGCTTGCCGCCTCACACAACGCTGGCTCTAGTTTTCCGGCTTCTCCTCGAAATTGCAGGGGCGCGTGCATTTAACTGCTTTGCTCCCGAAGCGACGGTGGTAGTAACATATTCCGCTGTTTAAACTTCCGGTTACGGGCGCGCGTGAGTCGTCGGAGGCGGCGGCGGCGGGTTGCGGGCGGGGTGTGCGGGGGCGGGAACGCGAGCGCTGTCGTGTGTATTGCGGCTCGCGATCACGTGACCAGTTGTTGTAGTGTTGTTGCGAGTTCTGCCATTTTTGAGTCTTCAGTTCGGCGATTTCGCGCATAATAAATTCAAGTTTCTCGTTGATGTCTTGGTTTGAACTTGCTGGTGCTGATTTGTGTGCGTCGACGGCAGCGATTGACGTCCCGGCGGCGGCGGAGTTGTGCGACATTTGTGTGCTCTCCATAATCTTGTCGGCCATTTTAGCGAGCTCGTCGATGTCCGCCGTTGTAGCGATTGTAGAGGTGACGGCGAGGACTGCTCGAACGGACGGTGGCAGGTGTCGCATCCACAGGTTGCGCACGGTGTGGTCGGTCATCCCGTCGCCGGCGAGGTGCTGCATTCGGCGAAGGAGCTGTGACGGCTTCAAGTCGCCGAGTTCAGTTTCTGCGAGCAGGCGGTCGAGGCGGCGTTCGTCTGAGTCTTCATAGAATGCTAGGAGTTTCGTCTTGAGCGCTTCGTACTTGTTGGTTTCCGGTGGCTTGAGGATGAGGTGGTCCACGATGTCCAGGTCTTGCTTGTCGAGTTGCCGGATGACGATGTCGAACATTGCTTGGTCGCCTTGTCTGAGCGGCTTCATGATGGCTTCGAACTGAGCGAACCAGAGGCGAAGTCGTTGATGCCAGACGGGTGGAATCCGCATGCTGAGGGATATTGCAGAGACGTCTTCATGATTTCCGAGGCGAGATGGAGCTGGGGCATCTTGCTGAGTTGCAGGTGCAGGGGCAGATTTTTCGTCGGCGCTTGACATCTTGAGGCTTGAAGTGTTTCAGAAGCTGCTTTCTTCCTTGGGTTACCACTTTGGAGATATTGTGTAGTAGGTAAAGATATTACTCGGAGTGGACAGAATAAGATGATTTATTTACAGAAAATATGCCTACTTATATACAGAAAGAGGTACTGATCGGGGAGTCCGCGGGGCGCGCGGGGAACGACATCACGCGATCCGTTAGGGGGCGGCCCCCGCCCCGCTGACGCGTGGTCGCAAGTTAAATACTCGTGGCGCGGGGCCTCGTTCCTTTGGATTGTTTGGTACCCACTGCGCTCGGACCAGCTCTCAAGACCGCCCACGTTTTGGTCGCGCCCAGTACCACCTATTCTGCCGCCCGCCCCAGGCATCTGCCCATCACCGCCGGCGGTAACAGCATCTTGTTACCGCCGCCGCCATGCCGCCGCCGCCTGCCTACCCACCAGCCAGGAGGCCCACGAGGCCCACTGGCAAGCCGCTGAACACTCGTCGACGGATCAGGGTCGAGGACAAGGCCACCGCGGAGGCTTGCGCCACGCTGGTTGGCCCTACTCCCCTGCCGCCGGCGAAGCCGACCCCAGTGCCCGCCGCGCCGCCGCGACCGGAGGACCCCGCCCCCGGACCCAGCCGCCGCGCCACTTACGACCACCCGATCCCGCCCCTTAACTCGCCGCGCGCCCTCGCTGAGGCACGCGCTTGGGCTGAGAAGAAGGCGAAGCGCCCCAGCGTCGCACCGCCCCCTTCCGCGGCGGCACGCTCGACCGCGATCCGCACGCCGGCCCCGCGCATCGACGTGACGCCGCCAAGGGCTGCCGAGCCCGCCGCCTCCCGCACGCCGTCTCCGACCCCAGGGCCGCCCACGCCGCCCACTGCCTGCCCGCCGGCTTGGAGCATGCCGCCGCTGGACGTGCCCACACCGATGGACACGATCGCGGCGGCCGCTCCCAGCTACGCCGCCGCCGCCGCTGCCGCCAGCCCGCCGAAGCCCGCTCCACGAGCCGCCAACTCGCCTCCGCTGCCCCCACCGGCAGCTGCCCCATCGCCTGCGAAGCAGCCGAGGTACCCGCCGCTAGTGGTTGAGAACCTGCCGGACTGGACCCTCCACTTCAAGGCGATGAGGGCAATCCTCGGCCACGTCCCCAAC
Source organism: Yponomeuta malinellus (assembly GCA_947308005.1). Lineage (NCBI taxonomy): Eukaryota > Metazoa > Arthropoda > Insecta > Lepidoptera > Yponomeutidae > Yponomeuta > Yponomeuta malinellus. The sequence continues at coordinate 40,507 of CAMZJJ010000014.1, forward strand.
GCACGCCCGTTCGGCAAGGGCGTTCGCTTTTTACCGAAGTCGGACCAGGAGTACCGGGCGATCCAGCGCTACCTCACAGAGCTGGAGAAATCGTCCCGGATCTCCTGGTTCTCTTATTCGCTGCCCGCCGAACGGAGCCTGAAGGTGGCCATTAGAGGGCTGCCGGTCAACACGGCTCCGGAGGCAATCAAGGAGGACCTGGAGAAGCGTGGCTTCAACGTGGAGTACGTGCGGCCCATCCACGCAAGACATGGAAGGCCCGGCTGCATCTTCTTCGCCCAGGTGGAGAGGACCCCCAACCCCACCCCCGGTATATATGAGGTGTGCGAACTCCTCAACATGCCGGGGGTGAGGATCGAAGCCTGGCGCGGGAGGAGGGGACCCGCGCAGTGTCACCGGTGCCAGCAGTTCCGGCACTCGTCGCGCCAATGCCACAGGCGGTTAGCCTGCGTGCGGTGCGGCGAGGAACACGTCGCCCGGAGCTGCCGCCGCCCTCTGGAGGACCCGCCGACGTGCGCCAACTGCCATGGCGCACACACGGCGAATAGCACGGAGTGTCCCGTGTTCCGCAAGGAAACGCGGAACAAGAGGGCGGGCACCACGGCGCGCACCACCGCCGTCGCGGAGCCCCCTCCCCCTCCCCGAGCTGACGCCGGGGAACAGGATGCAGCCGGGTCGCTGATGGCGGCCGCCAACCGCCCGGACGCCCCAAAGCCCCCTCGCCGCCGCCGGCGGAAGAGGGGCAAGAAGATCGCCACACCGGAGGAGCAGCCTCAACCCCAACGAGCGCGGCAGCCCGCGCCCGTGGCCCTCGGGGCCTCTATCAGCGGTCGCCGCCCCGACCCAGGGGAAGAAGGCGAAGCGAGAGAGAGCCCCGGAAACCCAAGACGGGAAGGACAAAGTCCTCACGATGGCCATCAAGGTCCTCCAAGAGGTCCTGGTGGCCATCCAGGATGGCCACAACCCAGTCCCCATCATCCTCAGAGGGATGGCAGACCTCTGCGCTTAATGCGCGGGGGCCTCTGGGGACAGGGACGGGGACGAGAAGCCGGGCTGCCGCGGACGCTGCTCCCCGAGTGACGTCACCGCGGCCGCCACCCCCCTCGGACTTTCTACCCTGGCGCCGCCGGCTGATGGGCGCCCGCTGGCTCGCTCCCTGGGGCCGCCAGTCGGGCTCGACCTCGCCGGCGGCGTGAAGGCGTGAAGACGACCCAGACGAGACACCGAAGAGTCGCCGGCTGAGCATCGCCTGCTGGGCTTCTCCCAACGGAGTCCCACCCAGCAGTGCTTGATCTCGCCGGCGACGGAAGAACTTCGAAGACCCCGGACCCGACCACCGGAGCAGAGCTCCACAGCCCAGGACCCGTCCGTCTTAACGGACGGCGATGCTCCCGCGCAGATGGGCCAACGCCCAGAAGCCGCCTCCCCGCCTCGCCCTTCGGGCGAGTCGAGAAGAAGACCTCTGCTCGTTCCTTTTCTGCGCCCGGACGTCGAGTGAGCTGCATCTCCGCTGTCGCCGTGCCGCATGGTCGTCGCTGCTGCCGCTTGCTTCAGCTCGCTGTTCAGCTGTTCTTTTCAGAACTCCATTCCTTGTTTCTATAACTTGCAACCGATGTGTTTCTTATAACATTGCGAACAGTTCTTTTCAGAACTCCATCTTTGTTTCTTGCAACCGATGTGTTCAATAAAACCTTGCGAAATACTTGTTGTTGTTTTACTGATGTTATTGGTAATGGTAAGGTGTTGCTTGCTGGTACGGTAAGGTTCTGTAAGGTTGTTGTGGTAAGCAGAATGTGGTGTAAGTAGCCACAGTTCTATTTTTATGGGAAAGGCTGCTAATGGCCCTAAAAAAAAATTAAAATAGAAAAGTAATTAACCTAACTTAGAATTAATATTTATTAAATTTTAAATTAAAACTGGATATTTAAAGCACGCTAATTAATGTATGGTAAAGGACAAAGTTTATTGACAGGTCTTTGTAACACACTTTTTTCTGTGCGTAGTGTTACACAGCGGACAAAACCGTCTGGACCTGGATGTACTTTTTCTACTTTTCCTAAAGGCCATTTACAAGTGGGGACATTATCAGTCTATATGAGAACAATATCACCAATATTTATATTGGAAGAAGAAGTAAACCATTTTGCTCTTTGCTGTAACGTATTTAAATATTCACTACTCCAACGTTTCCAAAACTGTTGCGAACACTTTTGCATGTACTGCCAACGTGACAGTCTGTTAGTGTTTATATCGTGAACATCATATTCAGCCAAAGCAGTTAAACTTCGACCAATTAAAAAATGTCCGGCCGTCAAAACATTAAAATCGTTAGGGTTGTCGCTAGCTGGCAGCGGGCACAGCGGTCGCGAATTAAGGATTGCCTCTGCCTTACAAAAAATGGTAGAAAGTTCCTCAAACGTTAAGGATTTTTCACCTACACTTCGTACTAAGTGATACTTAGCTGCTTTGATGCCAGCTTCCCATAGTCCACCCATATGGGGAGCACTAGGGACATTAAACTTCCAAACTAGCTGTCGTTTAGCGCAGCCATCCGAAATGTTACCTTGACAATCTCGCAAGAACCTTTGTACTTCTGTGATATGCTTACTCGCGGCGACAAAATTAGTACCACAGTCTGAATATAACGCAGAACACATGCCCCTACGCGCTACGAACCGGTCAAAGCACGCGAGAAAACAATCCGCGGAAAGCGAAGACAACACTTCTAAATGCACCGCTTTTGTTGAAAAACATACGAACAGCGCTAAGTACGCTTTCGAAACTTTAGCATTACGGCGTAAACTCTCTTTTATAAAGAAGGGACCACCGAGGTCCACTCCGACGTGATCAAATACTTTATTAGGCATCAAACGAGTGGCTGGCAGAGGAGCCATCTCCGGCTGTGATAATAAAGTCGGTTTGTTTTTAAAGCAAATGAGACATTTAGATAATACGGATCTAATGACGCTACGAGCGGACGGGATCCAATAATTTTAATTTATGATACTTTGTAAGGTACGCGGCCCTACATGTAAGTGTTTTTCATGTAAATATTTAATTAAAAGTCTCGTAAAAGGACTATTCTTAGGAAGCAAACGCGGGTGTTTAGAGTTATAAGGAAGCTCCGAGTGGCCGATACGACCCCCTACCCTGAGAAGGCCGTCGGCATCAAGAAACGGAGACAATTTGCGCAAAGAAGGCACGAACTTTTTATTTTTAAGTAATTTAATTTCAGTTTCGAAATAGGCAGTTTGAACTAACTTTATTAAAGCATTTAAGGTCCGATTTAACTCAAGAGTAGTTAGTCTCACTGATTTAAATTTAAAATTACTTTTTTCACGAGCTAATTTTAAAATCCAAGTAAAAGTTCTTTGCATTTTAGAAAACGATGAGAATTTATTAAATATTCTTTCGCAAAGTTCCTGTTTAGTTTCCCCCGGTAAGCTATTATCTTGTAATAACAAGTTAACAGAAATTTTTAATTCCGGTAATTGAACGTCACTTTTATGAATAAAGACCGATATTGGCCAAGCGTTGTAGTCTTGATACATCCAATCGGCGCCCATCAACCACTGTTTACTACAGCTGAGAAGTTGCGCTGGAGACGTTCCGCGAGAACCGATGTCAGCTAAGTTGTGCTCACTAGAAACGTGTCGCCAACAGTGAGGGGGTAAGATTTCAATTATTTGAGTCACACGGTGACTAACATAAGTTTTTAATTTATAAGGTTCGGTTTGGAGCCACGACAATACGATTGTCGAGTCCGACAAAGTTGTGATTTTAGTGATCTTAACTCTAGTGAAAGAATCACAAACAGATTTAATTAATTTACTAAGTAAGACAGCACCCATCAATTCCAATCGTGGGATTGTGATTTGTTTTATTGGCGCAACCTTAGATTTTGCAGTTACTAAACGCACTTTTACGTTATTTCTATTATCGCGACTGATAACATAAACACAGGCTGCGTAGCCGCGTAAAGAAGCGTCACTAAAGCCTACCAACTCACACTGCGTTTCTCCCGCAACATGTGGCGTTCAATACGAAGTTCGGCCAACAATGGAAGTTCCGAGATAAAATTTTGCCATCTATCTTTTAAATCGTCCGGCAACCGTTCATCCCAACCGATCCCTAATTTCCATAGCTCCTGCATGAGGGTCTTAGCTTCAAACGTGCATGACGCGACAAAGCCCACGGGGTCATATATCGACGCGAGTAGTTTAAGTACCGAGCGCTTCGTGGAGACAGCATCGGCCATATTTATTACGAAACAAAAACTATCATTTGTCGGAAACCATTTCAATCCCAGAACCTTTAGGGTTCGATCTTTTTCATCACCAGAAAAACTTATTGAGCCTTCCCTATTCTCGATCGGAACGCGTTTAAGGAGATCCTCACTATTACTCATCCACTTTTTTAATGTTAACTTTGCGCTTTCAAAAATACCTATAAGCTGATCCTGTACTTCACAAGCCTCCTCGAAGGTAGAACATGAATAGATTCCATCATCCATGTACACCCCTTCTTGGAGTACCTGGGCGGCGAGTGGGAAACGTTCTCCCTCGTCAATTGCCAACTGAAGTAAAGTTCGAATAGCTAAAAACGGTGAGCAACTAAGACCGTAAGTTACGGTGTTCAATTCGTACAATTTAATAGGTTCGTTAGGTGATTCTCTAAATAAAATGTGCTGATAGCCCCTGTCACTTTTTCGTAACGAAATTGCGCGGTACATTTTACAAATGTCAGTTACTAGGCAAAACTCGAAAAGTCTAAAATTTAAAATTATCGCTGCTATATCGCGGTACAAACTCGGCCCTACTAGAAGTATATCATTCAAAGAAACGTTATTACTACTTTTCGCCGATCCGTCGAACACAACACGCAACGGAGTCGATGTGCTACTAGGCCGCAAAATACTATGATATAAAATACTTGCTAGGTTTATCACCTTTATAAAGCTCCATATGTCCGAGATTCTTATATTCGCGCATGAACTCGATGTATTTTTTCTGTAATTCCGGAGTGCGCGCGAGTTTGCGCTCAGTGTATAATAACCTACGTTCGGCTATCGCACGCGTCTCACCGAGCGGCGGGTGGCCAGGTGCGAACGGTAACGGCACGACATATCGCCCGTTCGATTCCCGGGTGTGTTCTTTCGCGAATATATCTTCGGCTAATTTGTCCATAGGACTGACTAGAGGTGAGCACGGCACTTCCTCAATTTTCCAAAATGAACGTAACGTTTCATCTAACGACTGTTCTTCTTCGTAAGAAATAGATAAATGTAAATTTTGCGAAAGATTATTTTCACGCGGGTATAATTTACCGCTTATAACGAACCCAAACACGGTTTCGATTACACTTGGAATGCTATCATTAATTATTAACGGTTTATCTTTAATGAGAAAAGGCACAATGTCATTTGTTAACAAAATATCAATTCGAGACCGGGTATGAAATAATGGATCCGCTAATTGAAACGATCGATATTTGTTAATTACGCTATCTGAAAATATAACATTTGGCATATCAGCTGATACCTTGGACACGATAACCAAATTAACGTCGAACGTCGGACCGTCAAAATGTCTCGGTTTTATCGTGCACGTAACCATGCCCTGATTTTTAATAAATCCACCGCCTAAGCCGTTAATAGTAAACGGACACTTCCTACGAGGTAAGCGTAATCTTTGAGCGCATTCGGTAGTTATAAATGAGCTCTGAGCTCCGGATCAATAACCGCACGGCAGTCTTGATACCGTTCATCAATATCGCGAATATGCGTTATGGTAGTACCTAAAACTACACCATAATCCCGATTATCGATCGCTGTTTCGAGCGATTCCTGTATCGAATCACTCACGGAGTGAGACGAGACTAGCGCCTGGTGCGCGTGAGAAAGAGACGGCAGCGCGGACGAACAACTATTCGTAGCTACGGCTGGCACGGCCACCGATGCAAGTGTACGCTCCGAATCTTTATGTAAAAGATAATGATGTTGCAATAAACAAACACCGCAAGAAATTGTACTTTTACAGTCATTACATTTATGATCTGGTTTAAGACAATTTGTGCATAGATTTAACGAATGAACACGGTCCCTTCGTTGATCGACTGACAATTTACGAAATTGATCACATCGATAAATCATATGATTTTGTTTACAATGCGCACAAACTAAGTTAAAGTTCGCATTGCGATTATTATTGTTGTTATTCTGCGCTCGCGTCGTCGTAGCTAACACAGATTTGAAAGAAGACGGTTTTTGAAAGTTGCTTTTGTGGGTAGTCTGATTAAAAGTTTTAACCGATGTTGGCGCAACAATAGAAGACGGGTTATTAAATGTACTATGTTCTAACACTTTAATCTGTTTATTAACGAAATTTATGAGTTCGGTAAAAGTAGGTATTGTTTGTTGGTCTCGACCTTCTTCAAATAATTTTCTAGTGTGAGGGTCAAGCCGTCGCTATGCTAAATGACAAAAAAGAAAATCGTCTAAGTTCGATATATTTAACGCTTGAATAGCTTTTAGCGAGTGATCGAATGTTTCTATGAATGATGCCAAGTTTAGAACAGTGTCTTTAGTAAGCGGCGGAAAGTTTAACATTCTATCAAGGTACCTACTTGCGAGTGTTCTATTGTCGTGATATTTATCTATCAGACTTTGCCAGACTAACGAATAATTAGCAGCCGTTATAGGTAACTTTTTCGCAATATTCAATGCCGAACCCTTTAAACAAGAAAGTAAATAATGAAATTTATCAATATTAGAAAAATTCCTATTATGAACTAACGATAAAAAAGTATCATAAAACGTTATCCAATCTTCTATTTTACCATCGAATTCAAATAATGACAATTTAGGTAAGGCAGGGCTAACTAACTCCTGTCTTTCAACCGATTGGGAGTTATTCGAGTGCTTTTTTGCAACTAATTGACATTTAGTACACATTTCATCAAATGCTTCGAGTTCCCTCAACGACATTTTCTTTGCTGGATTTATTTGACTTTCAATTTCAAACAAATCAAAAATGACCGTTTCAAATTTCGTACGAACATTTTCTAATTCGGAGATTTGTAATAAAAATGAAGGCAATCGGTCTAAATGTTGATCAACCATTCTGGAAACATCGAATAACTTTTGTAATTTAGTAAACAAGTACTCCTTTTTACAAGTTAAAGTAGTACGTTTCACTTCTAACGTTTTATCTTCTAACGCCATTTTGAATTCCAAATTGCAAATTGGTTTTTTATAAAGAAAAATTAAAGAAATAAAGAAATAATTAGGAACACTAGTTCTTTAATCTTGGCTCTGAAGGGCCAGAAATGTTGTATCGACAAGTGGACTGTAGATTTTAGGGGAAAATGAATTAAATATCGATGACTCGGGTTGCACAAATCCGACAACAAAGCAAGGGAGTACGACTCACCTTTCCTCTGCAACAGCCAGCTTCTCACGTAGAATCGCAACTCCTGAACTGGTGAAGGCGTACGACGTCTTCCGAGACCCTGGCCAGGGTTGATAGGTTCTAGAGGGAAACGCTGTAACGCACGGCGTATACCGCGACTGTCGCACCGAGCTCTCGACAGATAACTGTTCGATTCAAAATCTTGAATGCTTGTTGCGCTTGTGGCGCTAGTGTCGCTGCGCCTAATGTTGTTCTACCACCATCGCGGGTAATATCGCAAGAGGGCGGTAGTTCCGACTGAGCGTCGGTTAAATGGTCGCATCACATGATTTGATGTAGGAAATGTCCAACCACGAATACGGAACAATAACATATATATATATAGGGAAGACTATAAAGGGAAATTTCCCGCCAGGCAAATCGTATGCCTGGGGACGGCCGGTCCGACTGATGTTTTTTTTTTTTAAGCCCTAAAAAGGGCACCCTCCGGAGGACACGGGGGAGGGAGGTGGTGAATGCTCATGCATAACAGCACGGGCCCGGGACTCACAGGAAGTGCGCCTACCCACTAAACACCACCTGGGGGCTGGTTTGGTCCTAAGGACCCCTAAACCGACATCTTGAGCGACCCACCTCGATGCCGAGAAGGGCGCGCAGCGGAGCTCCTTAAGGGAGCGTCCGCTTGGGACAGCTCGTCACATCGTGACCGCGGCTAGGAGGGAGAGGCGGGAACACCGGCGGGAACACCGGCGGGAACACCGGCGGGGGCGGGGGCTACGTCTGACTGGGACTGGGCCTCTAGTAGGCGATCCAGATCAGATGAAAGTTGATCGGGGGGGTCGACGAGGGCGTTCCTGGGCCTGCGCACCAGGTAACGGGGGTTCGTCGTGGGGGGAGTGTAGTCCGCTGCTTGGCGGATAAGAGGGTTGGGGTGCACTTCGGCCGTGCTGAAAAAGGTCTCTGAGAGAGATTTAATGAATTGTTGGATAGTTGGGATATCCATGTCCCGATGGAGGTCGGCATTCCTGACACACCAGTGTGCGTTCAGAGCCCTACGGATAAAGAGATTTTGAACTTTCTGAAGTTCGTACAGGACTTTGGGGGCCGCGTGGGCGAAGACGGGTGCCGCGTAAGTCAGCACGGGACGAATGCAAACCTTATAGAGCGTTCGCTTGTTCCTAGGGGACATCCTACTGTGTCGGCCTATCATGGAGGATAGGCGGCCTAGGTAAAAACGGGCGGTCCGGGTCACCTTCCGGATGTGTGGCCTAAATGTCAGTCTGCTGTCTAGGGTGACACCTAGATACTTGGCGGTGGTTCGCCAGGGGACTGGGGTACCTAGCATACGGATAGGGCGGTCGGAGAGACCGCGGCGGACCTTATGGTCGAAGCGGATCGCGGTGCTCTTTTCCGGGTTGGCCTCGATTCGCCAGAGCCTGAACCAGGCACCTAGCTCATCGACCGCGGATTGGAGCCTACTCAGAATAACTGACATTTTCCGACTCTTGCAGTAGAGTGCGGTGTCGTCAGCGAAAAGTGACAGTTGGACCCCATTGCCGGGGATGGGGATGTCGTTTGTGTACGAAATGTACAGGAGGGGGGAGAGCACGGAGCCTTGCGGGACCCCGGCTCTGAGTGGGCGGAGGGAAGAGAGAACGCCCTTGTGTCTGAAGCGGAAGGAGCGGTCCTTCAGAAAGGAAGCTAAGACGCGGACAAGTCGGTCGGGGAGACCCAGCTCATACAACTTATAAATGAGCCCGGCGTGCCAGACCTTATCGAAGGCCTTGGCGACATCGAATAAGATGGCTACCGTCTTTTCGCGCCTGGGGAAAAACCCGCTCAGAATGAACTCTACTATGCGGTGGACTTGCTAAGGGCAAGAGTTAATTGCCCGAAAGCCAAATTGGTGAGGGATGATGAGGGGGGGGGGCCCTCTGAAGGGAAGAGGTGATTCCTCATATGAGTGAGGATGACTCTCTCGAAGAGTTTGCCCATAGCCTTGAGGAGGCTGATGGGGCGATGGCTGGATGGGAGGTTGAGGGGCTTTCCCGGCTTGGGGATGCCTATGACGGTCGCCTCCTTCCACGCGGTTGGGAAGTGACAGTTGTCAAAACAGGCATTGAAGATGACTGCTAACAGGGTTAGCACCTGAGTGGGGAACATCTTGAGCGCTAGGTTGGCAATACCATCCGCTCCTGGGGCCTTTTTACGTTTCAGTCTTTTGATGAAAGATTGAATTTCGTCCGTGGAAACCGCAATGGGATTTTCGTCGGTTGGCAGAGGGAGGGAGGTCTTTTTAAGGACCTCCTCCTCGACCATACCGACGTGAGCTGGGTCGCACTGCTGAGTGCTGGGCGAGCATTGAGACTCAATGCTGTCGGCGAAACACTCGGCCTTCTCAACGTCCTCGAAGGCGGTAGAGCCATCGGGGCGGGCCATAGGTGGTGTGTGAGTGATCGCGTCTGCCCGAAAGGCCCTGGCTACTCTATAGTAAGCTTGGTGGGAGGGGGAGATGGTCTCCATGAGATCGCCCCATTGGGCGTTGTTAAGATCAGAGAGACGGGACCTGACTTGCCGCTGGAGATCGTTAGCGCGTTTCCTGTAGGCAGGAGTTGGGTAGAGGGAGGCCCTCCTGAGGGCGGCTCTTTTGGCCCTAATCAGGTTCTTGACAGCGAGAGGCAGTTTCCGGTCGTGGACCGGTACTACACGCTCGCTCTCACGAATGGCTGTTTGGACCAAAAGGGTGAGGGAGTCTACGGCGCTATCTATTTTGTCTGTACTGTCGAAGTGGTCGGGCGAGAGCGCATAAGGCGAGTCGGGGGCTTCTAAGGCGGTGACTAGGGAGCTTTTGACACTGTCCCAATTAGTGATGGTTTTAGTGGAGAGTGTGGAGGGTTACGGTGGGGGACCTAGCTGAAGGGACACCGGCCGATGGTCGGAACCTAGGTCGTCGAGAGTCTCGATCGACCTGAGGTTGAGGTGGACGCCCCTTACTAGGGCGAAGTCTAGTACGTCGGGGGCGTGGTCTATGTTATCGGGGTAATGGGTGGGGGAGTAAGGACATAAGACGTCCATCTCTAACGCCTCGGTTAAGCCGAGGAGGGCAGTACCGCCGGGGTTCGTCTGTAGGCAGGTCCAATCCGTATGTTTGGAGTTAAAATCCCCGAACATAACGGTGTGGGCGCCTAGAGCGAGGATGGCTTCGAAATCACTCCTTAGGGGTAGTGTTCCGCTGGGTATGTAAATAGAGGCTATGACTAAGGACGGGTGACCCGTCAGAGCTAATCTACAGATAGTAGCCTCCATGTTAGTGAGGGCCGGAGTGGTGACGGGGGAGCAATGGAGGGACTTTCTAAAATAAATGGCAGTGCCGCCGCCTCTACGGCCGTCGGCTCTGTCATTCCTAACGAGAGAATACTTGGGTATACTCAGGCCCCTGGTATGGGGTTTGAGCCAAGTTTCCTGCACTAGCAACAAATCGACTTCGAAGTCTTTGACGAACTCTCTAAGTTCGGGTACGTTGCTGCGGAGGCCGCGAGCATTGTACGAAATGAGCGAGACACTCCTAGGTTTGACACGACCCGCGCTGACGGGAGACTGAGTGGTCTGAGGGACCGGGGGGCGCGACATTAACCTGCTTAGATGAGGGAGAGCAGATGGCTGTGTTCAGCCACAGCCATCAAACGCGCGGTGGGGGAAGTTGCGGCGCGCAGTTTGCGTGCCAGGACCGCTATTTCGGCCAAATCAATATGGGCAATGGCGGCGCTGACCGTCAAGAGGTCATCCGCGATCTGGGAGTGGGGGGCGCCAGAGGGGGCGGGGCGCGGAGCGGAGGGGGGAGGCTGGGTCGGAGAAGGGCGGGGGGCCCACGCGGGGGCCTGAGGGGGGTTGGGATTGGTGGTGGGGCGGCCGAGGCGGCCGTGGGAGGGGAAATTGGACGGGGTGATAGCCGGCGGTGGCACTGGTCTCCTCTGAGGAGAAGGCTGAGTCGCCTTTGGGGCCTTAGGGGGGGAGGAGCGGGGGGCATGCGGGCACCCTCGGTAGTTGGCCGGATGGCCGGGCTGCTTGCACAGCACGCAAGCCGGAGGACCCTCCGATTCGCGAGTGCGCAAGCAGTCCCCGGTGGCGTGAGGCTCTAGGCACTTCACGCACCTAGGGGGGGGCGGAACAATTAGCCGACGCGTGGCCATAGAGTTGGCAGCGGTGGCATTGGCCAGGGTGGCCGCGCCTGTGGGGATTTTCCACTTTAATGCAGGAGAGCCCACAGACGGTGAGCTCTCCTGAGAAGATGGACCTACTGGAGGGGGTGTTGGTGAGAATCACCAGGGATAGCGGGAAGGTTTTGCCGCGGGAGCTGTGCATGGGATGCACAGCCTCTACGGGATGACCTTGTGCGATAAGGTCATCCTTTATGGAATCCAGAGGAAGTTCTGAGGGAACGCCTCTGAGGACAGCACGTACCTTGCGCTCCTCCGGGAGCGCGTAGGTGTGATACGGGACTTTATTTTGAGTGAGGAGCCTAGTAAGGCTCCTGAAGTGTTCGGTCGATGGGACCTCAATCTTGATGGAGTCGCCCCAGTTTTGGGCCTTTGTGTACTGGACCTTGTGGTCCAGGCACAATTTGGACACCGATGTCCAGGCTGACTTGTCTCTTAAGAAGACGGGAGGGGGGGACTTAGCCTTCGGAGGCTGCGGTGAGAACCGCTTGACGGGTTTAGCCGGCGGCGGCTCGGGGATGTCTAAGGACATGAGGGGGCGGGGGTGGGGGGCGGTCACCGTGGCGGTAACGGGGGCTGCGGGGGGGCAGGGGGCTGCGGTCACGGGGGACGAGCGGGAGGTAGGCGAGTTGCCTTTCTTGGGGGAAGAAGCTTGCTTACGCAATAGCTTCTTCCTCGGGACAAAGGTTTTAAAACCGTGGCCTTCATCCGAAGAGAATTCGGCCGCGGTAGTGCTTGCGCACGAGTAGACTGCAGCGGCGGAGTCAGGAGACTCGGAGCCGCGGGATACGGAGCGTTTCCGTGGGCGCGAGGGGCCAGGGGTGGAGTCGGTCTCCATGGGGGAGAGGGGCCAGAGGGGGCGGGGGAGGCGGGGGACTCAGGAGAGTCCGGGATCGCGGCGGCGGCGGTCGGGGGCCTACAGAATGCCTGAAAGGCATCGAGAAGCCCGTGCTCCTTAATGACTCGGAAGAATTGCTCAGGAGAGCAAGGGGGCTGAGTCATCGCGATTGGCGGCACCCCTGCCGGCGGCAGGGGGGCGGGGGGAGCGCGGTTAAAAACCAGGATGGAGAGATAAGGGGACAGAGCAAAGTAAGTAGGAAAAGTCTAGCGGGGGCTAGACACTTACTCACTCGTTGGAATGCGGCAGGCTGGAGAGCCCGGACACTGAAAGAAGGAGATAAGAATGTTAGATAATAGTTCGATAAGAGCTCGCCGGCAATACACGGGCGCACTGTGTAAGCGGGCGGGCGGTCAACTAGCGGAGAGCGAGACGTGTCGCTCTCAACGCTATCGCAAACGAACTCCGACTGATGTTCGTCGGACGTTATATTTATGGTATGTCATGTGAAACATTTTGCTTGCGCGATGTAGGAATGTTGGAGTTTATAGTGCGCGCGCAGAGTTGACATGTGCTCGCCACATCACTCCCCTTCAAGACCGTAGCTACGCATAGCTAGGTCTGATAGGAATCGAAGTCTGTGCTCTAAAGCCTGCAAGTGCCAGGAGGCGCTGAGTCAGTGAGTCGACTAGCGTTTGAGGGTGTTCGGCGGCTAACAGTCACTTCACCGGCGACAGTACCATGGGGACCGCGCATGTGGTAGGAACCGGTGAAGGCTGCTGTACCACTGGCAATGTGCGCTGTTGCTGTGTGGCTGCCGTGCCGAGGGGTTGGGAGAGATCACCATCAGTACCAGTAGTCGGTGCGTTGACTGTGGTGGAACTGATGAGGTGAGAGGGAAGAGGATGCTGGCCTTGCTTTGAGACTGATTGGGGTGCTGCGAGAGCGAAGGAAGGTTGACATTGTTCTGTCGAGGGTCACCACTATAGGGAAGAGCGGGTGATCGTGCTCTTCCACTGTAATGGGAAATTTCCCGCCAGGCAGATCGTATGCCTGGGGACGGCCGGTCCGACTGATGTTCGTCGGACGTTATATTTATGGTATGTCATGTGAAACATCATCGTTTCTTTCCGAGTGAAGCATGCTAGACATCAAGCTAAAAGACCGAAAAAGGAATAAAGACATTAGAGACAAAACCAAGATTTTAGATGCTGTCGAGCTAGCTTGCAAGTTAAAATGGAGATGGGCTGGTCACACGGCGAGAACAACGGACAATCGATGGAGTGAAAAAATCCTGCACTGGCATCCCTACGAAGCGGAGAGACCGCGCGGGAGACCGCGGCGGCGCTGGCGAGACGTCATCGCTGCAGTGGCCGGAGCCACGTGGACTCGCCAAGCCAGGGATAGAAATTACTGGCACTGGATGGAGGAGGCCTTTACCCAAAAATGGGTACCCCTTAAAAACCCTAGTATATTGTAATTTTTTTATTAATTAATACTATTATCATTGTTATGTTATGTCAATGAATTAATCAATTTATCAATTACGAATAGAATTTATTTAAATACATAGCAAAATAAGTTAATTATTAAATAACATTATGTTAATTGTGAGTATATTTTTTTGCATGCACACTAAAAGCAGTTTATTCAATGGACTATTTATTCGCACTAATCAATTGTAAAAAAAAGGAGTATTGAATAATCTTAGCAGAATTAGATACTAACTTAGAATAAGTGAAATTTATGTAAGAAGAAGTAATTAATGAATTAAGTAAGAAGCAGAATTAGTTACTATCTTTATGGACTATTAATTAACTGCATAAATTAATTAATAAAATCCAATCAAAATGTAATGTATTTAAAACTGAATTATAACTATGCATGTAGTCATATTGTAAGTCAAAATGTAACTAAAATGTAAAAATGCGTGCTTAACTGAAAAGGGAAATAAAAGGCTATATTATATTATTATTATTATGTGAAACATTTTGCTTGCGCGATGTAGGAATAGCACAATAACTCACGGTAAATTTAAGGACTCGACATAAGAAGGCTCGATTTATATCGATGTATATATTTATTCTTACGATCGAAAATAATGGCTACTAGCTAGTTTCCGGTTTCGAAGTTGAATTATTATAACATTATGATCGAAATATTGAAATACATTATTATTACAGCATTATAATATTAAAAAGTCAATAACACGTAATGATTCCATAATAATATGTCGAAATTTTACTTAAAGAAAATAAAAGGAAGAGAAATGTTCTGCTAGACGACACTAGATGTCGTCCCAAGTTTCAAGTTTTCAAGTTTTCTCCAGGCTTTGAACTGAGATACCTAGGTGTCATGGGATACCCATAATGACCAGTCATCACAGGTATCCCAGCTCCTCCACCATGTCGCCGTTTCCCCCCCAAATACTTTATATTATCTCTAACAGTGCATTATAAAAAGGGTAAATGGCGATATTTGTATGACAATGTGTTTTACCCTGGAGAAACAAGCACTTAGTAATTTGCAGTTTCATACCTTGTCTCCTGGATTGACTTTATTTATTCTTCCTCCTTTTTTACAACTGTCAGCCTTACAACATCAACATCTGTCTGTGTGTAGTATTGATCGTCCACCTCCTGTAAATGATGTGTACAATGATTCACAATGTCTTGGAATTAAGATACGCCTGCGATAAATAACCTTCTTCTAATTGAACATGGGTTCGTCATCAATAAAGACTTAATTGAACAACATAATTACACTTTAATCTCAATTGTATTTCCATTAAGATTACATGGTTGAGTTAGATAGTATTTGGCAAGAAAGATTATATAAAGCTTTGAGACTATATCATAGCCTTCCACCTTGTCTTCACTTTGCACAGTATTCTCACCTCATTCAGGACCGGTGGGTTTAGATCTTCATGAGCCTCGATTACGAACCGGCTGTGCATGCACTTTCATAAGACTAATAAGGTCTCTCTCTGGAACCGACCTTTCATATTGGTATTATCTTGCTCACCTCATCATGAACCGGTGAGTTTGATTGCCATAAGCCTCGATAACGAACCAGCTTTGCACACTAAACAATACTAATAGTTTCATGGGCTTCCTTTGGAACCAGCCCTCCTTGATTTGCCTCACAACTTTCTATAGCTCTCACCTCTTATAGGACTGGTGGAGTTGAATCATCATTGATAAGACTATCTAAGTTTGCATCTACATACCATTAGTCTCCGCTTCGGAACTGACCCTTCACTCTGAATTGCTCAAACTTGGTACTTACAAAATGATAACCTCAATCTCTATATGGGGCTCCTAAATCCAAGACATCATCCACTCACTAAGGATTATACTTAGCTTTGGATGTTACTGAATATTGTAGACTTGATCTTCACTGGTCTTCCTTCTTTCAACCTAGTTTATGACACCACAATAGCCTTTCACCACAATTTGACAAGACGCTTACCCGCCATGACTCAATTCGAATTCGCCGCTAAATCTCCCATGGTGTTGCTATATACATTATTTACATTTCGCGATACGTCGCGACAACGTCCACAGCCCAGTCCTTATTTTCAGTACTTCTTGCCGGAGACACAATAAAATACGTCCGTTAACGAATAAGCGTTTATTGGAAGAGATATATTAACCTACCTACAACTAATGCTGAGTGACGAGAAACACGGTCTACCGACATACATTACATATGTAAAACCAAAATTTCTACCGAACTCTACTCTGCGCGTGGCCAGACATGGCCGGTTATTTTAGGACTCCTACAACTTTCTTTAAATGATAAAATGCACTTGTTTTGGCATTGGATAAGATCTAAATAGCAAATTTTTGGTTAAAGAACCTAGTAAAATTGCAGCTCTATTTGTGAAGATGTCAACTCATATAATTATAAGACGTTAAACTCTACTGCATTGTGTCTAAAAAACAGAACGAAGGCAATTTCAATAATCACCCTCCGCAATTCGCAATAACACTTCGTAACAAACACTAAATGTTGTTATGTGTTGTTGCGAACACCCTTTATAAAGCTACTACTACTACTACTACTTATAGTTATATTTTACACGATCAGCTTTACTTCCTCGACTTCCACAGTTTCCTCGGAGTTCAAGCATGCTTCCGTGACACCATCCTCATAGTAACATTTTTTGACAACGTTAAACCATTGACGGCTAGATTCCCGAACCCATTTTTTCTAAAAAAATACGTAACAGACTGTTAATCTCTGACTAAATATACTTACCCCCGGTTTCTCGTACACTAACAACCTGTTAATCTACTGTTAACACTTGTCAGTGGTTTTTTTTGTATGCACTTTGGTCAATTGACAGCTGTTAACAGTATTATAGGAAAAGAAGTGAAATATCAATTAAAAAAAAAACATTTATTTATAACCTAAAAGTTAATTTCAGTTTTCAATCTAATAATTAATTTAACAAAAGAACCAAATCATTTACCACAGTGAAATCAACAACAAAAATAATAAAAGATACAGAGGTACCGAATATTCGTAGCAGTTCACACCGATCAGCTGCCCAGCAGCGCTTCCGCTCGCAACGAAGTCTCAGAAAAAGTGAGTCACGCTGGCTCGTGCGCTGCTTATATAGGGACCGGGCCTCCCTCGTCCCTGGGTAAGGTGGTGTATCCTAACACGGCCATCCTGATCATGCGTCGTCCTCGACAGCATCACTCAGGTCTGGCAGGCTCTGCATAGGTACCTCTGGAGTTGTGTCTTGACAAGAAGGCCCCGCTACTGGCTCTGCTTGTTGGTGGGCTGTGGTAGTGGTATCCTCAGCCAGGTCATCTTCTGTGAAACCGATAAAGGAAAGTTAGTGCATTCATCTGAGGCAAAGAGTTTGCCTATTCTGCACTTTGCACTCAAAACTTCTTACAAGGCCCTCTGCATTCATCACCAATATGTAGCACACAAACCTAGCTAGTATTTATGCAGTACCAAAACGTCATTTTAGTACTTCATAAAGTTGCATTCATCACACTTAGATATCGAGATTCATTACTTCAACAATCATACGACTTGTAACACTTATGGATCCATACACATTCGCTGTCATGTAGGGCTTTAATAGCCGGTAGGATCGTCTCGCAGTCCGTCCTCTACATGACTCAACGTGTAGGGCAATTTACCAAAATTGCCAAAGGAACGTCTCGCAGTCCGTCCTCTACACGATGAAAACACGCGTTATGCGGGAACTACATCCGCTATATGCTCGTAAGACCGGTCAGGTACCTCGAAGTTTACCTGACGGTAGACGTCTCGCAGTCCGTCTACTGTCTTACACTGAGATCCACACATGGTCGGATGTGTAGATCTCTCAATGCATAAGCCCAAAGCATACTCACGCTCAAAGAATGCAGCGCAAGTATCAGGACACCACTCTCCCTTCCAGGGCACCATATACTGGGCAGCAGCCTGCGTTGTTTTGCCGTAACAGCCGGCCAGTAATCGCAGCTCATACCGCCCACCAGGCAGCGCACGGGTGACCTTGTAAGGTCCTCGCATGCCGTGATCCATCTTTCCAGTGACCTGCGAGAATTTTATCACGAAAACCAAATCGTTAGCATTAAATGTCCTCGGGGGTCGCCTGTTGCGGTTTACATACTCGCCTTGAGCAGACTGGTTTCGTTTTAGCAGGTCAGCTGCACGTGCCCGACGTAATTCTCGCTGAGCTTCGCGATTTGGCTGCCCACCGTCCAGAGCAATATCTCGAACCAGAGACCTGATGACGAGAGTCGTCGCGTCAGACCCCACAAGCAGATTCAGCGGGGATACTTGAGTGGTCTTCTGCTTGGTCACGTTGAGAGTCAGTTGTAGTCTCCAGAGTGTCTCAGACCAGGCTGCCCCTTTGTGGTTGGTCTCGATGCGAAGCAGATTAAGGACAGTGCGAGCATACCTCTCGACCTGCCCGTTAGACTGGTGCATTTCGGCTGTGATTAGGTGTACCTCTGATCCCAAGTCCTTTACAAAGTTTTTGAACCCAGAAGATTCGTACATTCGTCCCCTATCTGTTACAACCATTTTGGGTGCACCAAAAAGAGAAACTGCGTTTGTGAACACTCTTAACAATTCTTCTACATCTTGCCTTTTGATAGGATAGAGCAACGTGTACTTGGTGAAGGCGTCTACAATAAGGAGGACAAACTTGAATCCGTTGGATTCTGGGAGGGGGCCTAAAACATCTGAATGTATCACTGAGAAAGGCTGGTCAGGTTTCTCCCAGGAAGTTATGATTTGTTGTGGAGCCCTAGGCACACGTTTCTTTGAAATACAAATCAAACAATGTTCCAAGTACTTTTTAACAAACTGTCTCAAGCCCGGGAACCAGAAATGTTTTAAAATCAAATCCAGGGTTTTATCGTAGCCGATGTGACTATGCTCGTCATGAAAAACGCAAAGTAGGCTTAGTCGGTGGCCTTTAGGTATAAAGCAAAGCAGTCGTGGCTCCTCACCGATCAAGGTGTACTTATAATACAGGAGACCGTTTTTCTCAACATAGCGATTGGGGTCTAAACTACCGTCTCTAAGTTTTTGAAGGAGGCTTTGTGTTTCACTATCTGCAGCTTGCGCTATCTGAGCCCAATTGCGAGGTTGAGTGATATGAAGTACCTGACGAGGGGGGTTTCTGCTTAGGTAATCAGCATGAGATATCAAGGCCCCTTTTCGGTACTCCATCTCAAAGTCAAAATCCTGGAGATAAATCCACCAGCGGGCCACTCTTGGCAGCAGATCTTTCTTGCGTTGGGTAGATTTGAGAGCATTGCAGTCTGTTATTAATTTAAACTCAAGACCGATGAGATAATGTCGAAAATTCTGCAATGCTTTCACAACCGCCAATGTTTCTAACTCATACGAGTGGTATCTACTTTCTGTGCCTTGAGTGGTACGACTGAAGTAGGCTACTACCCTTTTGTTGCCATCCGGATGAGTCTGTAAAAGGATAGCACCATACCCAATAGAGCTAGCGTCAGTATGGACCTCTGTGGGGAGTTTTGGATCAAAAATAGCTAGTACAGGCTCATTAGTTAGAATTGAGATGATTTCCTGTCGTACTTTTTCTTGCTCGGGACCCCATTTGAATTGAGTGTCTTTTTTGGTTAGTTGGGAGATACAAAATGTTTTCGTAGCGTAACCTTCAATATACTTTCGAAAATATCCAGCTAGTCCCAGAAATTGTCTCACTTGTTTGACATTTTCTGGAGCGGGCGAATCTACCAATGCCTGGATCTTATAAGGGCTCGGTCTAACCTGACCTTGGCTTACTATCCTGCCAAGATATTCAATTTCGGTGGTGAGAAAGACACATTTGCGCAGGTTTATTGAGAACCCAGCCTGGGTCAAAGTTGTGAGTACTTCCCACAGTAAGCTGACACCTTCGTCCACCGTGGAGCTCATTAGGAGTACGTCATCAATATAGACAAGGACTTGACCTGAGTCGATGAATTTACGCAACGTTTTATTGATAATGCGTTGATACACGATTGGTGAATTCGATAAACCATAAGGCATTTTTAAATACTCGTAATGCCCTTCAGGTGTTACGAAGGCTGTACGGTGGACTGAGGCGTCACTAATCTTTATTTGGTGAAAACCTGAAGCCATATCAAGAGACGAATATATCTTTATGTTTTTATCACCTAGTCGGTCGATATGGTCATCAATTAGTGGGAGCGGGTATCGCTCTTTGACAGTCACTCTATTCAAAGCGCGAAAATCCACGCAAAGACGATCCGAGCCGTCCTTCTTCTTCACTAAGATTATAGGGCTCGAGTACTCAGACTCGGATTCGCGGATAATGCACTTTTGTAAAAGATCATTAATAATTTCGCGAACTTTGACTTTTTCAGCGAACGACAGCTTGTACGGACGGTAAGTAACAGGTACGTCGCTGGTTACATTTATGTGCATTTCGCCTGTAGTGACGGTAGTTGTTGCAGTACCAGTTAAGAAAAAGTCGGCGAAATCATCAATCACCCTCATAAGTGATTCTCGCTCGGTGCCTTGTAACGGTGTAACGATGGGTATATCAGATTCTTTAGAGAACATGAATACGCGATTAGTTTCGTTAGATTCAGGGGCGCGTACTAAATATTGCCGGTCTTTAGTTCGGACGTATGTTATGCCATCCCTATTCAATATATCGGTACCAATTATCATTGGCATGTTCATAAACGCGGCTGGCACTACCACAAAGTCAGCCTCTAACGCAATATCCGCAAAGTCAACCGTAAGAGTAACGTAAGACGTTGCTACAATTTCATGAATACTAAGTCCCTTAAGTACGCACCTAGTCGGTTTTACTGTACACGACAAATGTTTTACAAGGTCTGACGATACTAGGGAAACGTTGAGCGCGCCGCTATCTATCAATACATCTACCGGTACGCCTTGTATTACAGTGGTAGTTAAGTCGTCATTCTGTCCGCGGACTCCCGACAAAAATTTACATTACGTCTATTTTGTTGGCCAGACGATCTATCCTTAGCAAAGCAGACGTTTTCTGTGTGACCTGTCTTTTTACAAAACGTGCAGGTTGGAACGTTAGGACGCGTATTTGAGGCAGGTTCAGACGGTTTGAACTTTTTGGGGCAATTGTGGGATAGATGGCCTTGGCCCTTGCAAGTGAAACAGGTCTTATGACGGTTCGAATCTGCATGTTCTGAACCGCGCTTTCGTGACGGAAAGTGAGAAGTGGTTTTTGTCGAACTACCCTTGGTTTGAGCGGGTTTTGTGTATATCGACAAAAATGACACAATGCTTTCCGGGGTAAGTTCCGCGTTGGCCGCTGCGGCTCGCACCTGCGCATCGTCAATGCCGCGGACTACAATTTGTGTCATCAGTTGCTCACTGAGGCCTTTGACAATACGCAAGCGAAGCAGGGTGCGCCGTGCGTACTCAGCATATGACGCGAATTTCTCGGATGTCTTATTCATAGTCTCGAAAAGTATTGTCGCGTAATCTAATTTTCGGGGGCAAAGTGGCTTGAACTCGCGTTTGAAGCTACTCCATGACCTATCTGCCGTTACCCACTCGTTTAACCATGTCTTCGCGTCACCTTTCAGACATCCCGCCACACGTGATAGACATTCCTTGTCGTCCCAACGATTACTCAACTGTGCGCGATCCACTTCATCACACCAGGAGTCTACGTCGTGAATAGACGGATCGAAGTTTGACACATAGTATCGTGAACGTCCCGGGTTTACGGAGTGAATCGCATCAACTATAGCTTGGGTTACAGACAGTGGCGCGGTGTCTGCTTGCGGAACGGGGGTAGACGTCGAAAATTTATTTTCAATTGTGTCCAAGCGTGAAAGGATGGTATCAAGAGTGCGTGATCCTAGCGGAGGCGACCGCGATGTATAGCTAGCATGGGCGCTATGGGGCACAAGGAGTGGCACCTCAGGTGTTAATGCTCGAGAAGGAGCCCGTTCGCGACGACTACGTGACTTGTCTTTTGACTTTCGAGAATGTTCTCGCGACCGATTGTGCCTACGATGGCTTCGGTGCAATCTGCTACGCGATCTACTCCGGGAACTATGCGTGTTAGGCATGTTCAAAGTATAAAATGAACAAGATCAAAACAACAATAAAAATAGTACAGGTAATGACAAGGTTCCTTTGTTCTGTGATCAGGATAATCAAGTACGGCTAAATGTGAGGCGTGGATTGGTATCCCACTTCTGATATAGGAAAAGAAGTAAATATCAATTAAAAAAAAAAACATTTATTTATAACCTAAAAGTTAATTTCAGTTTTCAATCTAATAATTGATTTAACAAAAGAACCAAATCATTTACCACAGTGAAATCAACAACAAAAATAATAAAAGATACAGAGGTACCGAATATTCATAGCAGTTCACACCGATCAGCTGCCCAGCAGCGCTTCCGCTCGCAACGAAGTCTCAGAAAAAGTGAGTCACGCATCATCAGGTGGTCTTCTCACACTTCCCCTTGGGGAAGTGGAGGGTCGGGGTCAGGGCGAGGCCCTCTTCCCGAGGGATCTACCGCTGTCCGCAGCTACGGACAGGTCTCTGGGTGGCCTTCCAGGCGGTGGTCTTCGCTGGGGGTCGCAGGTGGATACGTCAGTCGGAGTTGGCCGTGGACTCGACCAGGCTTCGGGGGAGGGGCTTGGCGCGGCCGTCGGGCGGTCGCGCGTGCAGAGGTGCCAGCCCACGCAGATGCTGCAGCTGCGACCGGTCCGCACGCGCGAACATGTCGGTCGCCAGCCGCGCCACGAAGGCGTCCAGCTCCTCCCATTTGAGGTCCCTCGCGATCGTCGCATTCCTCACGTAGCGAGGCGCGCCGACGATGGGGCGCAGGGAGAGGTTCTCCTGGGCTCGGAGCCGCTTCTTGTTCGACTCCGAGACGAGCGCGAACCAAGCCGGCGCAGCGTACGTGAGGCGGGGCCTGACGTAAGTCTTGTAGATCCCGAGCTTCGATCGCAGAGGGAGGCGGGA
This sequence comes from Yponomeuta malinellus, assembly GCA_947308005.1. Classification (NCBI taxonomy): domain Eukaryota; kingdom Metazoa; phylum Arthropoda; class Insecta; order Lepidoptera; family Yponomeutidae; genus Yponomeuta; species Yponomeuta malinellus. Next base: position 63,469 of record CAMZJJ010000014.1, read on the forward strand.
GGTGAAGACTGGACGCAGCTTCGCGCGTGCCACCTTCACCTGGTTGACGACTGCGCTGACGTGCGCAGCCATTGTGAGTCCACGGTCGATGGTGACCCCCAGGTACTTCACCCGGTTCTGCCACTCGATGACCCGTCCGTGCAGCTGGAGCGGCGGCGGAGTGTGGCGGCGGCCCGTCAGCATGGCCTGTGTCTTCCCGACATTGACCGACAAACGCCACTTCTTCAGCCAGTCGGGGAGAGCGTCGAGGGCACGCTGCATCTTCGTTGCAGCGTGCGTGGGCGACATGGACGACGCCAGGTAGGCGGCGTCGTCGGCGTACAGTGCCAGTTGGACGCCCTCCGGGACTGGTATGTCGTCGGTGTATCGGGCGTAGCAGGCCGGTGACAGGCAGCTTCCCTGGGGGACGCCGGCGAGGATGTGGCGCTCCTCGGACACGGCATTCTCCACCGCCACTCTGAAGCGGCGATCCCTCAGGAATGAGGCCACGACTGCGATGAGACGTCGTGGGGCAGGTGACGTCGACAGCTTGTACAGCAACCCCTCATGCCATACCCTGTCGAACGCCTTCTCCATATCCAGGAGTACTGCGACGGTGCACTCCTTTTTGTTGAGGCACACCGTCATGCTGTGCAGTACCCTGGCGAGCTGAAGCGTCGTCGAGTGCTCAGGCTGAAACCCGAACTGTTCCGGCCGAGGCTGGATGTGCGGGAGCAGGTGGTGCAGCAGGAGCTTCTCGAATACCTTCGAGAGGGTGCACAGAAGCGTGATGGGCCTGTAGCTTTCGGGCTTCTGTGGGTTCTTGCCCGGCTTGGGCAGGAGGACGACCAGGCCGGTTTTCCATGGTTGTGGGAAGCAACCGGTGCGCAGGATGCCGTTGAACAGGCGCGTCACGGCCGCAACTGTTCGTTGCGGAAGGTGCCGGAGCGCCATGTTCGATATGCAATCCTGGCCCGGTGCTTTCCTCGGCTTGGTGCGCTGGATCATCCGCTACACTTGGCCGGGCGTAAAAACCACAGGGTCCTCAGCCGGGCCCATCGGTGCTGCGAAGTAGGCTCGAAGGTGTTGCTCGACTGCTGCGACGTGCTCCACGTCGTCGGTGGGGTTCGGGACGAATGCCCCCTCGAGGCACTCGGCGAAAACTTCAGCTCGGTCTTGCGCTTTGAATCTTGGGAGGCCGTCGCTGCCCAGCAGCGGCCGCACAGGATGGGGCTCGGTCGACAGCTGCCGGCATAGGCGATGAACGGAGGGGGTATCATCGCCCACGGACTCTATGTGGCGCTCCCAAGACTCCTCGGCGTTGGCATCCAGCTCCGCCGTCACTTTCGCCGTCAGAGCGTTGAGGCGCGTCTTGAGCTGAGGGCAGCGAGAGCGCTGCCATTGCTTCCGGAGGCGACACTTTTCGCGAATGAGGTCCAGGATCTGAGCGGGCAGTGGAGTAGATTTCCCTCCGCTCGAAACTGTGCGCGAGGATGATTCGAGCGCGCTCCGGATGCAGGCAGTCAGCTCAGACGTCAGGCACTCAACGTCTTCCGGCGCGACGACGGGGCAAGACGGGGTTTCCTCCGCGAGGGTGGAGGCGAAAGAGGCCCAGTTGTAGCGTCGGCGTGGCGCTGGCAGCGCGACCCTGGTCGGTAAGTCGTCAAGGACGAGAAGGACCGGCCGGTGGTCCGAGGGGAGGTCTGCGAGTACCTCCTGGCGAAGCGGCGTCCGGAGTCCCTTGTAGACGACGACGTCGAGTACGTCCCCCGAGCCGTCCCAGTGGTAGTGGGTGGGCTCGTCTGGACCCACGACGTCGTAGTGGGACATCACGGAGTCGGCGAAGAGGCGTCGTCCCTGGGCGTTGGTGGCCGATGAATTCCACGCGGTATGCTTGGCGTTGAGGTCGCCGGCGACGATGGTCGGTGATGGCGACTCCAGCAGCCCCCGCAGGTCTCTGAAGTCGAAGGCAGCGTCTGGGGGCTTGTAGGCGGCGTAGAGTCGCATCACTGTGCCGGCGACTTGTACCTCGATTCCGAGAGCGTACATCGACGCAAGGTCCCGGAACTCGATCGGCTGGTGGACGACCTTCCTCTTCACGATCACCGCCAGTCCTCGTAAAGCACGGTGTTCGGTCCTCTCATCCTTGCGGTAGACGACGTAGTTGGGGATGGTGAATTTATCACCCTCTCCTAGCCAGGTCTCGCTGAGTAGCGCCACGTCGACGTCCTGCTCCCGGAGGAAGAACTGGAGCAGCAACTTCTTTCTGCGCAGCGACTGGGCATTCCAGTGCACCACCCTCAGAGACCTAGCGAAGGCTGCGGGCAATCGCCGGGCTTGGGGTGACGGGGGTTTGCGTGGGCCCCGTCTGCAGCGCCGCAAGGACCTCCATGAGGGCACTGACAGCACGCGTCAGTGCCTCGTGAGAGGTTGGGAGTCCTGCGGCAGCTGCAGGTGCTGCGGTGGCGTCTGCTGGAGTCGCTGGCGCAGTGTTCGCCACTCCATTCGGTCCAGCGGGCTTCTTTTTCTTCTTCCCGCCCCTCTTCCTGCGCGGCTTGGTGGCCGCGGGAGTGGAGCGGGATGTGGGCGGGTTGGCCGGCACCATGAGGTTGCCAGGCGCCGACTCCTGCACTGCTGGCTGCTGCTGGGCCGGGGCGGTCCTCCTCCGGCCTCGCTGGCCTGTGGTGGCCACGGTGCCGGCCTTGGTGTTCCGCGCCTCCTTGCGGAACACCGGGCAGGAGGAGTTGTTGGCGGCGTGTGGTCCCCCGCAGTTCGCGCACGTCGCTGGCTCCTCCCTTGGGCGTGGGCAGTTCCGGGCGTGGTGGTCCTCCCCGCAACGCACGCATTTCTGCGGGCGGTGGCAGTGCTGGGAGGAGTGCCGGAACTGCTGGCACCGGTGGCATTGCGCTGGCCCCTGCTTGCCGCGCCACGCTTCGATTTTCACTCCCGGCATGTAAAGGAGCTCATTGAGCTCGTACAGTGCCGGGAGTAAGTTGGGCGTTCGGCGGAGCGATGCGAAGAAAATGCATCCGGGGCGTCCCGCACGCACGGGGCGTGAGTCACACTGGCTCGTGCGCTGCTTATATAGGGACCGGGCCTCCCTCGTCCCTGGGTAAGGTGGTGTATCCTAACAGTATATTAACAGCGTGTTAGTGTACGGGGTTGCTAAAAGATTAAACTGACAGCCTGTTAGCAACCTGTCAACGCAAATCTCCAATCAAGGGAATCCAGTGGGCTAACTAGCGCCACCAATGCAAAAAAAAACATATCTTTTACAGACCGTATTTGCAAAAAGTGTCTGCACAATCTTTTAATAATGTTAACAATGATTTTTAGGACCCACGAAAACGAACCTGGGATTAGATAGCATTTATGCCAAAAACTGCCGTTTTTGGCGTCAATGCTATGTAGTCCTTGGGTTTTTGCATTAAAAATCCTAAAAATCACTATAAACACGATTGAGAGATTGTACAGACACTTTCTGAAAATACGATCTGTAAAAAAGATATGAAGTTTTTTCTCGGTGGCGCTAGTGTCACTGCCTGGAGCCCCTTAATATCAGATCATAGAAATAAATCTTTACAAAGAAACTAGACAATTTAATAAAGTTCCTCCAGTGCAATTGAAATACAATAGAATAGATGCTAACGGACTATCCGTAGTTATAAATTCACAGTATTTTTGTTTGTATCTATGTATCCTCAAGTATACTCAAGTCTACAGTCCCTTGAAGCTGAGAAAAAAATTAAACCTCTAAGTTAAAGTAAAAAAAAGTTACGGCCGTTTATGCCAAAAAAAAAAAGTATTTCGACACTCAAGAGAATGAAAATTTATAGGTACTTTCCGTTGATTTAGAACTATGAAATTTAGCAAGTAACATCTCCTTATACTACTTATTTTCAATTAAATTTTATAAAAATTTGTCTTTGAATTTCGGGAAAAGCTGGGAAAATCCTGCGAGACTCGATTCCTGAACTGTTTATAATAGCATTATAAGGTAGGTACTCACACATTATGTAACTAGGTACTTACCTGCAAATTGGTAGGTACGGAACCCTCGGTGCGCGAATCCGTCTCGCACTTGGTAGGTTTTTATGAACAATAAATATTTTTTATCTTTAGGTAGGTAAGTACCCTATCTAATACCTTTAAACGAACAATTCTTTTATAAATCTGAATCTCGGAAACGGCTCCAACTATTCATTCAACAATTCAATTAGTATGCAGAGGGTTTCGGGGGCGACAAATCGATCTAGCTAGGTTTCATTCCTAGAAAACGTCGTTTTACCCGTGTTTTACGGCAATGAATAACTGCTACAATATTATTAGAATACGAAGGTAAATTTCGCCACCATCTACAAGGTTGTGATAGCTCAGGTGGGAATTTGGGCGGTTTCGAAACCAGAAGGCCCCGGTTTGAATCCAGAGCAGATGTCTCCAGTCCGATTACTTTTTCCCTTTTTTTTCATCGTATCTAAACATTCTTTTCAAAAAACAGGATTAACCCAAAAAAGTACCAAGCAAAGCTCGGCAAAGAGAATATAACCACTAAGTAAGCTCGGTCATCCAGGTACTGTTAAATTATGTTGAATACTTGCTATTGTTTCTTAGATGTGAGATCTAAGTACACAAATTAATATAATTCCTCAGCTGCTTGAGTGATATGAAAAGTTTGATAGACATCCTACACACTACCAATAAAAAACCTATTAATGCATACACATACTAAAAAAAGAACTTAATGTTTTACTCGATGAGCATCAAAAAATTTATAAAACATGTTACTTGAATTCGCAATGAAAAGTTTTGAAACAGTTGAGTTTTTATTTTTTGTATAATCATTTTAGGAAATCATTATACAAAAAATTAGAAAACGAAATTAGTCGTTTTTTTTGTGATTCATCAAGTTAAACACTACTAAATATTTTTTTAAATATTAAACTGCGTGACGTCATATGCTACCCTTGCTGTGTTAGCCGCGCGATTGCGCTTGCCGTGTGAATAGACCAAACAATCTAGTTTGTCCTTGGTTTACTGTCATTTAAAATCGTCAGTGTTGCCACCTTAGTCGTATCACCACTAGAATGGTGGTTTGGGCCCCCTATCTGGTGGGAAGAAAATCAATCTAGCAATCGGGGAACATACATAATAAGTCCCGGTGGAATGTTTAATACATTTTTTATTGTTTTGCCATTTTAGGTCACAAAGAATTAAATTTCATTCTAAACTACTTTGGTAATAAAATTAAAGTTTAGTGTAAGTATTTAAAATTTTATTTAACTTCATTACACACTTTTTTGTTATCTTCAATGCAAATAACACTGACATGCTACACCACGGTGGCAAATAATTTTCAGTGACAGCTAAGTCATTGATGAATTTACAACTCGACCAAGCTCAGTTTGCGTGATGGTCGTCGCGTCGGTACGGTTAGCATCTTTGTCACCGCGTCCTACGAGTTTTCGTCTCCTAAAGTAATCGACGCGGGGTGCAAACCTACCTTGGTAGAGGTATATGAGCCTACCATGAATAAAGGATGTATTCCTTGGAAAAAAAAAACCATCTTAGCGTTATCTTCAGTGGTAGAATAAATTTGTATCCACAAATATTGTTTATACTACTGTGCTAAAGACAAGCTTCACTGCTTGCTGTTCTTTGTCCTTGAATTCCGGGAAGCTTGGGCAACTGCTCCATCCCTTTATGGGCAGTCAGCCATAGCCAATCAATGTGGCCTCTTTTCTAAGAGTGATCTTTGGCTATCAACTCATTTCGTGTTTCATGGAAGAATCGGTGATAGCTTACTGGCCAGGCATGAAGCCAAATCTAGATTATCCACTACCAGCTTGCTTGCGAACATCCAGTACTTGCTTACATTTTATCTGAAATTTAGAAAGTTTGTAAGAGAGTTTAACCTTAACATAAGTGACCGTTCACAAGGTCAGACCATTCACCTAAGGGGGTGGTGGTGGTGCGGTTGTTAGAACGCTTGCCTCTCATTCAGGCATAGGTTCGAAAGCTTCAATGGACCCCTCCTCATATAGAAAAATTGGCAAATAGACTCAGTTCTGCTGCATACACAGTTAAAAGAATCCGGGAACTAACTGATGTCGCAACTGCTAGGCTTGTTTATTTTAGTTACTTCCATAGTATTATGTCCTATGGTATACTACTGTGGGGTCGGGCAGCATACATTGAGACCATCTTCGTGCTGCAGAAGAGAGCGATCAGATTCATATATAAGCTAGGCAGTAGAGATTTGTTAAGAGATTTCTTTAAATAAACTAACATACTAACAGTTGCTAGGCAGTATATCTATGAAAATATTATGTACATTAGGAAAACTGTCAGTAACTTTAAAACTGTAGCCAACACAATGTAAATACTAGAAATAGACATAAACTTTCGTTCCCAAAATTTAGGCTGGCAAAGTTTCTACAATAAGATCCCTGAGGATATAATAAGCTTGCCAGAAACACGGTTAAAAAAATGTGTAAAGCACACTGTGCAAAAAAAGCTACTATAACATTAAAGATTATTTAGATGACAATGATGTCTGGAATTAAAGCCAGTTCAATGCATGAGTTCGAGGTTTTAGAATATTTATATAAATTCTGTAAATTAAGGACTTGAAAAGACTAAATTTGGAGTTTTTTTGTCGATTTTTTCTCCAAAATGATCTAAATTTTGAAATTTAACTTGTAACGTTCATTAAGTCGCAGTTTCTGTGCTACTTTAAATAAAAAAAATTCATTTTGAATCCCGGCGCATCCGCACGTACAAATCATTGATGACTTTATTTCTTTGATCTCTAAGTTGAGTAAGTATCTAGTAGTAATATCTCTCCCTAACTGTGAAAAACATTGTGAGGAAACCAGTGCCTTAGGTGTTCACACACCTCAGCGCTTGGAATCGCCAATCCCCGGTGGGTACTCATGGTGATTAAATCTCTTTGTCTTTGAGAGTAGGCCTATGCTCTACAGTTGGACGTACTGAGCAGCGTCCAACTAGAGTAATGCAGCCTGCATTATTATGAAAAGTAGTTAAAGAATTTACCGTACTATTTTCATGCAAATGATCTTCACCAATGCTTAGGTAGATTCCTGGGATCGCCAAGCTGCCGGCCAAGCGTGGCAATTATGGCAAAACCCTTCATGGTTAGAATACCATGAGGGAGGCCTATGGCCTGCAGTGGGCGTCAAATGGCTGATGATGATGATGATGAATGCTTAGGTAGATACTGGTACTTATTTCGCATTTGGTAGCTTCTTCTTTCTTGTCCGCATACAACTATTTTCACAGAGAATATAATTACTATTTTCCTCGCAAAATGAAATATTTGCCAACGAACTTCAACACGGACTAGTGTTGCCAGCCGGGTCTTGCAAAAGGTACCTGAAGGAGACAAAAAAGTAAACTTTTGGTGTAAAAAGTTTTTTAATTTGAAATTAATATCACAGACGCAGCTATGCTACTGAACATGAATAAAATGTTTGTGTTTGCAGAGAAAATAATTAAAATAGGTTTCATACTTTCATACCAGATACTTCCGGTATCTTTTTAGATTTTTGCAATTACTTTCAGAGTGGTTTTTTAGTACAAGGATTCCCTCCATTACGTCAAAAAAAATAATCGAAGGATTGTTATGATTCCCAAAGAAAAAGGGGGCGCAGCGACAAAACCTTTAGTTAGGTTATATTAGGTTGTCTTGTAAACCTACAGAGAACGCTCGCGTTAACGGTCACGGGAACACTGTTTTGAATTCGCTCCGCTTTGTAAATTATTGTATCGGGTATAAGTTGTGTGCGCGAGAAAAAAAATATACAGCCGTAAAGCTCTCATTCTGGACTAGTCAGTTCTAAAAATATAGCTTGATAACTTAATTGCCTAAGGAACAACGAACGTGCAAAGTGAAAGTGACTTGTCGAAACGGCCAAAATTGCTGCCCGTGCGCAGTCAGAGTTCATCGGAGCGCTCAACCGGTCATCGACCCGGTCCCGCTGCCACGCCCACCTCGCCGCCACACTGTCTGCTTCGACTACCGCCTCGCTTTGTCCCTCTCGCACTTGTTCGGCGCCCGCTTATCCCTGCACCATTCTCTTTTGGCTGCTGCTTTACTTGTGAGTCATAATAGCATTCCAATTAATTACGACAATGAAATGCGAAGCTTGCACTGTCGCTATACCCAACAACGAGGCTTTAAAATGCTGTATATGCGCCAGGCGCTACCATTATCTTTGCCTTAACATGACCACTGCTATATACAGGGAACTAAACAAGGGGAAGTGGCGGTGTCACGAATGTGAAAATGTCACCATGCGCAATAGTCGAATGAGGGGTGAGGACACACCAACCAGGAAGCAGTTTGAGCAGCGACCAATCACTCTCGTCGCCGGCGCATTATATAGTGCTGACATGGACGTCTGCGAGTCTCCATCCGCTGCAACCGGGGCACCTCCACCTGCCAATCCACCTCCTGCTCCTGTCGCCCCGGCTCTTTTGAGCGCAACAGCAGCTCCTCCGCCCACTGCTTCACCCGTCTCGTCCACCGCCACTGCATCCGCGCCTTTACCGGTTCCACTTGCCACTCACGGACCTGTTGTCTCATACCAGCAGCTCGATAAATTGCTGGATGAAAAGCTGAATGCCTTCAGAACAGGTTTGACGACGGAGTTCAATGCAATCCTGACTAAACTCCGAGAGAGCTTCCGAGAGGAACTGGAGGTCCTCCGGGCCGAGAATCAGAGACTGCGTGAGGATTTTTCTGTACTGGAGCAAAAGGTCTCGTCCTCTTCTGCGCAAGACACTATCAGGTTGGCGGAAAAAATCAACGATCTCCAGGCACAACTGAATGAGAAGGATCAGGAGCTACTGTCAAATGACGTTGAGTTGACAAACATCCCGGAACTTGACGGCGAGTCTGTGGGCCACCTTGTCTTAACGGCGGCGACTAAACTGGGGATGGTGCTTGAGGAGCGCGATGTGGTGAGTGCAGTGCGTGTCGGGCCGAGACGCAGTTCTATTGAGGGAGCCTCACCACCCCGGCCGCGACCCATCGTCGTACGTCTGGCGCGGCGCTCGCTTCGCAACGAACTGTTGAGGAGCGCGCGGGTACGCCGCGGCGCGACCACAGCTGAGTTAGGTCTCCCCCCGCACGAGCCGCGTCGCTTTTATGTGAACGAACGGTTAAGTAAGACAAACCGTGCTCTGTTTGCAAAGGCCCGTGACGCGGGTCGCGACGCCCACTGGAGGTTCATATGGACCAAACAAGGTCGTGTTTACGGCCGAAAAGATCAGGCCTCACAGAGAATCATCATGCGCAGCGAGGATGATATCAAAACTTTTATAAAATAACTATTAGGGCTTTTTTGTATGTACCTCTTAACTTGATTAAACTCGTTTTAGTATTGGGTTATTTTAACATTATTAAAAAGATAGCCATTTTTCTGTGTATTTTTCAACAGGTAGCGATTATAGTGGCAATGCTTGTTTACGCTCACCAAATTAATTTTATTGCAAGCTCAATGAGTGCAATTTCTCTGTACCTAACTGTTCTGTGCCAATGGATAAAAAAAAAACAAGTAACGACCGTAATTTTAATAACATCACATTTATGTTACGCTCTTAAACTGAACAAGACTACACACAACAACCATGCACCTATTTATAATATTTATTTGCAACATCCAAAACAATATAATATGCATTCGAATACACGTACAGACGATAACTATTCAAAGAAGTTTTCAAATAACTACCTAATATTTACAACGGTTACTCATATAATTTTACTTGTACATTATTTAACTGAATTGACTTTCCATGGAGTCTAAAACGAAGTTTATTAAATTAGGGCTATACAATGCTGGTTCGCTGAATACAGGTCATGATGACTTTCTTATGGCAATGGACAGATATTCGGCCGACATAGTTGCCATCAACGAGACATGGTTGAGAGAGGGTCAGGAGGCTTGTGCGCCCGCGCCGCCGGGCTATCGACTACGGTGCATTCCACGTCCGCTGCACATGCGTGGAGGCCGGGGTGGCGGAGTAGGGTTTTATATAAGTGACAATATACGAGTCCGATACATGAAAAATGTAGACGCTTCAATTGAACAAATGTGGATCTCTACAAGAGTAAATGGGTATGGGCTGGTGATAGGCACTGCTTATAGACCACAGTGGATGAATATTGACACTTTCATTGATGTTTTAACTGACTCAGTCACAAGGTTCTCGTATTTCGATTATATAGTGTTACTAGGAGATTTTAACGTAAACATGCTTGAGTCGTCAGACTGCAAAACAATTAAATTCAGCCAGTTCTTACATTCAATGGATCTTAATCAAGTAGTTAATGAATACACGCACTGCACCACTGAATCAGAGTCATTGATTGATTTGGTGTGCACTAACGGTCAGGTTCGCGAAGTATTAGTGACTAATATTACGGGATCTTCCGGTCACTCTATGATTAATGTTACACTGGCCCTAAAAAAACTCAAAGTCCCACCAAAAATAATTGTGTACAGGCCTCTAGCAGATTTGGATTTGGACAGTTTTAACAGATGTCTATGTGATGTCGACTGGGAGAGTATATGTAGACTGGACTCCGTTGATGCTATGACCGCCAAATTTAGCACAGAACTTAAAGTTGTCTTCGACAGACATGCGCCAGTAAGAACGATAAGAACTAGAAATAGACGGTCGTTACCATGGATAACAAATATGTTGAAATTCATGATCGGATTACGTGATGAGGCTCGCGTGAAATATCGGCAAACAAAACTGGATTCTCACAAGAAATATTATATAGAACTTAAGTCATTGGTCAAACAGAGCTTATATAGTGAAAAACGTGCCTATTTTAACCATTGTGTGAACTCTAATGTTAGTGATAGCAAAATGTTCTGGAAAAATATGAAGAAGAAAATATTAACAGATCCAAGTAAAACTGAGTTCCTTCCAGACTGTTTTAGAGATCCTAATAAAATTAATGAGCACTTTTTAGATATCCCTGCAAGTGACACAGTCCCTCTCTCGGAGATTGACGCATTTTACTGTAAGAGATACGGTTCTGCGACATTTACATTACAATCAGTTAGTGAATCCGATGTCTTAAAATACATTACGTCTATCACGTCGGGTGCTACAGGTAGTGACGGAATCGGGAGGGAAATGATAATGCTGACACTTCCAAAAACATTAAAGGTAATTACAGCTATTGTCAATAAATCTATTTTATCTGGAACAGTTCCGATTCAATGGAAGAATGCAGTGGTGACTCCCTTGCCAAAGGTCGAACAACCTAGGGAACCTAAAGATCTTAGACCAATCAGTATTCTCCCGTTTTTGTCTAAGATACTGGAAAAGGCGGTATACTATCAATTATTGGACTACATGGAGAGTTATAATGTACTGCCATCACGGCAATCAGGTTTTCGAAGAGGTCGTGGTACTGTAACTGCATTGCTTGATGTCACCGACAACATACTTGCAGATCAGGATGCTGGACGAGGTACGGTCCTAACTCTGTTAGATTTCTCAAGAGCTTTTGATAGTGTTAATATCCCTCTCTTGCTATCGAAACTAGTATATTATGGTCTGGATCAACACGCTATAAAGTGGCTCGGTAGTTATCTGAGTGACCGCTACCAATCCGTAAAGCTTCGAAGGAGTGATGGTGTAGATCTTGTCTCCCCTCCCAAACTTGTTAGCCGCGGTGTTCCGCAAGGTTCTATACTTGGCCCCCTCCTCTATACAGTGTACTGTGTGGATCTTGTCAGGGTTATAGAGAATAGCATGTATCATCAGTATGCAGACGACCTGCAAGTATACATAGCTGAAGTTCCAGACAGGATGCCACAGGCATTGAAAAAAATGAATGAGGACTTGGACAGGATAGCCGAATGGTCCGAGAGGAACGCACTCATATTGAATCCTAATAAAACCAAATACATGGTACTGGGTACGAAGACACAAATCAAAAGGATCATTAACGGTTCACCTAGTTTACAGATACTAGGAAAAAATATTGATCGTGTTGAGCATGTAAAGAATTTGGGCGTTGTTATGGACAGTGAACTGCGTTTTGAGACTCATATTGCAAGCCTTGTGAAGAACTGCTTTTACAGATTAAAAATTCTGTACAAAATTCGTAACTTACTAAGTGAAAAAACACGTATGACTGTATGTGAGTCCCTGATTCTGTCTCGGCTCAACTATGCGGACTTGGTCTATGGGCCACGACTGTTATGCAAATCTCAACGACTAATACAGCGGGTACAGAACGCCTGCTGCAGATATTGCTTTGACATGCCTCCTCGTAGTCACGTGACTCCATATCTCAACGAAACATCTATGCTAAATATGGCTTCGCGTAGGCTTTTGCATCTTGCCTCGCTTATGTTTGACGTTATCCACTATAAATGTCCAGAATATCTTTATCAGAAACTGAAGTTTTCTCAATTTGCGTCTGCGCATCACAGATCAGCACGGCAGCCACTTGAGGTCCACAAACACCGCACAGCAGCTTTCACTGGCAGTTTCCGCTACCACGCAACCAAGTGCTGGAACAATATTCCTCCACCCATAAGGCAAATACCAGTGAAAATTACTTTTAAAAAACATTTTAAAGCTTACATGCTTGATCTACAAAAACTGGGAGTTCCTAAGCTTTTGACGTAGGTGGCGGTTTCATGTCACCAAAGTGTTTATATCACACACTTAACAACCATACACATTCATACACACACATACACACGTAACTATTTGTAAGAATTTTAATATTATATACAGTGAGCGTTTCTTAAATTGTCACACAATTTTTGCCTAAAATGTTTTTTGGACCGGTCTTTGTATTTTAGTGTATTCAATTCAATTCAAATATTTTTATTCATTATAAAAACAGAATGTTTACTTAATGAACGTCAAAGTTGTTAGTTTCACAATTAATGGATTATGTGGAGAAGAAGCTAACAAAGAAACACCATATTTATTCTTTTCAAAACACGTTTCAACTTAATTAACAGAGTTTTCAATTTAAGGTATTAGTCATGAATGTGTTGAACACTGGTCACAATCGTCCTGTAATTAATATTAATCTACTGTTTAATGCCAAGCATCTTTGTCTTCTAAATAGTCCTTGATGTTATAGTAAGCCTTTTTGCTTTAACACATTTTTTATTTTTTTATTTTTATTTTTTTTAAACCGCATTGGAGGAAACTGTAATATGTCTTGAGGAATTTTGTTGTAGAACCTTATACAGTGCCCCATAAAGGATGTCTCAGCTTTAGCAAGTCTAAATCGTGGAAATGACAATTTATGTTTATTTCTAGTATTAACATTGTGGTGGCCACCAACATTTTCGAATTCTTTGATATTTTTTTTTTTTTCTAACGTACATAGTAATATTTTCACATAATATTTTCATAAATGTATTGATGTATTTAAGGTTCTTTTTCTTTGTTTGTGCCGTAAATGGTAACCACTGAAAACCAGCGTCGTGGTCGCTACCGGCCACGGCATGATGCTGAGTGGAGACCAATTTGGTGCCAAATCTAACCCAACTGTTGATCTGAATTTGTATTGTAATAGATATTAAGATTTGAGTATCAAATAAATAATTTACTTACTTACTTACATAGCGGAGCACCATATAAATTACTTTTATATAATTCTGTCGAAATCAATTTGGTCAGTGGTAGGTTAATCACATTAAAACAGTAAAAAATATTGGAACAGAAAACCCGGTGCCTCTCAACACACAAAAATACAACAATATTAAAATTTTATCCATACACAACAAAACAAACAAAACCTTTTTTTTGTGTTCTGTAATGGAAAATGGAAGTACGAGATTATGAAACTTTAGTACCTGCTATAATATGCGTAAATATTTTTGGTGAGTGGGTGAAGTGCGTCAATTCCTGCGCAATGACTAATTTTAGTTGTGAAAGGGGAGCTGCGCAGGGGACCATAGTTGAAAAACTCTTACCACACGTCACAGTCTTTGTCAAGAGGTTGGAGAGATAGATAGTTGAAAGCAACGAAATTGCACTGATAAAATTGAAGCGAGAGATATTTATTCAGCTCCCTCTGCTACCATGGAAGTCTTAGGACCTCTACCATCCCTTGTATTTAAATTAGTTTTACTATATGATATAAGTAAGTACTGCGGTGGCAGTGGAGCAGTAGAACGCCGGGCTCACACTCGGGAGGTCATGGGTTCGAACCCCGGAGCATGTACCAATGACTTTGTTTTCTAAGTTACGTACATTTGTTAATTTGCAGTAGCAATACCACTCGCTAAACGTGAAGGAAAACATCGTGTAGAAACCCTAGTGTCTGATGTGTTCACATATCTCAGCGCTTGAAATGACGGTGAGCACGCGTGGTAATTAAGCGCATACTCTCTCTTTCTCAGGGAAGGCCTGTGCCATATAGTGGGACGTATTTAGGCTGCATTAGTAGGTATGTACTGTATCAATTTGTAGGCTCCTCTATGTAGTAATAAGTCTTCTTTGCGCGATTTAAAAATAACAATACGACTACCACATTTTTTTCCACAATACTAACAAATTTTACCAACCAAACAATATCGTTTACACATTATAAATGAATTAACGTGCAAATATCATGAATACATATAATATAAGATGTAAGTTAGTAAGTAATAAATTTTATCTATTATTCTCGCTTATTTATTTATAATCGATCGATTAAATCTTTTCTACTTTGCACATCACTACGCATCACACTACGTCAATTCCTCAAACATACACTGTAAAGACAGTAACCCCCGGCTACTCCTACACTAAAAAGCTGTTAATATACTGTTAACAGCTGTCAGTGGTATTTTTTTGTATGCGCTTTGGTCAATTGAAAGCTGTTAAAAGTAGATTAACAGTATGTTAGTGTACGAGAAACTGGGGGTATGTAGTGTGCAAACGGTCTGTGACTATTTTCACTTTACCGCCAAAAAGATTAAAGTGCGTATTATGTAGGTATAGTATCTTTTCAGTTACGAATAAACCCCAAATTACCCTAAATCGAGTAAAATTACCCTAATTGGCAACACTAATAGTGGTCCATAGATTAACTAGAGATCAAAAGGCTGACAGAAGAGCAAACCATAGATAAGATTGATTGATCACAGACTATGGAAAAAAGTACAGTTCACACTACACCCTTTTGCAATGGGGTATGTTACGGGACAAAAATATTTCAAAACAATAATTACCAAAATAAGCGTAATAATAAATCAGGGTGCTACTGGGGCTGCCGCGGGCTTGCAGCGCGTCTGGCATGTTTGCAGATGCACGGGTGGATGGTTTTTATGCTACGCTCCGCAACCGATCTGCCGCAGCGCTCTGGAGGCTCCGCGCCAGCACCAATAGCATCCTGACTATGATAGCGGATAGGGTGGATAGCCGATACACAGAAATGTGGGCCGAGAGATACAGAAGTCTCTGTAAAATTACATATAAAAAGTAGCACCGCAAAAATTTTAATTTTAATTTTTATTACTGTTACTAACATAGTTCTTAAGTCGCCATTGTTACTAACAATATATGGGTACTGCCTGAAATAAAGAATTTTTATTTTTATTTTTATATATTTATAATAATAAGCTAATGTTATATATAAACAATTAATCAAATAAATCATCAATATATTTCGAAATAGTATTTTTGTCCCATGACGGACGGCGTCTAATATTATTTTTATTATAAAAACGTAAGACATTAGTTCCCACTAACTATGTTGCAGTGCCCTTACAGGGCTCATGTTGAGGATTATACTATTTATTTTAAGACCACATATGTACCACATGAAGCAATAAACGATTGAAATTGAAATTGCAGAAGGGGAAACATCGCACAGGCGCTTGTAGTGTGAACCGTACTTTTCATTGTAGTCAGTGATCAATCAATCTACGGTTTGCTCTTCTGTCAGGCCATTTGATTTCTATTTAATCTGTGGAATATTATAGTTAGTGTTGCCGCTTAGGGTAATTTTACCAGATTTACGGTAATTTGGGCTTTGTTAGTAACTAAGACATTAAAAAATGTACGTAGGTAGTACGTCCCAAAACGTGAATACTATAAACGATGCTCAATTTATAAAGATTCACGGCCTTATCCGGGAAAATTTCCGGAGAAATTTCAAAAATATCTAGCAGCTCTGTGCGTTTTCACTAGCACAAAAATATTTCCCTAAATTTGTCCCTAATTAAAATTTTAGGATTAGTAAGTAGAAAATATAAAGGGTTTTCCAATAAGAGGTGTTATTTTGAATAGCCTGCTATTTCGGTAGATGTCACTTTTGAAGCTGTCATTTTTTGACATTTTACAAGTAGAAACTACGCTATTTGATCTGGACAACGTTTACTTTCAACAAGACGGAGCTACGTGCCACACAAGCAACGAAACCATTGATCTTTTGTGGGAAAAGTTTCCGGACCGTGTTATCTCTCGAAGAGGTGATCACAATTGGCCACCGAGATCTTGTGATTTAACACCTTGCGACTTCTTCCTTTGGGGCCGCGTGAAAGAGATGGTCTACGCCAACAGCCCAGCGTCGATTCAAGACCTCAAAGATGGAATTCGTGAGGCTATCGAGGACATAGGGCAGCAACTTTGCGATTTGGTTATGGAAAATTTCATGAAAAGGATATGGTCCTGTAAACGTGGTCATGGTGGTGATTTGCCTGATTATTTTCTACTATTAACGGCATACTTTCCTCTTCATAATTGTAACGGTTGTTCTAAAATAACTTAAAAAGGAAGGTCTTAAAATCTAAGATACAATAATTTACTTATCTAATAAACGTCTTTACACCTAATCATTACTCTAAAGCTAAAATAAAACATTACAAACTAACATCTAATTAATATTTTCACGAACAGACAAGCATTCGGATTCGCTAATCATATTAGATAATACAAGCGCAAGTGATCGGAATGTGCGGTGGTCACACAAAGGAACGTTCGAGAATATTCGTTGGTGCAAAGTATTCGTTCAATCATTCATTCTGAACCTACCCGTTTGCCGGAGAACACACGTCCCTGTGGAGTGATTTCATTGCAATTCTAATTACCGAATTTAAGCCATCCAAGCATTTTACAAGTTATAGGTTGCAGTGCTTATGCTAAAAGTGTTTCTGTGAATTTTCCCCGACTGGGTGAGTGTTGTAATTTAGTTATTCTAGTTTGCCTAATATTTATTTTGTACCCGCAATTTTTATTCATCTAGACTATAGCTGATTTCTATGTTCTATTTGTGCTAAATCCATCAAAATCATGTAAGTACTAACACGATCATTCATGCCCATTGCTTAGTCAATTGTACGGGGCTTGTCATTAGATAATAAGTAATTTGTCATTGTCATTGTATCACCATTACGTAGCTTTTCTTTCATGTAGCATCAAAGCTGATTTTGCCTGCACAAACCACATCATTGATCACTATCTAATGCTTAATTAGGTCCCACTAGCTTCTACGTGAATCAATCTCATGAACGAGAAAAGTTGCCGTGTTGCAGTGCGTAACGTGAATTCGGACATTTCTAAAAATGTCTATATTTGCCGAATTCCAGGGCCCTTGTTGCGAGTTCTACGCTCCCAATCGAAGGCTGCCCTTCGTCTATTCTACTGCACCGGAGTTCGACCCTAGACTGCCGTGGCGTCTACCCGCAACTGCGCAAGCTAAGTGGACTAACTAAAATAAACAGTGCAAAGTGAACTCGATCCGTTAATACGAACTACGACCCTGAGCTATACTAAAGAAAGCTATTTTCTAGTGTTAGTATTAAGTCTAAAAACTAAATCTAATTAAAATTGTAAATACTTAAAACTATCTTTTCCTAACTAAACTAATAACCTAAATCTACTGTGACAAGCTAAAAAGTTTACAATTGACCTAAAAGGTTACAATGGCGCCCATACTAGGTTTTTAATGAATTCGAGTTCATTTTCACAGGTTTTTGGCATTTTGTAGTTATCTCTGGTGTTGGTTGTTTGTGTTGTAATTGTAACTAGTGCTTTGTTCTAAATAGTTTTAAGATTTTTGATCGTGCAATAAATTATGGTGAAATAATTTTAATTTATCTACATAGTGATATTGTGTCTACCAACACTATTGCTTTTCGTAATTTCGATTCTACCTACATTATTTTAGTTTTTCACCGATAGTATTAATATTTTATCACGCGATCAAGAAAAAAATTACTGCTTCTAGCTATAGTTAGTTTTTGCCTATTGAACTATTGTTCTGTTCTACAACACTCACTCATAGGCGGGTTAAAATGTCATTCCCCATAAAATACTTACTATTACAAAAATCAGAATTAGAATACGAAGTTGCACTCAGGGGTGGTGATATTGACCAAGTTACTGCTGTTGAACTTAGAAAACAGATTAGAAAACTGACAGCAGAAATACCTGCTGACGAAATACTAGAGTCACATCTAGATCCTGTCGATGACCTGACTCAAGCTACAAGTTCTCTCGAAAAATCTAAAACCAATCTTGACAAACTTAAGGCAAAATTTGACATAAACGTTTGCTCTCGAACAGAAACTTTGTTGCACCACCTTTACTATCGATTTCTCAGGATTGAAAAATCAGACGCTGACGCAGATGTGTACTCACATTTGATAAAAAACTAAACTCCCAGCTACAGGAATTTACAACACTAAAACGAAAATACAATCTGTTACCAGCTTCACCTAACGAGCCTGTATCAGATGCCATTACAGTCTCTTGCGATAGGAAAATTATTTCGGACGTGCTATCAAAATTAAAATACTCTGGTAAAACTTGTGTCAGATCCTTTCTGCAAAACGTAGAGGACATTGTGCGTTCCAGAAATATTCCCAAAGAACAGGTTCTGCAGTTCGCCTACGAAATTTTTACAGATGATGCTCTTCACTGGTATCGGTACATCAGTAACCAAGTCTACACTTGGGATGACGTCGTGGCACTTTTGAAACGCGATTTTAGTAATAGTGACTACGATTACCGTCTCCTCTCAGAGATTCGTTTGCGTACTCAAGGAGAGAAGGAGAATATTACTATATACCTATCCATCATGCACGGTATGTTCACTCGTCTTGACTCACAGCCGTCCGAAGACGAAAAGCTTGAAATTTTAATGCACAACATTAGGCCATGTTACGCTAGTACACTAGCTGCTTCTCCTAAAATTTCCACAATCCAAGCTCTCGGTGATTTGTGCAAGAGCTATGAAAACATTCAGACTCGAATGGCACAGTTTCACGAACCCCCTAAGGTCACTGCGGAAACTCTAGCGCCGGAATTCGCTTATAATAAACCCTCTACTAGTACGTTTTCTAACAAACCGTATTACCCTAATAGTAATTACGTAAAATTTAACAACTATAATACAAATTACAATAAATACAAATCAAACTACGAGCAAACGAAAGAAATGCATGTCAACTCATTACACGTCGACGGCAGCCACAATTCTAAAATTACGTATTGCCCAAGATGCAGAAGTGCCTCACACACTCTAAAACAATGCAATAAACCACGTTTTCTCGTATGTTTTAAATGTGGAAAAGATGGTGTGCGTTATCCTGAATGCCCTGTTTGTAAACCAACAAAACCTACAAAAAACTAAATAACGTGGATTGCAGAGCCAGTGGTGCGATTGATTGCAATAAATCTAAATTTAATAAAACTGAGTGGATGGATTGGCTGCAATCCATTTCTAAATTCTTTTCGTGCTACTCTGTCTCTTAAATCCACAATAAAAAACTACCAAACTCTAGACCTCACGTTAATGTGGATATAAATGGTACTAAAATATTAGGTCTACTAAATACTGGGTCTAGTGTATCAATACTTGGCAAAAACGCTCACAAGTATTTTACAGAAACAGGATATACTCTTCAAAGCTGTTTACCTATACAATTTGTTGCTGCAGGTGGTCAAAAATTAAAAAGTATTGGTCTTATACAAGTTCCTGTTAAGTTTCAAAATGAAACACATATTTTGGACTTCTACGTTGTGCCAGAAATTCAAAATTCACTAATACTAGGCATGGATTTTTGGAGATCGTTTGACTTATTTCCTAAAAGCCTTGACTCGGTTGTCATGCTCAACGAATCTGACGCCTGTCTCGCAGATCTAGCACTGGATACAAAGTTGCACCTATGTGACTATCAACACCTAAATGAAGAAAACTACTGCTGATCTCATTATTAACCAATTTCACGATATATCATATGAAAAAGTTGGTCTAGGCTGCACTAATCTTATCACCCATTCCATTGACACTGGGGATGCTGCACCCATTCGTCAAAGTTATTATAGGATGTCAACCGAGAAGCAGCGCGTTCTTGTTGAACAGCTAGATGACATGCTTAAGGAAGATGTGGTAGAACCGTGTGAAAGTCCATGGTCCTCTCCTGTTCTACTTACTCCGAAGAAAAATAGTCAGCTAAGATTCTGTTTAGATAGTCGCAAACTAAACGCGATAACTAAAAAGGATGCCTACAGCCTGCCTTATATTGCAGAAATCTTAGATAACCTTCGGGACGCAAAATTTTTAACCAGTTTAGATCTATCTAAAAGCTTTTGGCAAATCAAAATTAAAGAAGAAGATAGATGTAAAACCGCTTTTTATATCCCAACTCGTGGTACCTACCAATTCAAATCTATGCCTTTTGGCCTAACCAACGCTCCGGCTACCCAACAGCGTTTGGTAGATATCCTTTTCTATGGACCAGAATTCGAGCACAAAGTTTTCGTCTTCATTGATGACATTATAATTGTCTCATCTACATTCGACCAACACATTTCTTTGCTAGTTAGCGTTTTAGAGAAACTAAAAAAGGCAAATCTAACTATAAATTTTGAAAAAAAGTCAGTTCTTTCGACAACAACTAAAATATTTAGGTTTTGTGGTCGATGCGTATGGTTTACACGCTGATCCTGAAAAAGTTGAAGCCATCGTTAACTACCCTAGACCTAAGTCTAGAAAGGAAGTACGTCGATTTCTCGGTACTGCTTCATGGTACAGAAGGTTTATTCCCAACTTTAGCTCACTTGCATCTCCCCTAAATAAACTTCCCTCACAAGGAAAAAATGCACCACCATTTTCTTGGTCTACAGAAGCTGAAACTGCTTTTAAAGCACTTAAAGACTGCTTGATAACAACTCCTATACTCTCATGTCCTATTTACATGACCTGACCCCTTCGAAGTCCAAACAGACGCAAGTGATGTCGGAATTGGCGCTGTTTTGACACAAAATCAAGAAGGAGAGGAAAAAGTAATAGCGTATATGAGTAAATCTTTGTCTAAACAAGAGCAAAACTATAGTGCTACAGAGCGAGAAGCTGTATTGACTGCGATTGAGCATTGGAGATGTTATCTCGAGAACGGACAAAAGTTCGTAGTCTATACTGACCACTCCGCTTTAAAATGGTTTCTTAACCTAAACAACCCTACAGGTCGTTTAGCTCGCTGGGGTGTCAGACTGTCTTGTTTCAACTTTGAAATACGGCATAGACGAGGTTCTGAAAACGTCGTTCCTGATAGCCTTTCGCGTATTCCCGTTTCTGCCCTAGTTGTAAATGGTCAAGCGACTACTAATAATTCTAATAATTCCGTAACTACTGTTGATCCCTGGTACCTGAACATTTACAACGGATGTCAAAGCTCACCGACATCGTTCTTGGACTATCAAATTTTAAATAATAAACTATTTCGCTTCAAGAAAAGTCTAAATCCCTTGATGCGGGAGTTTGAGTGGAAGGAAGTTATTCCCCAAGAAAATAGGCGGAATATTATACAACAAAACCATTCAGACCCAACTGCTGGACACTTTGGTATCCTAAAAACCTTTAAGCGCTTAACGCTCAAATATTTTTGGCCAGACATGCATAGCGATGTTGCAAATTTTGTTTCAGATTGCGACATTTGCAAATCCTATAAGCATGCCAATCACGCTACACTAGGCACTATGGGCCGTCCTAAAGACTGCAGTAGGCCTTTTCAAATGCTGAGTATTGACCTAGTTGGACCTCTACCGCCATCTAGGAAACAAAATACTTTCCTGCTAGTAGTAACTTGTTGCTTTTCTAAGTACTGTCTTTTGTTCCCTATTAGACGCGCTACTGCTGAGATCATCTCGCGAAAATTGGAAGACGATGTTTTTCTTATCCATGGCATACCCAGTACGGTCTTAATGGACAATGGAAAGCAGTTCGTGAGCAATATTCTAAAACAACTGTTCACTAAGTACAAGATCCCTAAAGTCCTTTTTACTCCCAAGTATACGCCACAAGTAAATACTGTGGAACGATATAACAAAACAATTGTTACGGCAGTTGCTTCCTATATAGAAAATGAAAGTCATCAAACTTGGGACACTAATATCTCTAAAATTCAGTTCGCTATGAACACAGCCATGAACGAAGTCACAGGTTTTACACCGTCATTTTTGGTGTACGGCCGAGAATTAGTTACATGCGGCTCTCATTACATAGATACTGATTCATCTACAGATCTTATATTCTCACCTAGAGATGGTTACGCCGAAAATAGTGGAGCTTTACGTAAAATTTTCGATTATGTTCAATCTTCTTTAATAAAAGCACACTCTAGAAACTGCGGTACCTATAATCTACGTCGGAAAGCTGCAGAATTTGACATTGGAGACTATGTCTGGAAGCGCACATACTATCAAAGCGACAAAGATAATAAGTTTGCTAAAAAACTTGCTCCTAAATATATAAAATGTCGTGTGATTTCTAAAAAATCACCATTAGTTTACATTTTGCAAGATATGAAAGGCAACAATCTTGGTGCCTGGCATATTAAAGATATAAAACTTACTAGTCATAGATCCTAACTTGTAGTTATCGTGCTATCATTAAACTATCCTGTTCCTATCTTGAAAAATAAAATGTCGCGGAATCCTCTAAAGGAACATTCCTCAACCATGGTACTAAATACCTAACAAAAAAAAAAACACAAGATAGAGACACTATATTTAAAATCTATCAATTGTTACTTGCGAGTATTTTGTTGCACATTATTAACAAATACTCGGTATGACAGGAGCAAAAACATTTCTAAAAAATGTGAGTTGCAATTTTGAAAGGTGACGAAAAGATGAAGAAATAATGAAAGGAATGAAGATTAATGTTAGGATAGAGTGATAGGAATAGTTTGAATGATGTATGGAGAAAATAAGGAAGCAAGTACATTTTGAGTCTCGTGAAGATAGCGGATTTCTCGTAGGAAAAATCCTACCCAAAAAGGGGGGGTATGTAACGGTTGTTCTAAAACAACTTAAAAAGGAAGGTCTTAAAATCTAAAATACAATAATTTACTTATCTAATAAACGTCTTTACACCTAATCATTACTCTAAAGCTAAAATAAAACATTACAAACTAACATCTAATTAATATTTTCACGAACAGACAAACATTCGGATTCGCTAATCATATTAGATAATACAAGCGCAAGTGATTGGAATGTGCGGTGGTCACACAAAGGAACGTTCGAGAATATTCGTTGGTGCAAAGTATTCGTTCAATCATTCATTCTGAACCTACCCGTTTGCCGGAGAACACACGTCCCTGTGGAGTGATTTCATTGCAATTCTAATTACCGAATTTAAGCCATCCAAGCATTTTACAAGTTATAGGTTGCAGTGCTTATGCTAAAAGTGTTTCTGTGAATTTTCCCCGACTGGGTGAGTGTTGTAATATAGTTATTCTAGTTTGCCTAATATTTATTTTGTACCCGCAATTTTTATTCATCTAGACTATAGCTGATTTCTATGTTCTATTTGTGCTAAATCCATCAAAATCATGTAAGTACTAACACGATCATTCATGCCCATTGCTTAGTCAATTGTACGGGGCTTGTCATTAGATAATAAGTAATTTGTCATTGTTATTGTATCACCATTACGTAGCTTTTCTTTCATGTAGCATCAAAGCTGATTTTGCCTGCACAAACCACATCATTGATCACTATCTAATGCTTAATTAGGTCCCACTAGCTTCTACGTGAATCAATCTCATGAACGAGAAAAGTTGCCGTGTTGCAGTGCGTAACGTGAATTCGGACATTTCTAAAAATGTCTATATTTGCCGAATTCCAGGGCCCTTGTTGCTGGCCGAGTTCTACGCTCCCAATCGAAGGCTGCCCTTCGTCTATTCTACTGCACCGGAGTTCGAACCTAGACTGCCGTGGCGTCTACCCGCAACTGCGCAAGCTAAGTGGACTAACTAAAATAAACAGTGCAAAGTGAACTCGATCCGTTAATACGAACTACGACCCTGAGCTATACTAAAGAAAGCTATTTTCTAGTGTTAGTATTAAGTCTAAAAACTAAATCTAATTAAAATTGTAAATACTTAAAACTATCTTTTCCTAACTAAACTAATAACCTAAACCTACTGTAACAAGCTAAAAAGTTTACAATTGACCTAAAAGGTTACATAATGAAATAAACATCCGATCGTTTATATAAAAAAATGGCATTTTTCTTTTAATATCAAAATAACACCTCTTATTGGAAACCCCTTTATGATTGAGACATTTTAGAAGAATTAAAAAAAATGTGTATTGTTTTATATTATTTTGGTTCATGATGGAACACTTAACGGATCATTGTTTTATTACCCTCTAAATAGCTATGTTTAAACTACTGAGATACAGCCCAATTTGAACTTTTATATTTCTGACGCAGTCGTAACTTTAATCTCTTGAGCTGCTATATGTGGTCACTTGGTTTACCGTGTAGCGCCGGATTAAGAATAGCATCACTCCATTTTCTCCCGTGGATGTAGAAGGCGACTAAGGGAATAAATTACCAGGAGACGGGCAGCAGCGTCTTTCTGAGATTCCAACCACATACTGCGATTGCCAACCCGCCTGCCAAGCGTGGCGATTATGGCAAAACCCCTCATGGTTATGAAAACTGCAGTGAGCGTCAAATGGCTGATGATGGTTTGACAAATCTTACAATATTAAGACCATTAAATGCATATCCTACCATTTTGCTCTGTGCTAAATATAAACCCGACGGTAGTTTATCCAATCGATTAACCCCCAGTTTTTCGTATACTAAAAAGCTGTTAATCTACCAAAGTGTATACAAAGAAACCACTGACAGCTATTAACAGTAGATTAACAGGTTGTTAGTGTACGAGAAACCGGGGATTAGTCTTACGCAAGACCGAATGTCGTGAGCTAAAGGAACATGCAGAGTATCGTTAGCCGAATCTAACTACTAGTCACATTGATAATCCACGACAACCTTACCGTGGTGCTGCTATCGAGGCTCTGTCACCGTCATCGTTAACGGAGTGTTGTGCAACCCATATGCTACAAGATGCGCTGAATGGGTCGTATTAATCAACACAGGTAACCTGCATCTCTGTGCTTTAAAAAAACCAGCTAACTTCCCGATTTTCATCTATTTTAATACTTACTCATTCGTGGAATTCTATTTTAATCAGCTGCTCTGAGTACCATTTTCCTGTTAAATCAGCGGAGGGGCAAATGACATCAGACATCTATTCTTTATGTCTATTACTAACCAACAAACCACGACAGTGCAAGAATTCAAATAGACTCGCAAGTCTTCAAGATCACGCAGTACCTATCTCAAGGAGCGACAGTAACAGACTGGAAACTAAAGGCATACCTTTTGCTATTCTCCTTGCTTCTACCAAGTATTTATACAATTAATTCACTAATACAAAAAATACAAATCCAAAAAGATTTATTCAGTCCAGTAATTTATAACTGTTTCGCAATTAACGAACAAAGACAATTCTATGTTATAACAATAATTTTACAATTTTAATCGTCTATTCATCTCGTCACTAGTACTTTCACGGAAATCTACAGCGTAATTAATCACATAGCGTCGTCATGCAGTCACTAGGAGCTAACAAACACGTCTCTCACAACAGATGCTGTACATCGTCACATGCCGAATAATAGCGCAAGTTTTACATTAAAATAAAACTTGTATTATTAAGCAGTGTCGATGAACAGCATCACATTAAGACCTCCTGGTGAGAGACTCGACTCATGAGGCAACGTTGAGCGACCAGGTAACCAAAATGGCGGAGGCGGAAGTAAGTAGCTTGAGTTGCCTCTGTTTCTAAGTTAATTGCTGAACCAGAAGTGACGCACTCTCTCACAACACATGCTGGGCATAGTATCTGGTTAATAATACAAGTTTTATTTTAGTGTAAGACGCACTATTTTCAGGGTGATTTTGTTCAGATTAGGGGGAAAATTTATAGGGCGATCTGGCAACACTGGACAGACAAAATATTTTCTACAGTCGTTTGCAATAGAATCCAACAATCATGTAAACAAACCAAATTGTCACGATTTCTCCGTAATCACATACATTTGACGATCAATTATGAACATAGTCTGATTTCAACGAACGCACCATTGTTTTCACATTATCTTCAACACGATTTAACTTGTATTTATAAGTTAAATTTGTTAAAACATTTGCAACGTAAAAATTTCGAAGTATTTGACAAGCTGTCATCTTAGTTTTTTACTCATCGAACTCTATAAGTCATTGAAAAGTTAGTGTTGTTCGTAATCTGAAGTTATCTTTTATTTTTAATTTAATAAATTATTTTAATTTAATATTATTTGAATACAATAAAAATTTTTTTTCAAGAGCTTAATATAATTAACCAAAACGGATTGTATCCTAAGCCATAAAAATAATGGTTAGTTTTTAAAAATTGACAGGTGGCCATTTTGTTAGAATTGTCATTCACAGTCATTCACTGTTCTGTGGGTTCGCTGTGCATTAGTGTTTTCTGTTTCCGTTTTCTGTTTCCGATTTCTACGACTTTGCATTCTCATTTTGGACTTTTGTTTTGCTTTACGATTTGGCTGGACATATTTTTCTTGGAACGACGACCTTTGCACGGCATCACGGACTTTGATATAGCATACGATTGGTATTTTTTCTCAAGGAGTAATCAGGAGGTAAGAATGATTTAGATCTATTACCTACAACGGAAATCTATTAGACGCACTTTAATATTGTATTGCCCTCGTAACTAATTATTTGAATAGATCACAATTACTGAAATGTATGTGTGTAAAATTATATTTGTTTTTAAGGTTATAATGAGCGAGCCGCAGCCAGGTTCGTCGGGGACTGCTCCGCCGCCGCCGGTCAAAAAACCAAATGTGGCTGTTAAAAAACAGTTATCGCAAAGGGAGAAAAAAATTTTGGTGAATATTTATAATCACTTGGAGAAAACCTCTCCTACATACCCATCAAAAATGGAATTATATAAAACCACCTCAAAAATAATGGACGTCTCAGAATATATTGTTCGTGACGTAATGAAACATTACACACAAAATCAAGAAGTACCCCAGCCTAAGGTATTTATAATATTAACTTAGCCAGCCTTTTTTTTACTCTTTTGAGCTTTACTTTATTTGTTATGTTATGATTTGTGCCATTTAGTATTCTCTGTCTGTTTTTTAGGAGAGACCTGCAAATCGAGCCGTAATTGATAAGTTAGATGATTTTATCTTATCTGCAATAAGAAGAAAGGTTCATAAATTTTACTTTGATGGGGAATTGCCAACCATTGCCAAAATTTTGACAGCAGTCAATGAAGATGACAGCCTACCAAATTTTACATTCGGTACAATGTATAGAATATTGAAGAAATTAAACTTCACATACAGCAAGCGATCAAGAAAAAGCATTTTGCTAGATAGACCTGACTTACAAATTTGGAGGGTGAATTATTTGTTGAAAATCAATGAATACAGAAAGCAAAATAAAAAGATTTATTATTTGGATGAAACATGGCTTAATGAGGGTGAGAGCTTTTTATTTATTTAAATGCTTAATTTTTTTTTGTGTTCCGCAGGTTGCTTAAAAACATTTGTTTGAGATAATGGTGATAGATAAGATACTTATTTCACACATTATTTTAAATTGTGATAGGTTACAGGTTTGCTTAATTTTAAATATAAATAATGTTTTTATTGACATAATTATGTATTTAAAACTTTTTTTTTACTTAGGGCACACCTGCAATTATGTGTGGATGGATAATGACATCAAGAGTAGTAGACAGGCATTCTTGGCAGGCCTTTCAAGTGGCTTAAAAAATCCTCAGAAAGGAAAGAGGCTGATTATCACACATATAGGCAATGAAGATGGTTTTTTAGAAGGCGCAGATTGGGTTTTTGAAGCAAAAAAGTCAGATGGCGATTATCACGGGGAAATGGATGCTCATAATTTTGAGAAATGGTAAGGTTTCATTTGTGTATTTTTGTATATTTATGATAACACTATATAAAATTAATATTATTAAATATAAAATTACATTTTGACAGAAAATTATCTTTTTTGTTTCAGGTTTAAGATGGTTTTAGACAAAATTCTGCCGGGATCTGTAATTGTAATGGATAATGCTCCATACCATTCTCGCCAACTCGAACGAGTGCCCAACATGAGCTGGAGGAAGGATGCTATACAAGAATGGTTACGTAGCAAAAATATAGCTTTTGAAACAAGTGAAATAAAAGCACAGTTACTCACAAAATTTGATAAAAAAAATTATGTTACAAAATACGTTGACGAGCTCGCCGCATCGAAAGGAATAACTGTGCTTCGCCTTCCTCCCTACCACTGCGAACTCAACCCAATTGAGCTCATTTGGGCACAGGTTAAGTCGTATGTTGGGAGAAATAACAAATCTTTTAAAATGGCGGAAATAAAAACTTTATTGAACGAAGGGTTGGCGAGAATCGGAGCCGAACAATGGTCGAAATGCGTAAGTCACGTCCTAAAGGAAGAGGAAGAAATGAAAAAGCTCGACGGCATTTTAGACACGGCAAGCGATGACACAGTGGTTCCATACATCAATGACTTCATCAATACTTTTCTTGTCCGCAGGTCTGTTGTGAGTTAAACAAGGTTCAAGGAATCTATTTTACTATGAGAAAAAACGACATATCATGCAAACATTCAGATGAGGTTTATTAAGAAAAATTAGGTAATCAGACAATATTCTATGTTATAATTAATCACAAAAAAAACCAAACAACTTACAAAACTTAGATTTTCACGCGTGCTGTTCATTGAAATTACATAACTTTTACCATGGCTGCAAAGGTATCAAACCGTCGGAAAACCCCAAAAACACCGAATAATGAATTACAAATAAATCCTGTAGCTACCCATAAAAGTTGTATATTTTCATAGTACACAAAAAATAAAAATCATCCACAGTTATAGAAATTCCGGTATTAAAGTCATATATCCAGTGTTCTTTTGGAAGACTGCAAAAACAGAAGCTTTCTTAAACGTTTTCACGCCAGTTCAGATATTGTAATTTTCTTTTTTTTTTAGCTTGGATACTTGCACGTTTTACTACAATTTTTCCTAAATAGCGATTTTCCTACTAAAATCTACTAAACGATTTTGAACTACCAAATAATAGTTTTCGAAGCCTCAAATCTACTAAAAAAGTAGAAATCTACTAAAAATGGCCACGCTGCAAGACTATAGCCAACCACAAGCGAACGAGGCTCGGTCAAAATTTTGAGGCAATTCAGGCAATCAGCGGCTCTATTATGTAATTAACAACGGAGTGGATTTTTACGATTCCACGTACTCAGAACTATCAAAAATACGATTTGGCATTACGCTAGAGCTTGGTTTAACAAAAACAACGTACCGTCCGAAAGTCCCCACCGTGCCCACCATATTTGGGCAAACTCATGTATCGACACCGTCAAAATGGCATTATAGATGGGCCTATGGGGCTTGGTACGTTTGTTTTCATCTGTCAAAGTGACTTTTTGTAAACATTAAATTAGCAACTGCTCGGGTTTGGAAGATCAAGAAGATTATGTCGTCGCTGTCCTTGGTTAGCACATGCGCTGTCGGAATTTCCATAATAGCTCCTTCTAAGTACTTTTTGGTGTCTTTTTTGTTGTGTTTTGTCTTGTGTTGTGTTGTTTATCTGTACTTGTCCAAATAACAACCCGGGTAAGTCCAACCATTTATTTATTCAAGAATGGACGGCACAAAGATCCCCCCTAAGCCACCAGATATTGAACCTTTTGAGTTGTCTTCGGTCATGACAGTTACCCTTCCCCAGGCAGTACATAACTCACAATCGGAAACGGATAATACCTTTGATCATGTCAATAGAAAACGCCCAGCATTGCCCAGTACACCCACCGAAATGCCAGTGAAATTACCGAGACCTTCAACAAGCCCACCTGGTAGAAAGAAGTACTCCGTACTGGATAAAGGCCCATTCATAGTCCATGTGTCACATGCAGAAAATCAGCAAAACTCAGGTGCCACAATTCACCATGTCAAGTTCGGATTATTCCTACTTAAAAATAACATAGGAAACGTCCTCCCTGATGGCATCAAACGACTTGGACGCAACAAAGTTGCTGTGGAGTTCAAATCGCCTGAAGATGCAAATGCATTCTTGTCAAACCCGATACTCGAGGCCAACAAGTACCAACCATTCATCCCACAGTTTAATGTGACTCGTATGGGCTTGGTGAGGGGTGTCCCCTCGGAATGGACAGATGAGGAGGTGTTGTTGTATGTCAAGGTACCCTCAGGCTGTGGCAAGGTCTTGAAAGTCCGGAGGATAAACCGAAAGACTGTTTCTGATGAAGGGAAACTTGAGTGGAAACCAAGTCAGACAGTAGTCCTCACTTTTGACGGTCAAGTCTTGCCTAAGCGTGTGTTCTGCTGTTATTCTGCACTCGAGGTTCATCATCATCATCAACCCATTATGTCCCCACCAAGGGGCACGGGTCTCTTCCCTGAGGAAGGTATAGGCCATACTCCACCACGGGGGCCAAGTCCGGATTGGTTGAACTATACCAATACCCCACTATACAGTGCTTTAACTGCTGCCGCTTTGGTCACACACGTAACCAATGCCGCTCTAAACCCAGGTGCTACAAGTGTGGTCTCGACCACCCCGGAGATAGATGTAGTGTACCAATTAGTGACACAATATGCACAAATTGTGAAGGCGACCACCCGGCTACCAGCAGGGACTGTCCAGAATATGGAAGACAACGTGCTATCAAACTTACAATGGCAGAGCAGTCAATCTCTTACTCTGAAGCCAGTAAAAAAATTCCAGCAATTTCTAGACGTTATGCCAAGGTAGCAAAAATGTCCCCACCTCACTCTTCCCAGTCACGTTCAGGCTCCACACAGCCCCGCACAAACCCGCATAGATCCCAATCACAAAACCATGAAGCAAACTCTCACAGGAAAACTGTTTTTCTGAAACCCAGGTCCCGTTCGCCGCAATCTCCAGGCTACGACAGACAAGCTCATCAAGCCTTGGTACATAATTACTCTTATTCCCCCTCTCACAATGGCTGTGCACTCTCTCAGGAACACGAACGCTCTACACCTCCCAATAAAGAGGATCCAATAGAGCAACTTATCTCCCTGATCTGCTCCCTAATTACATCTAAATCCCTACCTGACCACGTTGCCCACAAACTAGACTCTATCTTATATACCCTACACAATGGCTCGCCCATTTACACTCCTACAGTGGAATGCGAGAAGTATCAATAATAAGAAACACGAGTTATCCTACCTTTTAAATAAATTCAATCCAGCAATATGCTGCCTTAGTGAAACCTGGCCTCAGCCAGGTTTCAATTTCAATGTACATAATTTTAATTGTGTTCGTAATGATAGAGTTGACAATTATGGCGGCTGTGCCATACTTGTTAACAACATAGTTCCTTTCTCCCCAGTCCATCTGCCTCCATTAGATAATGATGATGATGAATATATAAACGTGGTTGCTGTAAAGGCACTTGGTATAACTTATGTATCTATTTATATATCTGACACACACATCTCCCTAATTACCTCCCTCAGATCCCTATTCACTGCACTCCAAGGCCCATGTATTATAATGGGCGATTTTAACGCTCACCATTATCGTTGGGACTCGGATCACTGCGACAATTTTGGAGAAGAACTAGTTGAAGTGATTGATGACATAGGTCTGTGTGTTCTAAACGACGGCAGATCGACTCGTAGAGGCAACGTTGGGGAGAGAAAGAGCTGTGTGGATCTTACCATTTGCTCCATGAGTTTGGCTCCCTGTTGTAACTGGGACCGTCTAAACTCCACGCACGAAAGCGATCACTTTCCTATAGTAGTTGACCTACCCCACAAATCCCTCCCAGATAAGATAGTGAGGCCACTGCTTCAATATCGCTTAACAAAAACTGGCTGGGAGACTTACTCCTACCTCTTAGAGCGGGAGATCCAATCCCTCCCGGAGCCTGGGGAAACCAATTTAGACCAGACATATACTGCCTTTACGGATGCTATAAAAAACTCAGCTGAAACGGCTTTCCCGATAAAAAAAAACCCGGTCAGGAGGAATATCTTCCCCTCCGTGGTGGGATGATGATTGCTCTCAAATTATTAAAGAGCGCAGGGAAGCAGAGCAAAAATGTAGCGAAATCTGTTCCATTAGCAACCTGACTGAGTATCGTCGAGTCCTGGCTAAATCCAGACGAGCCCTGCGCAGAAAGAAAAGAATAGGTTGGGTTTCTTACTGTACTTCTCTCTCCCCATCTACACCTCCTACTTTAATATGGAAACAAATCAATCGATTCAGGCATAGCTTCTCCCCAAAACCATCCACTTCTATCTCGGACGAAAATGCCGAAGCCTTTATAAAAATAGCCCCTCCTTATGTCCCCGCTGAAGATGAACTGCGGATTCCCGACCTCCCTTCAGTTGAGCCCAATAACCAGTTCAACGAACCTTTCTCTGCAGAAGAGCTTAAAACTGTTATTGCGGAAGTGAAAGACACTACACCTGGCGAGGATGGGTTTCCGTACTCATTTCTAGCCAAAGCTGGACCTAACACGCTCAATTACTTCCTTAATTTTGTTAATACATGTTTCGAATACGGCTATGTGCCAGAGCCTTGGAAAAAACAATTGATTTTGCCTATCCTCAAGCCGGATAAATGCTCTGACGACCCTAACGGGTTTAGACCTATCGCCCTCTCGTCCACATTATCTAAAGTTTTGGAACACCTTCTGAAAAACCGTTTCGAGTGGCTAGTGGAAAGTAGAGACCTTTTGCCAAAGACCCGATTCGGCTTTAGAAAGGGGCTAAGCACAATTGACAGCGTTGTGGTTCTAGTGACAGATATTAGAGTGACATTGAGCAGGAATGACTCAACAGTAGCAGCATTTCTGGACATATCCTCAGCCTATGACAGCGTCCTCCTTTCAGTCCTCAGGCAAAAGCTGCTACATCTGAGGATACCTGTTAAGATGGTCCGGTGCATATGCCTATTGCTTATGTCTCGATCTACAGCCCTTCGCGTACCTGGCTTTGAACCCCACTCTAGAATGTTATGGAAAGGCCTTCCACAAGGCTCTGTGCTGAGCCCCATACTTTTTAACATATATACATGCGATATTAACTCCAGCCTTAACCATAACTGTCATATCTTACAATACGCAGATGATGTCGCGTTATACGTCTGTGATAATTCTATCGAGCTTGCAGCGGAATCCTTAAACCTGTCCCTTAACTCCCTTAGCCAATGGCTTAACTGTCAAGGACTTTCTGTTTCGGCCCCAAAAAGCTCAGTTATGGTATTTACACGCAAACGAAAAGTCCCGGATATTTCTGTTCAAATTGACAATACCGCCATCCCACAAAAAAGTATGGTAAAATTCTTAGGAGTATGCTTAGACCCTAAACTTACAGGGAGTTTCCACCACATCGAACACCTTGTTAAAAAGTGTGAACGCGCATACTCAATTCTCAGGGTCCTTGCTGGTGTCTGGTGGGGTGCCCACCCAGTCTGTTTAAAATTAATTTACAATGCCCTTGTTAGGAGCATAATGGACTACGGTTGCTTTGCCTTGGAACCCATAAACAAAACTTCCTTAGTAAAATTAGACCGCATACAATATAAGTGCTTGCGACTGATTTTGGGTTGCATGAAATCAACACCTACAAATGCACTCCAGGTAGAAGCTGTGGATCGACCTCTCCATCTGCGCCGTCAGTACCTAGCGGACCGCTTCGTGACCAAGGCTTGCTCCCGCTCATCTCACATTCTCATCCAGAAGCTAGAAGAGCTTGATACTATCGCCCGTAAAAGCGCCTTCTGGACAAATAAAGACATCCCCCTCCTACTTAAAAGCTTTAGACAGCTTATGCTCTTTGAGGACTCCCTGGTTACCGCTGATAAATTACCTCTGTACGAATACAGCTACAGCGTTTTGCTGTACACACCGAAAACTGTCCTGAACATCGGCATCGGTAAGGACAACCCCTCAGCAAACGCTTTATTTAATAGTATAGTGCACGAGCGCTGGAGTGGCTAGTAGTATAGTATTGGGAACTCTAGGACACTTTGAAGGAGTGAGGGCGAACGCAGTGAGTTCCCAATACTATTGTGGGAAATATGCAAATTCACCGTCTCTAGAAACCTACATCTAATTTATTACTTGTCTATATCCCAATTAAACTTTAAGGAATTTTAGACTTACGAATCAACTTACCACAAAATGGTTTTTTTTTTCTTCAGTTCATAAATAGCAATTATTTATATAAGCGACAAATACAAAAATGATTTCATTGCACGCCTGTAGTTCTAGGTGTTAGTATCGTTTTTTTGTACGCTCGAGAATGAAATTTATACAACAACCGCAATCATTACGTTTGGAAAACATTTGTAGCGAATCGACCAACAAAATAAAACCACATGGAAACCTTCTACCAAATACAATTCGATGTATCATTTGTGGCCCTTCGAACTGTGGTAATGATAGGTCTTCTGTTGCACAAAAATGGATTGCGCTACCGAAACGTTTACCTTTATTCTAAAACACTCTATCAGCCAAAATACGTTTTTTTAGATAAAGTCTTAAGTATGGTTCCTGAGATAAATTTTGCAAAATTTCGTGATAACAAAGAAGTGATAAGTCATCAAAATGCCAAACCTTACTCAGTAATGATATTTGATGATGTTGCTTGTGAAAAACAAAATAACATACGTGATTATTTTGCTATGGGTAGACATAAAAAGATTGATTCTTTCTATTTGAATCAAATATACAGTAAGATACCAAAACAATTAATCAGGGATAATGCTAATTTGATCATAATTTTCAAACAGGATGACATCAATCTACGACATATTTATGACGAACATGTCAACGCCGATATGAGCTGGACACAGTTTCGAGAAATGTGCACAAAAATATGGAGTGTGTCTTATAATTATCTGGTCATTAATAAAGATTGCGAAAAAAGTAAAGGATGTTACAGAATGAACTTTGACAAATTCGTTGTCTTTGACTAAGCATATTTTTACTATTTATAACAAGTTACGGATCGAAGCGTGGTTACTAATCTGTTTGCGTTTCCAGAGAAGGTACATATTTTATCGCGCTATGGAAAAGATACTAAAAACACAGATTGTAAAATCTGCTGAAGCAGTAAAAAGGAAGTTTAAACAATTGAAAGATGTTGATTACGATAATGATCTAGTTTTGGAAAAGGTTTTCAAACCATTAACAAGTTAACTAAAAAGCATAGCCGCCAAAAATGAAAAGATAAATAAGGAGTATTGGGAAGATAGACACTGGGATTCTAAAACAAACATTGAGACTATCAAAGAACATAATAAAATCGATGATGGTACGTCTACTAGCTACAACTTTTTGGAAAATAGTGATCGTGACTCGCAAACAAGCATTCAAAAAACTGAGCAGAAAACATCTGGTGAACCTGACGAAGACGATTTAAAGATGGGTGACTCAAGTGACACATCATTTAAAACTCTTGAATCTGTTCAAAGTCCTCGCCAAGATTCTTCTTCCTGGTCATTGTCATCGGAAATATTTAGTAATGTACCTTATGGAGTAAGGTTGGAGCGAGGAAAAACTATGTTGGGGTCAATGCGAGTGTCAGTTACAGAAAAGAAGATTTTAGTTGGTGGAAAAAGTTATTTAAATACACCTGGATTAGCTGAATTGTTGTTGAAACTAAAACCAAATTTAAGCTTAGTTAAAGCTGATGATTTGCAAAACTATAAACAATTACTGTTGGAAACAAATGCTCACCGTCGTGATTTCAGTCCTAAACAACCAATAAAAAGTAATAGAGGTATGAAGTATTTGCAAATTATAAAACCTCTCTTTAAACTAACCAAAAATACATCTAGCAGTATTGAAAGTCTGCCGCAAGGAAAAGGGTTACCAGTCATGAAAAATATGAATAAAAATGTTGATTATGTATACTGGGATGATCCAAATGAATTGGTTGAACGTTTAAAATTACTTATTGCATCTCGCGAAGCTGGTAATACAGGGCTTAATAACGAAATTATTTCTATCATTGAAGAATTGCGTGAATGTGGTGTAATAAAGTAATATAATTACAAACGTAAATGTATTTTCCATCAGTTCTTGTGCATCTTCCTTAAAAAAATGATGAATATTGATAAATTTGGTCACCATGTGCATAAAAGATTTCGCTCATCAGAAATATTTTATAGCACCAATAATAAAAATCTTACTAAAAACCTTAATGGCGAATATGACTATCAATCAGAGAAACTGATAGGATTGAGACTTCCTGTGCTACCTGATGAAGCTGTCAACAAAGAGTATGTTGATCAAAACTTAAAATTATTTTGCAAAGAGCATGATATTTTCGTCGAGCTAAAAAGTATAAAGAGTTAAATACAACTGCTTTAGAAACAGTTAGATGAAAAGTGTACAAGGGTGGAAGTGGGTAGTATTATCAAAGATCAGTTGGTAGCCATCAGAGATATTGCCAGCAGAAATTATGAGTAAAGAAAAAGTAGTGAACGAGATTCATAAAGCTGCTAGAAGAAATTTCAATCGACGGCACGTTGTTCTTAAAGGAATCGATGACTTATGGCAAGCGGATTTAATTGATATTCAACATATTCGAAAACAGAATAGAGGATTTAGTTTTATTTTAGTCATTATAGATTGTTTTTCAAAATATACTTGGACTGTTCCATTAAAAACTAAATCAATGAATGAAGTATGTACTGCATTTGAAAAAGTTTTAAAAATGAATCGTGTTCCAACTAACTTACAGACCGATTTGGGAACAGAATTTTACAATGGGATACCGCCGTTTAGCCAAAGTATTTTTCGCCAAATTTTACTTCCCAATAAACTTATGGCATCAGTTTCATTTCCCAAATGAAACTTTAGCAAGTTTTCATTTCGCATTTTATTCATTTGGTCAAATTATCATTTCGCATAATTTTACTGCGTCAAGTTTTATTAAGACAAACGTTTATTATGCTAACGTTTTGTTACCAGAAAAGTGTGTTAGGTTAGGTTAGAACTGCGACCCCCTACAGACACGAACTGTTACCAGAAAAGTGGGTTAGGTTAGGTTAGAACTGCGACCCCCACAGACACCTACTGTTACCAGAAAAGTGGGTTAGGTTAGGTTAGAACTGTGACCCCCCACAGACACCAACTGTTACCAGAAAAGTGGGTTAAGTTAGATTAGAAATTTTGACCAAGTATTTATTTGGTAAACAATAACTTGCCATAATAACTTTTGCTAACTGTTTATTTGCTTTAAGTTGTTTTGAGAAATGTTTTTTTGCCAAGTGATAATTTGCGGAAAATAGTTTGGGAAGTAATACTTTGGGAAACGATTTTTGGCAATACATTAGTAAACCTTTTACAATAGATATTTTCAAAAACTTATGCAATTATACAACATTAACCATTATTCAACCTTTTCTACAAAGAAAGCGTCTATTGTTGAAAGAGTTATAAGGACATTGAAGAATAAGTTATATAAATATTTTAGTTTAGTTGGCAACTACAAATGGATGGAAAAACCATTAGTTGATGTTGTGAATTCATATAATGGTACAAAACACCGTACAACAAAGTACCGACCAGCAGAGGTAAACAAAGTCAATGAACCCAAAGTTTTAGAAAATTTTGTAAACTCTCACGCAGAGACATCCTCAGTGAAACCAAAATTTAAAGTAGGGGATTACGTTCGTATTAGCAAGTACAAGGGGTCTTTTTACAAAGGTTATACTCCCAATTGGTCGACCGAGTTATTTACCATTAGCAAAGTTAACAAAAGTATTCCCATAACATATCGTATTAAAGATCAACATAACCAGTTAATAAAAGGTAGTTTCTACGAACAAGAATTAAATAAAACATGTTATCCTGGTGTTTATTTAATTGAAAAGGTGTTGAAAAAGAAAGGAAATAAGCTATTCGTCAAATGGCTTGGATTAAAAGACGATGAAAATAGTTGGATCGCAAAAAATGATGTTGTTAAATAATGTTGTTATATTACAATCATGATCACCAAATATTATTCATACGTTCATAAGTGATGACTGGAAGAAGACTTGTTAATAAATTAATAAATAATTTACCACTTGAGTTACATTTACCGGCATACAACTATTGTGGCCCTGGCACAAAACTAGAAAAACGTTTACTAAGAGGTGATAAAGGTATTAATCAATTAGACGACGCTTGTATGCGCCACGATATTGCCTATGCTAAATACACCGATACGCGCGATCGTCATCAAGCTGATAAAGAATTGATGAAAATGGCAAAACTACGATCAAAGGCAAAAGACGCAAGTAGAGGGGAAAGACTTGCTTCGTGGTTAGTAAACAAAGTCATGAAAGTTAAAGTTAAGGCAGGTGCTGGTTTGAAAAATTTTAAAGCAGGTATTAGAAAAATACGTACACAACTAAAGAAAGCCAAACTAAAAAACAAACAATCTGCTATTAAATTTGCTTATTTAGCTGCAAAAAAATTGTTTCCTAAGAATATGAAAGTACAGCTACCTCGAATAATACTAATTCCAAAAACTGGAGGAATACTACCACTTCTTCCTATATTCGCTTGCCTTTCGGCGATAGGCTCATTAGCCGGAGGAGCAGCTGGAATAACAAAAGCAGTAAACGACTCTAAATCTGCTCAAGAAAATCTAAAAGAATCAATACGTCATAATAAGATGCGTCATACGTCATAACTTACTTTGACAATAATGTAATGTAACCTAACACGGAAGACATAACCATACCGCGATATAGCGTGCTAATAGCTCCATCTAGTGGACAAAATTGAAACTAGACTAATCTTTTCAAACATCCCGCCCACCAAAGAACCTTGTTCTTTTACAAAGGATCAGACAAAAGTATCAAATTAGTTATACTCCTTTCACGTACATAATGTTCACTAAAAATAAAGAAACTTACATATTTTGTGGCTACTACCAACTAACACAAATATAAACTTAAAAGTAAAGTAACATATGACTAAAATTACTTGTCAGTATCTGACTTAGGCAAAAAACATAACTTATTACAAGGTCTCTTACTCAATCCAGTTTTTGTTTTAATGGTAACAACTCTTGTGACATTATCTTTACCAGTATGTTTTTCTACAATTTTTCCTAGCAGCCATTTGGCTGGAGGTAAATTATGGTCTCTTATAATAACAATATCATCAATTTCAGGTTCAGATCTTTTAACATTCCACTTATTCCACCCTCTCTTCCCTCGGACTGCTATAGGCGATTAGACGTGTCGTCCGTGCAAAATTAAAATACATTTTACATTTTTTGAACAAAAGAGAACAATAGCCCGGCTTTGAATAGAGTGATTCGGCCAGCATATCCAGATCTACATCGCGCAGCGTTGGCTGGGCAATTTGAGTTCGTCGGGGACCGGCACTACTGTTAACTGTGAGTCCAACTTGAGGAGACACTAAACCTAGTTTCCGCAGCTCTGCAACTGAGGTCACACAAATTTGGTTGCTTTGAAGCATTGAACGTTGAATACAAAAACTGCGAACCTCAACTAAACTTGCAATGAGTTTCGAAAACAATGATTGTACTCTAAATAAATCTTCGTCAGATCCGGAGATTAATATAAAGAATGATACGACACCTGTAAATTACATGCTTTCGCGTCTTAAAAGACGAAGGGAAGAAGTAGACTATTGCGATTTTAAGCAAGATATGCAGAATTTTAAAGAGGAAATCATGAAAACAATGTTTGATTTATTCTCTGTCCAAGAAAAGAAATTACAAAGCATTACTGACATACAGAAAGAGATACGCGAGTCCAACATCAATACAGACATAGCTATTGCGATGCTGAGTGCGCAGAATGAGGAATACCGGAAGAGAATAGAAGCTCTGGAGGTTTCTTCAAGAGAGGATCACCTGCATATAGCGGCACTAGAGGATAAAATAGAAGAACTACAAAGGGGGAGTCGCAAGACAAGCATCGAAATAAAAAACGTGCCGAAAAAAGAGAACGAACGTACAGAAGATCTAATAAAAATGATGCAATATCTATCGAAGACTCTGGACTGCCAAATAAGTACGTCAAACATCAAAGACATTTATCGCATCCGTGGAAAAAAGGTCAGACCGCAAACATGCCGATAATAGTTGAAACTACATCAGCACTCATGAGAACTAATTTACTGAAGAAATGTAAGGAGTTTAATCGAAAGAATAAAGATAAGCTACGTGCCAAACATCTTGGCCTGCGAAGCTCTGAAGAAACCCCAATCTTCGTCTCTGAACAGCTGACGGCAAAAGGAGCACGGCTGTTTTTTCTTGCAAGAGAACTCGCAAAAACTAAAGATTATAAATACTGCTGGACATCCTATGGAAAAGTACGTGTCCGCAAAGATGACAATTCGCCTTTTATTGATGTCACTAGTGAGTCTCAAATACATCAACTTCTTCAGTAAGAAAGTGGGGCCTAAAGCCCCCTCTTGTCAAAACACTTTTATTTTAAAATGCATGCAAAATAACTTAATATATAAGACACACTACACACAAACACTACTCACACAACACAACACTCAGAACAATACTCACACGCTCATTAACTCTCGCCCCTCACACAGACTCTTACAAATTTCAAACTTCGATTGTCTTGTACGTTTAATCACGGAGTATATTGATTGCTATCGATTTAATTCAAAAAAGACCAAAGTAATTTTCACGCCTTATTATGGATAGACCTATCGATATTCTAAACGATTTAGATGAATCAAAGGTAGCACAGGCCTTTCAGTGTGATATTGAAAACCTGTCTTCACGCCTAGGTTTACCACGAAAAGAGAAAGGCCTCACTATGATAACACAAAATGTTAGAAGCATTTACAGTAATATTGATGACCTCGAATTGACATTGTCGAACCTTAAGTTTCTTGTAGACATATTGATACTTACGGAATGCCGTATTTCGCCTCATAAACCAATCCCTCGTCTTAAAAATTATGACTCCTATAATACAACTCTTCATATGAATCAAAGTGATGGAGTTGTAGTCTACATCAAAAAATCTTTAACAGCTGCTGTAAATGAGCTGAATTTAGTGCATGCTTCAGGTCTAGAAATAAATGTTAGTAATAATATTATTCTGGGAGTTTATCGCTCTCCATCAAATTCAAATGCTGAACAATTTATAAACTCATTAAATTCTCACTTAGATACGTTGGGTAAAAATAAAAATATTATATTGACTGGCGATTTAAACATTAATATTTTGGCAAGAGACAATGCAGTTTATGATTATAACAACCGATCCAATTACCTAAATATGCTAGCATCACATGGACTAATGCCAGGTCATTTCTATCCTACAAGGAAGGAATGCTGTCTTGATCATATCTTTCTAAAACTGGTCAAAGACACGTGTAAAGCCAACCCTGCTGTTCTAAACACTTCTGTAACTGACCACCAAATGGCATTCTTGGACCTTAAAATTGCAAAGCATAAATATGTTTCTGAAAAGACAAAGATGGTTACTGATTTCGATAACGCTCTTACATCTTTAACTAAGCAAGACCTAAACGACCTTCTCCTAAGTGACGACCCTGATTTTGTGGCTAAAGAACTATTAAACAGAATTTCAGAAATATTGAAATCCAACACTGAAACTGTTAAAATACCAAAAACCAAGCGTATCATAAAACCTTGGATAACTCCTGGGGTCTTAAATTGCATTAGAAACCGAAATAAAATGCAAAAAGATTTAAAGTCAGACCCTAATAATGAAATTTTGCTGCTCACTTTTAAGAGATTTTTGTAATAAGTTAATAAAAAAGCTAAAAAGAAAATATGATCGCGAAAAATTACATAATTCAACAAAAAGTTCTAGACTACTATGGAAGAATATAAAAAATGTTGCTAATTTAAATAATTAAACTGGAAATAGTGCGCTTTTGAAT
Source organism: Yponomeuta malinellus (assembly GCA_947308005.1). Lineage (NCBI taxonomy): Eukaryota > Metazoa > Arthropoda > Insecta > Lepidoptera > Yponomeutidae > Yponomeuta > Yponomeuta malinellus. The sequence continues at coordinate 105,814 of CAMZJJ010000014.1, forward strand.
ATCTGTGGATCAAAATCTGAGTCAACAAACGCAATTAATAAATATTTTGCTAATATCGGAAAAACCCTAGCTGAAAACATTACCTTAAAATCTACCAACACCCATGCACTTGCTTGCGATAAGGGGCTTTGCAGGGTGCCCAGCTCGTCATTTACCTTACTTGAAACATTTCCGGAAGAAGTCAACACCGTCCTAATGAGTCTTAAAACTGATAGCGCAGCTGGATGGGATAACATCTCAACCCATTTTCTAAAACTAACCAAGCAAATTGTTGTCCCTATCATCAGTAATTTAATTAATATGTGCTTTCGTAAGGGTATTTTTCCATCTCCTCTAAAAAAATCTCTCATAACACCTGTGTTCAAAGGAGGTGAAAATAAAGAAGATTTAAATAATTACAGACCAATTTCAGTATTACCGTCTATTTCTAAAATTATGGAAAAAATTATGAATGACCGGCTATTAAAATATCTAGAAACATTTAGCATCCTCTCGAATACCCAATATGGTTTTAGAAATGGAAGATCAACCGAAGATGCTGTCGCAGCATTGACACAATTAGTGGTCAATAAGTTAGATAGTGGGAAAAAATGACTATTTCTTGACCTCAAAAAAGCCTTTGACACGGTTGACGTCCCGATTATGATGCGTAAACTGGAAGACATTGGTATCCGCGATGTTCCTTTGAGACTGTTTGGAGACTATCTTAGTAACCGGAAACAGAGTGTTAAAGTTGGAGACTATGTGAGCGATTATACTGACGTAACTTTCGGAGTACCTCAAGGAAGTGTCCTCGGGCCCACTCTTTTTCTAGTCTACATAAATGATCTGAGCAGTCTCAAATTAAAAAATAGAACCATATTTTCTTATGCGGACGACACCGCTCTGGTTTTTTCTGAGGCATCATGGCAGAAAGTTCATAAAATTGCTGAACAGGGTCTCATTACAGTTTCTAAATGGCTAGAGACTAACTTACTATCGTTAAACACATCCAAAACTAACTACATCTGTTTTTCCATCACAAATCGTACACAGCCGAATGATGACCTTAAGCTATCCATTCACACGTGTGGAGACTCTGGTAATCATGCCTGTCTGTGCTCTAGACTAACCAAAGTCACTACCGTTAAATATTTAGGTGTAATGATCGACAAAAGATTGTCTTGGCATGCACACATTGACCTATTGACAACAAGAATTAGAAAAATGATATGGATTTTTAAAACCTTGCGCTATATTGCTGACAGGGAACTTTTAATTAAAATTTATGTAGCCTTAGCTCAATCAGTGTTAACTTATTGCATAACAATCTGGGGTGGTGCGTCAAAAACAAAATTCATAGAAGTTGAAAGAGCACAGCGGGCTTTGCTTAAAACTATGTTCTTCAAGAAATTCAGATTTGCAACGACATCTCTTTATGCTCTCGGTGACCTCCTTTCTGTAAGAAAACTTTATATTTTAAATATTGTTCTAAAAACGCATAAGAGCCTTAAATTTGATTTAAATATTTATAAAAATAAGAGAAATACGAATGTTGCGCCAACTAAATATAAAAGTACTACTTTTGCTGCCTGTCAATTAGAAAAGAGATCCTCTTATTTGTATAACAAAATAAATAAAGTTTTAGATTTATACCCAAAAACACATTATGAATGCAAAAAGCTGATCACCGCGTGGATTAAAACTCTGGATTATGAAGAAGTAGAACAATTTTTGAAAATTTTAAAATAAGTTTACGTTAATATTATTTTACGAATCTAATAGCAATGGGCCACTTTTCAAGCTGTATATGCATATTTATGTATATATAATGATATCAATAGTTTCAATTTTAATGTAGGACGTAGTTTGCTCTAAGACTGCACAGTGGTGACCCTATGTATGCTTTCAAATACATACCTAAATTTAGCTTAATATAATAGTTATAATATTTTTAGGAATCAGAAGGGAAACTAATTTTTTTAAAGGAAATTCAAAATGACCTAAAAATAATTTATTTCAAATGGCAACCAAATCTAATTACAGCAAAAATGTAATCGCAACAAAATAATTTATACGTAGCAAGAGTACAAAACACGTCCGAACGCTTTGAAGTCCACGAAGCAAGAGAGGGCGCGCCGCCTGCGCTGCGCTTTATATAGCTGCTTCACTACTTGCACCACTGCCTGTGCCTGGGTCCGCTAACACGGCCTCTCCTGACATCCTGGCGTCCTCGACAGGTTTTTCAGGCGTGTCAGGCTCTTCGAGCATCGGTACTGGTCTGGATGCTGGCCTAGGCTGGTCTGGTTTTGAGGAGGGCCCTGGCTGGTCAACAGTTTGACCATCATTCTCTTCGTCAGTTAAATCTGGAAGAATATAAACATTGTTACAATTCGATTTGGTAGTAGACAGTTTCACTCGTGTTATTTTGTTAGTTTAGTTAGAGTGAGTTAAACTGTCAGCCACCAAGCATGAAATGGGGTTAAATTGACCCAGAGTTATCACAAAATAAAAAGGCCCAGGTCACATAAGAAAATATGACAAGGATCGACCCAATTACACATGTAAACGCTTTTTGACAAAGTACACGTCAAACAGCGACTCTTCGGCAGAGGCTCCTCCAAGTTCGCATACCGAAAAGATTTCACTCCCGTTGGCATAGGTTCCAACTTCGCATACCAACCCACACTATTGGCATAGGCATCCAAGTCTGCATACCACATAGTGACTCTTCGGCATAGGCTCCAAGTTCGCGTACCGAAAAGCTTTCACACCGTAGGCATAGGCTCCCAGTTCGCATACCCCTCGGTGACTACTGCCTCGCTAGTAGCTTTCCAACTCACCTTCAAAAAAGGCTGCACAAGTTTCAGGGGTCCATTCGCCCCTCCAGGGCACCATAAACTGGGCGGCAGCGTAAGTGGTTTTGCCATACGACCCAGCGACCAGTTTCAGCTCATAGCGGCCGTTGGGCATCACCTTGACGACCCGGTACGGCCCGCGCATGCCAGGGTCCAGCTTCCCCTGTGACTGGGCGTACTTTATCACGAAGACGAGGTCATCTATCTGGAACACACGAGGGGGACTACGGTCCTTATTAACAACAGCGTCCTGCTGTGCCTGGTTCCTCACCAACCGTTCGGCCGTCCTCTGCCTGAGTAACTCCCTTCTAGACTCTCGGTTAGATGCAACAGGATCTAGGGAAATGTCGCGTACCAAAGCCCGTATTGCCGGTGTAGCGTTTTCGTGACCAACAAGGAGGTTGAGAGGAGAGGTCCGAGTGGTTTTCTGTTTAGTCAAGTTCAGAATGAGCTGTAGTTGCCACAGTTCTTCGGCCCACTCCCCTTTCTGCTGACCAACGAGGACCCTTAGCATATTGAGAACCGTGCGGATGTAGCGTTCGGCTTGACCATTAGCGTGGTGCATTTCTGGCGTTATATGGTGAAGCTGCACGCCCAACACTTGCATCCACGAAGTGAAGCCCGCCGCCTCGAACATGCGTCCCCTATCAGTTACAACTAACTTAGGTGTACCAAACAGCGACATCACAAGTTTAAGCACACGCTTAAGTTCATCAAGGTCTTGGCGACATACTGGCACCAAGAAACAGTACTTGGTGAATGCGTCGACCACAAGCATGACGTACTTATATCCTTTAGAAACGGGGAGGGGCCCTAAAACGTCAGCGTGAAGCGTTTCAAATGGAACGTCAGACTTGTCCCAGGATGTAATCGGCTGCATGGGCGCACGTGGTACACGCTTGTGGGCGACACACGTCAGACAGTGTGCAATATACTTATTTACAAACGCTCTAAGGCCAGGAAACCAAAAATGCCTCAGAATTAGGTCAGTGACTTTATCAGCGTTAACATGGCTGTGCTCGTCATGAAAAATTCGGAGGAGGCTCAGGCGATGGCCCTTCGGTATGTAACACAAAAGTCTCGATTCTTCGCCAGTGGGTAAATATCGGTAATAAAGAATGTCATTGCGCACTACATACCTGGTAGGATCTAACTGACCCTGTTCCAACGACTGGACCATTGCTCGAGTCTCCTCGTCACCCGCTTGGGCAATCTGGGCCCAATTACGTGGCCGCTCGACATTGTTTACATTGCAAGGGTTACGGCTGAGATAGTCCACATGCGGCAACATAGCACCCTTTCTATAAGTGATACTGAAATGAAAGTCCTGTAAGTAGATCCACCATCTTACTACACGTGGCAACAGATCTCTTTTGTTTTGAGTAGCCTTCAAGGCATTGCAGTCTGTAATTACAGTAAACTGTAAACCAACCAGATAATGCCTAAAATGCTCCAAAGCCTTGACCACTGCTAGAGTCTCGAGGTCATAAGAATGGTACTTCTGCTCAGCACCCTTCGTAACCTGACTGTAGTAAGCTACAACACGTCGGGTACCATCCTTATGGACTTGCTGTAAGACTGCGCCATAACCATGACTACTTGCATCCGTGTGAACCTCTGTAGGCAAATTCGGGTCAAATATCGCAAGAACGGGTTCGTTGGTTAAAATCTCGATAATTTCTTGTCGTACACGTTCTTGTTCTGTACCCCAAGAAAATTCGATATCCTTGCGCGTTAAATTTGCAATGCAAGCAGTCCTGGTCGAATAGTTAGCAATGTACTTACGGAAGTACCCAGCCAACCCCAGAAATTGCCTCACCTGCTTGACATTTTGTGGAGCAGATGAGTGGGCAAGGGCGCTTACTTTACCCATTGCTGGCCGTACTTCACCATTAGATATCACCCTGCCAAGGTACTCAATTTCCGTACACAAAAATGAACATTTCTTAAGTTTTATGGAAAACCCTGCTTTTGTCAATGTAGACAATACCTCCCTGAGAGTTTGTAAACCGTCTTCAACAGAAGATGTGACAATCAAACAGTCATCTATGTACACTAAAACCTTCCCCGAGGCGATAAGGTCGCGCAGAGTGGAGCTAATGATTCGCTGGTACACTATCGGTGCATTAGTTAGACCATAGGGCATCTTGACATATTCATAATGTCCCTCTGGCGTCACGAATCCGGTGAATGGAATAGACGCCTCGTCCAAACGGATCTGGTGGAAACCAGTCGCCATATCTAAAATGGTGAAATACCTACCTTTCCCTAGACGGTCGATGTGATCATCGATTAAAGGTAAGGGGTATCGATCTTTTACCGTGAGTCGATTCAGCGCTCGGAAGTCGACACATAGTCGGTCGGAGCCGTCCTTCTTCTTAACTAGAAGTACCGGACTGGAGTAAGGAGATTCTGACTCGCGTACAATGCCTTTGGACAAAAGATCTTGAATGATGTCACGTACCTTAAGTTTTTCGTCGTAAGACATCTTATAAGGCCTGTAATACACCGGCGTATCACTGTTGAGACGAATCTGCATAACACCGGTGGTCACTGTCGAAGTAGCCGTACCCGAAATCATAAACTCCGAGTACTCTCCTAGTATGGCCATCAGCTCGTCCAAGTTTTGACCAGTCAGTGAGGTATTAACAGGAGCATGCACCTCCGCTTTTGTGGCAGATACCTTGGAAAACTCGGGGTCACGAACGATGCGCTGTGAATCCTTAGTTCGTATGTACGTAACACCGTCACGATTTAACACATCTGTACCTATTATGACAGGGGCATTCATGCATTCGCTAGGAACCACCAACAAGTCAGCTTCCAGTGAAATACCATCAAGTTCAATGACAAGGGTAACATACGAGTCGACGTGAGTGATTGATTCTCCTACCCCCTTAAGTTGACGGCGTATCGGTTTTCTCGGTGAAGAAAAATGTTTCACAACCGACGAGGAAATGAGCGACACACCTATAGCACCACTATCTATTAAAATGTCTACAGGTATACCCTCGATTACACCTACCACAATATCGTTGCGTTTTTGAAGGGGAGTAGAACAAAAGTTGATATTGCTTTTGTTTTGGTTCTGCTCGGTGCGCTGTCTCACAAAACACTTACTAATTTCATGACCTGTTTTCTTGCAATAGGTACATAGTGGTTTGTTAACATGCTTACCGTCTGGAATGACTGGAACGGGACTATCTTTATGATTAGGCTTAAATTTTTTTGGGCAATTCAAATGCCTGTGTCCGGTCTCGCCGCATGAGAAACATTTGCCTGAACTAACCGACTGGAAGGACCGTTTGTTACCTTGCATTTTGTTTACACTCGGCATCGGGCGACGTTTATCTGCGACGTCACTTTTCTCGGGCTTAGCGAACGTCGACAGGTAGTTGACTAAGTCGTTGGGAGTAAGATTGGCATTGGTAGCCGTAGCTTTTACCTGGGGGTCCTTTATTCCACGCAAAACAATCGCCGTAATAAGCTCGTTACTGAGACCTTTGACGACACGTAAACGCAGCAGTGTTTTACGTGCATAGTCTGCATAAGTAAGGAATTTGTCCGAATCGGTCGACATAATGTCATACAGGATATTTGCCACATCTACCCTCTTTACACAAAGAGGTTTAAAATCTTTTTTGAAATTGCTCCATGAACGCTCGCTAGAAACCCATTCATCGAGCCACGTTTTAGCGTCACCCTTCAGACAACCTCCTATACGTGACAGACACTCACGATCATCCCAGCGGTTCGTGAGCTTAGCTCTATCGACCTCGTCAAACCAGGCATCAACGTCGTTAATTTTGGGGTCGAAACTAGACACATAATAGTTTTGCGTGTTTACTGACCTTAATGACTGTATAGCGTCCACGATCTGCTCTGTACCTTGCTTGGAAGTAAGCTCGGTAGTCCCCACCGGCAGCGAGCGTGTCTCCAACGCATTTAGCCTGGACACGATGGAATGCCACGATTCGCGGCTTCGACTCCGATCGCGACGGTGCCTATGACGTCCATGGCCATGGCTACGGCTGCGGTCACGATGAGCGCGATCTCCACCGCCGCGGTCACGGGGTGTATAGTCACCACGGTTACGGTGGCTGCCGCTCCGCGAATGAGTCGTGCGCTTACGTGACCAGCTGCGCGATCGGCGACCATGCGAACGCCTGCTGCGAGATCGCGGGGGTCGCGAGCGCCGCCCGCGAGATTGTGGGCGGGACAATCTATCCATCTGGAAGCACGGTGTGCGTACACAACCGCAAAACAGCGACGAAGGATCTCACCCACGGTTCCTCTTTCGAAACGTGTTTTGTAGGTAATTTAGAAAAATGCAGATAAAAAAAAAATCTCCTACAGAATTCCTCAAAAGGGCAAAAATTTAATATAAATGTGGGACACTAGGCTCAATCCCACTTCTGATTTTAGGAATCAGAAGGGAAACTAATTTTTTTAAAGGAAATTCAAAATGACCTAAAAATAATTTATTTCAAATGGCAACCAAATCTAATTACAGCAAAAATGTAATCGCAACAAAATAATTTATACGTAGCAAGAGTACAAAACACGTCCGAACGCTTTGAAGTCCACGAAGCAAGAGAGGGCGCGCCGCCTGCGCTGCGCTTTATATAGCTGCTTCACTACTTGCACCACTACCTGTGCCTGGGTCCGCTAACAATATATTAAATATATAACCTACTGCTAACTCGGTCTAAGAGTAGGAAAGTGAAAAGATGACAAGTTCAAATTTAATGTGGTCTAACTTGAACTGACGAGACCGGTAAATTGTTTGTTTCTTGGATCTTAGCCTTTAAGTACAGGTGTTTAGTATTGGTTTTTGTCGGACCATTATCTCACTGCCTATGATGTTTGTTTTTACTAGCTACCTTCACGGGTTTTTGCTATCGATTTATTTGTCGTACATTGTGTAATCTGGTGTTTAAATAATTTGCTTGATAATCGTTTGACGAATGTTTTAATGTCCCCTCTTGTCCTGTGGTCTTAATATTGTATAGTTACGTACGTATATGTATACCGATCCCAAGCTGTGGCGTAGGGCAGGGCAAGAGGTTGTGAGATTGTTATAAATTGATGTTGGCAAGAAAGTTGTTAATTGTGATTTGATGTGAATACTCTCATACATTGTATGTGACCTTATGGGTAAGTAGCTTACTCCTTAGAATTTTTAGCTAGCCTAATGTTTGCTTAATCTCTGTACATTGGTGTGATGCCCGACAGATAGTCTAACCGACTTCGACTTTGCACGGGCGAAGTTCGGATCATTGGCGAAGGACGCGGATGAAAAATTTCCCTGCGCGGATTTTGTTCAAGTTGTCTGCCGGGTATTATACTATAGTACTCATAGTATTTCAGATTGAATTTTTTGGCCAATTTTTCTTCCGAGAGTCTGAGTGTACTAAACTAACACCATTAAGAAAAAAATATTACTCACTATACCTCACACACATACACACACCCACACACACCCTCACACACACACACACACACACACACACACACACACACACACACACACACACACACACACACACATCATAATACACTATACATACATAGATACGGTAATACCTACCTAGAAAATAAGTTGATTAGCATTTAGACCAACATTAGATATAGCGTCCAAGTGTGGAAGAGCGGAGCTTCCTGGTACAGGTATTTCCATACTTAAAAGGAAGTTCTTGCCCGATTATGTCACTGTAAGCCTTTTGTAAAGTAAATAAACGATTTATTTAAGGATTGGGGTTGATATCAAAGAAGCTGACATTGATGAGGTTTTTCGTACGGGACCACGGCGCCGTCGTCGCCAACCAGTCCCAAATGATAACGAAAATGAGACAAACTTTCCACGGCCCATCGTGGTCCGAATGCTTCGGCGTGCAAAGAGAGACGAAGTCCTGAAGGCTGCCAGTGCTCGACGTGGTTTGACGACGGCTGACGTTACCATGGGACCCCCGAAAAAGATCTTCTTTAATGAAAGGCTAACGAAACAAAACCGCATGTTATTTCGGGCAGCGAGAAAGAGGGCCCAGCAATACGGATTCAAATTTTGCTGGGTCCGACGCGGCACAATACTCGTCAGGCAAGCGGAAAAGAAACCAGCCATTACAATCGCATCAGAGGAAGAATTGGACCTACGCGTCGGACCTGCCTCATCGGCAGCGGACCCAACTAAAATGCCTGATGTACCACGGCTCTCTTCAGCTTAATTCAATTAACAGACAAAGCTACTGGTCTACTAGGCCTGATTACGTTACTGGCTTTTTTGTCTTGCACGTCAGCTCGTATTTTCACTTTAATTTTTTTAGCATTTTATTTCGAAAAGTTCAGTTCCTATTCTTTGCACAAAATAAATATACTACGCTAATTCATATTCATGATCCTGCTTTCCAACAACCTCTCAAAGCATATATTATATTATATTATCTTATATTTTATACACCAACCAACCGAACACTCGACATGATATTATTTTTGTACTATAGCTTACAGGACACCACAAATACAATCACGACGATAAGTGCGAGTTACCCAGCGCGCTCAAATACCAAAACACATTACAGGGACCGCCTGTCTCGTGGCTATGGCTGATCATGATATAGTTTCAGATATAGATAATTATCTGGAAATAATCTGCCACGCGCTGGACTCACCAGAATCTTGCAAATATGTGTCCAATTTTGCGCCTGCGAACAATTTTAAGGTAGTGACGTTTAATATAAGAAGTCTTAATCGCAATTTTGATGATTTTCTCATCTCATTGCAACGATTAGATAATAGTGGTATTACTTTTGACGCCATTGTTTTGACAGAATGCTGGCTGGAAACCAGCTCAATCAGCCCTATTCCGGGCTATAATGTATATTACACTAAAAAAGTAATTAATAAGGCTGGGGGTGTAGTTGTATATACTAAGGATAAATGGAAGGTGACAGTGAAAGAGTCTGAAATTGATGATGCTGAATGTCTTATAATAGATTTTCCAAATGGTTCATCCCTTGTGTCGGTTTACAGATCTCCATCATTTAGAAATTTGGATAACTTTCTTGCATCACTGGACAGAGAACTATCGCTTCTGAAAGGAATCTCCCACCTAATACTTGCAGGTGATTTCAATATAGATATTGCCGTCAATCAAAACCAAAGCTCAGATTACTTATGTCTGCTTGCGGAACATGGGCTTTTACCTGCTATAACAAAGCCAACGCGAGGAAATTCATGTATTGACCACATCTTCGTACGCTCTAAGTTGCAGGCCGAATCAATAGTGTGTGCCTCGGCTGTAACTGATCATTACATGCCCATGCTTGTATTAGTAACTTCATCCTCACAGGAAAAAACTAACAGAACCCGACTTAAAACAAACTTTGATGAGGTGGCTGCCCAACTGCGAGTGACTGACTGGTCAGAGATTCTTAATAATAATGACCCAGATGAGGCAGCATTGAGGTTCTCAATTATAATTGGTGATCTTATAAAAAAACATACAAACCAGATCACAGTAAGCAGAGCGAAATATAATCTTAAGCCCTGGATTACGCCAGGGCTAATAAGATGTATGAAGCAAAGGGACAAACTGCACTCGGACTGTCGAAAAAGGAAAAACGACCCTACTGTTAAACTCGTATATACACGGTATCGTAATTATTGCAATGACCTCTTAAAAAAAGTGAAAATTGCTTATCACAACGATCAAATAAGTGACAGCAAAGGAAATAATAAAAAACTATGGCAAGCAGTAAAAGAGATATGCAATCAACCGAAAAAAACTAATTCCGCTACCGAACTATTAAGTATTTCTTCTTCCCCTAAATCAAGCCTGAACAGCTGTAACTCCTACTTTGCATCGGTTGGTCCTACGTTAGCGAAGGCAATTTTAAAAAAACTTAATACTAACCACGAAGCTCTGGTTGCCGGAGTCGATATACCTCAACACCATGAATCGTTTTACATGCAGCCTACTGACGAGTTTGAGGTTCAAAGTATTGTTAAACAATTAAAAACGGATAGTGCTCCCGGACTCGATGGCATTGGTAACAAATTGCTGAAATTGTCTGTTAATGCTCTTGCACCTCCACTTGCTCATATTTGTAATCTTAGCCTATCCTTGGGTGTTTTCCCACGCTGTTGGAAAACAGCTGCTGTGATTCCAATCCACAAGGGAGATAGCAAACTAAAACCAGAAAATTACCGGCCAATCTCGCTTCTCGGTGCTCTCTCAAAAATTATAGAAAAAATAGTAAGCAAGCGCCTTGTGAACTACCTTGAATCGAAAAACCTATTATTACCCAACCAGTTTGGTTTCAGACGCAACAAATCAACAGAAGATGCAGTAAAAGCACTTCTAGGTGTAGTTACACAAAATTTAGATAAAGGACGTCCTTGTGTTGGGCTATTTTTGGACTTAGCCAAGGCTTTCGACACGGTGTCTATTGAAATCCTACTGGAAAAAATGAATAGACTCGGAATCAGGGGTATAGCTTTGGACTGGTTCCGGAGCTACCTCATAAATAGGCAACAGTTAACCAAGATAGGTGACCAGGTCAGTGAGGCAGAGGAAGCTACCGCTGGTGTCCCACAGGGAAGTATTCTCGGACCAACGTTATTCACCCTCTACATTAATGACATAGGGTCCTCCCTTGATATGGAAAAAAACACTAATAATGTCATGTTTTGTTACGCGGACGATACTGCCATTGTGTTTAGTGACAAATCTTGGACATCTGCTTTGTCACGCGCTGAGAGGGGCATATCTCAGGTAGCTTCATGGCTGTCAAAAAACTTACTGACTTTGAATGCTGACAAAACTAAGTATGTATGTTTTTACAAGACTGAAGCTTCTGCGCCATTGGATACGACTCCCATCAAAATCCACTCTTGCTGTGCGTCACCATTTTCCCCAGTGAGCTGCTCCTGCGAAACCATCACCAGAACAGACTGTATCAAGTATCTGGGCTTACTACTGGACGAAAAACTAAACTTTAGCTCACACGTCAATTCTCTCTCTGCGCGAACCAGAAAGCTTATACATGTAATGAAAAACCTCCGAGATCTCAAGGACCAAAACGTGCTAAGGATGGTGTATTTTGCATTGTGCCAGTCTACATTGGGCTACTGCATTTCGTGTTGGGGAGGTGCAGCAAAAACACACTTAATTCAGCTCGAAAAGGCTCAACGATCAATTCTTAAGGTGTTATACAGGAAGCGATTCAGGCATCCTACAACTTTCTTATATAAAGAATGCCAGGTACTGACTGTGCGCCAACTCTTTATTCAGAAGATAGTTTGGAATGCATATAGAAATGCCAATAAACACCTAGACACTTCAAAACGCATAGTTAGAATCCCGGTACCGGCTACTAAAACAAAATTTGCGCAAAGGTTTGAGCCATTTCTCGGGCCGTTTCTATTTAACAAGATCATTAGGGTGTGCACCATATTAAACTGTTCTAACAGGGAAGCTAAAATAAATATTAGGAATTTTCTTCTCGGCCTGGATTATCTGGCCACAGAAAACCTTCTGCAGGTTGTACAATAGTCTCTTCTTGTGAACAAACACGCATTATTTATTTATTTATTTATTTCGAATATATCATATATTTATGTAACATATACTCACCTCTCTAATTATATAATATTTTTTATATTATCCTTAGAATTTTCAACCCAATCTAAACTCCCACAGAACTGAACTTAAATATAATAAGATAAATTTAGTTTTATTAACAATAGATTAAAACATAGCAACAATTAGCATAATATGTTAACTTCTCTTAAATAATGTTTATTAAAGTCTCACAAACTACTGAAAATAATATAGTAACTTAAGTACGTACCTTCTACGACTTGATAAAACCAAATGGTAAAGCAATCGGCCTCCACGATACAGGTATAACCTAGTGTGGAGACCACAGTAAATTGCATTCGTACTAAACTTTGCCAAAAAACGGTAACATAATCATAATAATACCTTTTGCGTGTATACTCCGTGTAACGTGCTAAGATAATGCTGTGTTTTTGTGGTTAAAATAAATATTTTTGTAATTTTTGTAATTTGTAATTTATTATTATTATATCTCTGATTGAGAGTCACCAGATATTCTTCCGACCACTTTCTCCAAAAATCATTAACCATCTTTTGAGTATACTTCCATCTTTTGAGTATACTTCCATCTCTGTAAACCAGTTATTTGTTTATTTTCATAATTTTCGTCGGGAAGAATAATTAGTGGCTCTCCTACAAGAAAATGACCTGGCGTCAAAGGCATAGGATCATCGGAGCAGTTGCTCAAATGTGACAGAGGACGTGAATTTAAACACGCTTCAATTTGGGTTAAGACTGTAGCTAACTCCTCAAATGTTAAAGTAGAGTCCCCTATCACCCTCTTTAAGTGAGCCTTTGTAGAGCGAACACCTGCTTCCCATAATCCACCGAAATTAGGAGCGTGTGGAGGGATGAAGCTCCACGTCGTTCCTTCATTTGGCAGTTGTGACTTCAAACGATCAAACATTTCTCTTAATTCTCTGCTGGCACCAACAAAATTTGTTCCATTATCACTGTATAAAGTTTGACAATGGCCTCTTCTCGCAACAAATCTTTTAAATGCAGCTATAAATCCTTGAGCGGTTAAATCTGATACCGCTTCCAGATGAATCGCCTTGGAAACCATACATATCAGAACACATATGTACCCTTTGTACGACTTTGAGCCCCTTCCAGGAGAAAACCTAATGTTTATGTGGCCTGTAAAGTCAACTCCGGAGATCTTGAAAGGTCTAATAGGTTTCAATCTCACCTCTGGTATCTGACCCATAAACGGATTACTATTCTGCTTTGTATATCTCAGACACCTAATACATTTGCGATAACATCTTTTAGCCAAATCTCGTGCTCTGATAATCCAAAATTTTGATCTCAATAAATTCAACATTACTTGAGGCCCTCCATGAAGTGATTTGAGGTGTACATCCTCGACTATCAACTTAGTTATATGACTCTCACTAGGCAATATCATAGGATGCCTCCTGTTGAATCCCGCTTCAGCATCATGTGTACGCCCTCCCACTCTCAAAATGCCATTATCGTCAACGAAAGGACTAAGCGTATTGAGTTTACTACTGGGGGAAACACTTCCACGTGCCTTAATCTGTTTGCGGAATAATCATTTGCCAACTTTTCTTATTATTTTTTTTTATTTCCCAACCTCGCAGTTGCCAACTGTTTGTTTGGTTTGCTTTTTATAATGACATTTTTTCAAAATGCCAACTTTTAAGTAGCGTATGTTTTACTTAGCGTAATATTCATTCAGTTGTTTATTGTATACCAAATGTTGCATTAAGTTTCTATTGGTAAGAAGGTTAGGGCAAACCTATAGATTAACCTAAAGGTTAGGAAAACCTAGTAAAATGGATAGAATTTTCCTAGCACTCGCCGGCCGCTGCCGCGGCACGCTCGCTTCGCTCGCTCGGCTCGTGCGTGTGTTGGTCACAGTTCTAACCTTGAGGAACCCTATTACGGATACCACCGGCTCGGGGGAGCACGGTGGTTATGTCGGACTCCCCGCCCTGAAAAGGGCGGTATACCGACTAAAACTCCTGGGGTGTTCCTCCGCACTCGCAAGGGACGGGGCCACGGGAACGCTTGCGCACACTACCGCGACCCCGTCAGCGGGCGCCCTTGCGGGCACTCCTTCGGGGGGAGACGTTGCCTCCCCCCTCACTCCGCTGAAGGCACTCCGGAACACATGGAGCGCCTTCCAGCACGGGACCTCTCAATCGAGCGGCAGGTCCCCCGACCCACCGCCCGAAGGCCCCCGTTACGGTGGCAGACGATTGGCATACGCCCGCCGTCTGCGACCGGGTCTCCGACGGCGAAGAGGGAGCGAAAGAGGATCGTCCTCTCGCGCCCTCTCCGCCGCCTCCTTCTGCTCCATGACGGCCTCGCTGAAGGCGAGGACCGCCGCCCAGGCCTCTTCGCTGCCGACCATCGCACTGACGATGGCCGGCAGCGAGAGGTCCGCTCCAATAGCCGCGGCCAATTCGGCACGCGGCTCCGCCCACGCAGGGCACACGGCACGTGTGTGCTGCGCCGTGTCCTCCGTCGCGTCGCAGTGGTGGCACGCCGTCGACGGCTCCCGACCCGCCACCCGGCACAGGTACACACCGAAGCAGCCGTGCCCGGTGAGGACCTGCGCCAGGCGGTAGGTCAGTGCACCGTGCTTACGTTCGGCCCAGTCCCGAAGGACGGGCCGAACGGCGGCCACCACCTCGAGGCCGGCGGTAGGTTGCGCCAGTCTCTCCCACCACTCCCGGAAGAGATCATCGCGGGCTCCCTCTCTCCACCGCACGATCTCCTCCGGAAGCGGCATCACACCACTGGCGCGAACCTCCGCGCTGCGCCAGTAGACCGCCGCGACTACCTCGGCTTCGAGGTCCCACGGCGGGCAACCGGCCAGCACCGTCGCCGCCTCATACGAGACGGTGCGGTACGCTCGAGCAACCCTGGTCGCCATGACCCGCTGCGGACGTCGCAGCAGGGTCCGGTTTGCGGCGCCCAGGGCGTCCACCCATATCGGCGCTCCGTAGAGCGCCATAGAGCGCACCACACCCGCGTACAGGCGGCGACAGCTCCCCCCGGGCCCCCTCATATTGGGGAGCAACCCGGCGAGGGCTCCAGCCGAGGCCACCAGCCTGGTGGCCAAGCGCCGGAAGTGCTCTATGAACCTCCATCGGCCGTCGAGCACGATGCCCAGGTACCGCATATGCGGCCCGACGGTGATGGAGGCTCCACCCACCACGATCCTCATACCTAGAGGCGGCGCGTTCCGAGGCCCGTGGAAGACCACGGCCTCGGACTTGTCAAGGGCCACCTCCAGGCCCAGGCTCCGGATCCTCCGGACGACTTGGGCCACGCCCGCCGTGGCGAGGAGGGCCGCCTCCCTGTGGGTGCTGCCCTGAGCCGTCACGAGGGTATCGTCGGCGTAACACGTCACGCCGACCCCCCGCAAGTTGGCCCCGCGCAGCACCCAGTCGTAGCCGATGTTCCACAGGAGCGGTCCGAGGACCGAACGCTGTGGGACACCGCACGACATTCACAGTTCTAACCTAACCTAACCTATAGGTTTGCAAAAAAAAAAAAACTGTATTCAAATAGCACCCAATTTCATATCAAAATTTTCAAATATCTATTTACGAAAAGGGAACTGTTTCACAGACGAAACGTTATTCATCTAATAGTTGTTTGGCCTAGTAAAAGATTTGAAAAATAATAAATACCCAAAACGTTTTGTTTCATTATAATAATCAGCTTAACAACAATCCTACCAAATGAAACGTTGCCATACAAAAATTTGTAAATCGTTTGTTGTCAAAGTGAAAAATAGGTGAAATGTTGGTTGGCAAGTGATAATCAGCGTAACAATTTTCTGCGAAAAGGCAGGATCCCCGTCTAGTCTAGTGAGAACCCTTCATTGTGAACATATTAATAACCCAAGAACTTTTAGGATATGAGATTGAGTAATGAGTGTATGTAAAAGATCCGTTAAAATAATAAATTGGAACTAAGAACATTCAATACAAACCAAATGTTTATTAGAAAAGGTAAATTTTGGGAAGATTCGAAGAAACTAAAATAGCAATAAAGCAACATTAAATAATCAGAAGCGAGACAAAATTGGGATAAAAGAAGAAAATTTAAATAAAGAAGTTGAGTTTAGAAGAAGGTTATAGTAACAAAATATTTGAAATAAATAACTATTTGTCATACTACTACACATGTTAGTGTTTTATTATAACGTCCCCTACCAAAGGCCGGTTAAGGCAGACATTATTAGCCAGCTAAGTAGATAATATTGGATAAGAAGAAGAGAGTGCTGATAGTGCTAATTATATCTACCGTGGATGGGGATTGGCCACCACTACGTTATACTATGACTGACTAGAAATAAGAATACAATGATTCATTATTCCGAGTCTATGCCTTAGGAAAACATACATAATTAACGCAAGAATTGGCAAAGAGACGTTCAGCAGTACAATGCATTGGCAGACGAGAGTGAGAGAGGTAAATAACCAAATGCACAAAGTACGTTGGAATAAGACTTCAACGAAGCTTACCAACACTGAAACAGTCCGGCCAAACCCACGCAACCATGAAATGTATTCCAAAGACATAAGTCATACAAATAAATATAGTAGAAACAATAAAAGCTTTGAGCAGGCATAGACATATTAAAACTCAAGTCACTTCACACAATTAACGCAAGAAACGGCAAAGGGACGTTCAGCAGTACAATGCATTGGCAGACGAAAGTGTGAGAGAGGTAACAACCAAATGCACAAATTACGTTGGAATAAGACTTCATCAAAGCTTACCAACGCTGAAACAATCCAGCCGCGCTCACGCAACTATGAGATGCCACTCAAGGACAAGTCAAACATAATAAAAGCTTTAAGCAGGTATAGAGATCTTAAGACTCAAGACGCTTCACACAATTAACGCAAGAAACGGCAAAGGGATGTTCAGCAGTACAATGCATTGGCAGACGAGAGTGTGAGAGAGGTAATAAGCAAATGCACAAGGTACGTTGGAATAAGACTTCATCGAAAGCTTACCAACACTGAAACAATCCAGCCGAGCTCACGCAACTATGAGATTAAGCAGAGTATTAAGCCAATATACCTACTTGAAATGAGTATACTACTACAAAGCCTATAGTGGCTCTTAACTACTCCCTAACGTCCCATAACGTCTTTCAATTCCTAACAATAATCCGTGTTTTGACCACCCTATATATTATTCACCCTATTTTGCGCCTAAAATGCAATAATACTAAAGAAACTACGGTCGGCAGGAAAAGTATATACGCACCTACATAAATTGTCCCTACCTCTTTGTAATAGTGGAATGTCCCGTCCGAAGATCAAAAGAAAGGTACCTATGAAGCTAATACTTTCGTTACGTTTTACCTATTCCTTAGTTTCAAATGATCACCGTGTGAATGAAGCGCACCAACCTTTTAGCCTAGTTTTAAGGTAAGGACCAGAGACATAGATAAGCAGTAAGTTTAGCAGCTACTAATTAAAGACTCGCACAATTAAATAACGAACACAATCTTTTAGTCAAACAGAGTTTTGCAGGTTTACATTAGCGCCTCCGTCGAGCCTTGGTTATTTGACAAAAACTAGACACACGGATTATCCATAGCATAAGTACATACCTTTGTCACCGTGAGTTTTCTTTTGCACAAATTTATTTCCGCATAAACGTAGTACTGTGGAGGCAAAGGATTAGTGAACTTTTATTTCGCGAAAGCTACCCTAATTACTAAGGCTGAAAACCCTATTTTACGCGGAAAACTTCTAGCTAAGTATACAAACTGTTTAGGAATCGAAGACCGTTTCTAACATTACACTTTCACTTTCAAATCTCATTCCCTAGCTAAGAAAGTAATTCAGAACCTGAAACTTTACACCAGAGTTGAAAGTCTGGGACGCAGTGCCCACAGGTGATGTTAGGTTACAAATCCGAATCCACTCTCCTACTTTCGAATTTAAATGCAAACGAAACTCCCTGATAGTAATAAATTCGCAAAAATGGCGAATTTGCCTACAAGCGCAACAGACGTATTTACTTCTCAATTTTCTGTTCGGAACAAGCCCTGAGTAGTTCCCGAACCCCGCTTTTATACTCCTAATATGGTGCCACTTCACCCTCTCGCTAAACCAATAACGAAATACCGCCAACTGAAGAACTTTATTCCTTATTGCTATTAGTTTAAGGACTTCAACATAAGTAATTTATTTTTATTCGTCTAACTCATAAATTACGTTCTTTGTCATAGTGTTCCTTTGATATTCACCGCCTTAGCATGCCGCGGCTTTTTTCAAAAGAAATTTGCCCTCTCGCTAAATCAATAACGAAACACCGCCAACTGAAGAATTTTATTCCTTATTGCTATTAGTTTAAGGACTTTAACATAAGTAATTTATTTTTGTTCGCCTAACTCATAAATTACGTTAGCTGTCATAATATCCCTTTGATATTTATTGCCTTAACACGCCGCGGCTTTTTACAAAAGAAACAAAGGAAGCCGACGCGGCCCACACACGCGGGTGAGTTTTGAGGAAACGACAGCGATCCGTCAAGATCGCAACAAGTGGCAGCCCCCGACCTCCGTCCACCCCTCCGGGACACAGGCGTGAGTCTATGTTGTTTTGTTAAAGTTTTATATGATTTAAATTCCCTATTTATTTAGTACCTGGATGACCGATCTTTTCGGATGCAATTTTTTTGTTTTGTTTTAGAGAATGAATTAAGAAAGTGTCATCTATGAACAAAGTGATGAACTGCCATGTATTGTAATAGGTTTAGTAACAGCTTTCTTCAATCCGCAATTTATTAGTTGTGCTATTTTGCAAGAGAGATGTCATTGTAATTAATCTCAATTATCGTAAAATTTTAATCTAGAAAAGACAACGCAATATTTCACAAGAACTGCTTCATCATCATCAACCCATTATGTCCCCACCGAGGGGCACGGGTCTCTTCCCTGAGGAAGGTATAGGCCATACTCCACCACGGGGGCCAAGTCCGGATTGGTGGAGGCTTGTAGACTAGTGGCTCGTCTACTGTCAGAAGTTGTCAAGCCGCCCTAAGGCCTCTGACTTGGCTTAACGAACTGCTTAAATGTTTACAAATGATACAAACAAAATATACCTAGCTTTATTTTATGTTGGGGAACCAAATACGTTTTAGCGCTTTATCCGATTCTATAATACGCTCTTTAAATGTTTTACAATCCCTATATAAGTATACGATTATCATTTCTCGGTTTCTTTTAGCTTCTATCCTTAATCTTCTCGTGCAGAACACAATTCAACATGATATTAACGATCGTGAGCACTTGTACGGAGCTTGGTCCGTCACAGCAGTTATCCGACCAAAAACGAAATTCAGATACACCTTTCATTAGGTTTGCCTTCATGTAGTCAAGTAAGGAACTGCTTACTTCGTTAGCACCTCTTTTAGCTACCGTCTCGTCCCACATGTAGCAAACTGCTTGCTTTTTACCCATGTCGAAGATTGTAAAGTTTAAGAGATTTAGTTTTCTTTTATAGTAAAAGATACTAACATTCCCTTGAGGACACGTTAGTACTTTTTGAAAATCGAACACAGCAGTAAGAACGGCACCGTTAGATTTGATGGCATAATTTTTATCCTCATTTTTTAGTTTTCGCGCAATGTTTTTATTAGACAAATGCATGTCCTGTTTTACTTTTTCTTCGTTTGTAGGATAAGCAGTATTAGAAAATGTATGGCACACATCACACTGGTCTTTTTTTGGTTTGAAAAAGCTCAAATTGAAATTGTCATTGACAATATCTCGATATTGACGTACTGTTTTAGCCTGTGATTCATACTTTTCACTGTCAAACCATTCTTCATATAGCTTGAACATGCGCGCAAAGCTAAGGCTACTGTCCAAATAAAGTTTTTTTGAACTTTTACGTATGTAGTGTGACTCTACCGGTACAAATGACCTAACATGTTCGCACACACTTTTGACAACTTCGGCCTTTATCACTCTTTTGTGATTTCTATGGCGACCTCTTTGATCAGTCTCCATAATAGTGCTGCCATCATATTTGGTCCATGCTGTTCCTACAATCCGGCCGCTAACGGATAAGGTGCTCAGGAACATAACCTTACATACGTCCACTACCTGCGACTCTAGCTTACCGGCTTTTACTGGTAAAGGTAGTGAGTATTTAAACGTGTATTTGCGGTTGTTTGGGACGTCGCGATTCAAACATCGGTTCTTTTTATCTTTTTTTCTATACCTTACTACAAATTCCCACTGCTTTTCGCGATTTCCCAATTTCCAGAATTTTTCGAAACATTTGTACCTTTCATCGGGAGTTACCAAAGTTTCTTTGTTAGCTTCTTCTCGGCATAATCTATTTACGTTCATTAAGTAAAGATTTTGTTTTTAAAGTGAATAAAAATTTTTGACTTTGACTTTAAGTTACAGTTTTGTCTATGGTCTAGTGTTGTGATATTGGTACAATTTACCGGTAAATTTTTTTCATAAGTTGTACAGTCATTTAATCAATTTAATAAAAAGAAAACAGTAGGGCACTGTTTTACAGCTTTAATATGTTTAGCTTCGTAATAAATATGACAATTTTCTTTTAAATTAGGTAAAACATCAATTGTATGGCTGTAAGAGATGGCACACCTAAAAAAACTTGAGTGACATCTGTGATTGATTGATTTGCTACAACAGTGCAAGGATACCATATTAACAAAAAAAAAAACCGATGGAACTACAAATGAAGCCAAAACGGCGGCTTGGACGTAATTAACTGACGACTTCAACAGTACTAGCAATGTTCACAGGCAAGTTTATTTCCAAATGTTTCATACCAAGTAAGCGGTGATATCCTAATCGGTAGAATAGATTAGCCATGTGCGTGAGGTCTTGGGCGGTCGCAAGATAAGCTCTAGTGGTAATGTTTCCAAAAGGTTTTTTACGAATATATTTTTTTTTATGTTGCTATCTTCCAGAAATGCCCTAATTAAACTGTGGGAGAAAATAAAAAGTAAGGCAAAAACATATAAGGCACAAAATAGATTAAGCATAACGGGAACAGGAGGTGGACCTTCTACATATAAATATGACTCAATCTTAGAAAAAGTGTGCGTTATATTTGGTCGTGGATGCACAGGAATTGAGGGTGTAAACGACAGTGATGCTGACGTTACAGTCAAGTCATCAGAGGACTCTTAGATCTCAGAAACGATCCAGCTAACACTTCCTGTTTCTTAAGATTTACACTTTGAAACCAATGTTACCTACCAAACCTACCTGAACTACTACTCTACTGATCAACGTAATGAGTAGAACTTTTCTATTATGATACTGAACCTATTTTAAAAACCTATTTAGAGGCTAAAAATTCCACCCATGCCGGGACTTGAACCCGCGACCTCTAGCTAACCGTGCCAGCTGAGCTAATGCGTAAGTGCAGGTTAGCCAGAGGTCGCGGGTTCAAGTCCCGGCATGGGTGGAATTTTTTGCCTCTAAATAGGTTCTTAAAATTTGTCGTCAGCACGGGTTAGTGCAACAAAAAAAAAAAGAATATTATACTGAACCTAATCAAGCACTTATATATTTTAGATTTATCAAGGGACTCCAATAGAAATTGATTTGAACTTGGATTCAGAGCAGTCCGGCTGGACAATTTCAAAACCTAGTAAGTGACCTGAGACAAATTTTACAGGAGAGCCAAAAAAGGTCACTTCGAGAGCTTGCCTAACTGAGAATATAAGAGCTAGAGACTTGAGAATTAGATCAAAAGATGCTATATATCCTTGGCTTTACACAGAATTCAATAGTTATCATAAATAAAGAATAGATCACGTTTTATGGCCCTTACTAATGATTAATTTGTTTTTTTAATTGAATGCGTGTTTGATTGACAACTTTAAAAACCTAGCAAGGGCCGTTACTAGGTTTCTAATATTGTCAACCGCTGCAATGATCATTGGATATACCTAGTAAGTGTAAATGTTGAAATGAAATCACTAATTTTACAATCATCATTTACTTTATTAATGAATAAACTTTAATATTTTAATAAGAAAACCTCAAAAACTTAAAAATACAACATTAATCTGTTATTATTTGCCCCCCTGAAACTAAATCTTCGGTAATACTTAATGTAATAAATAAGTAAGAGGCGTAATACAGGACTCTAGATTTTGTTCTAAGATTAAAATGAACAAACAATAAAGCAACTGTTTTAGAAAGAGATACATACACAAACAATCATTAATATTATACATTGGAAGAAGTAAACGCAACAAATCGGTACAGCTCATGAATTTGACAGGATTCTCATACCTTCAAATCGGAGACAATTTTGGATAAACTTACCAGTTTGTGACGCATCCGAAGATTTAGTTTCAGGGGGGCAAATAATAACAGATTAATGTTGTATTTTTAAGTTTTTGAGGTTTTCTTATTAAAATATTAAAGTTTATTCATTAATAAAGTAAATGATGATTGTAAAATTAGTGATTTCATTTCAACATTTACACTTACTAGGTATATCCAATGATCATTGCAGCGGTTGACAATATTAGAAACCTAGTAACGGCCCTTGCTAGGTTTTTAAAGTTGTCAATCAAACACGCATTCAATTAAAAAAACAAATTAATCATTAGTAAGGGCCATAAAACGTGATCTATTCTTTATTTATGATAACTATTGAATTCTGTGTAAAGCCAAGGATATATAGCATCTTTTGATCTAATTCTCAAGTCTCTAGCTCTTATATTCTCAGTTAGGCAAGCTCTCGAAGTGACCTTTTTTGGCTCTCCTGTAAAATTTGTCTCAGGTCACTTACTAGGTTTTGAAATTGTCCAGCCGGACTGCTCTGAATCCAAGTTCAAATCAATTTCTATTGGAGTCCCTTGATAAATCTAAAATATATAAGTGCTTGATTAGGTTCAGTATAATATTCTTTTTTTTTTTGTTGCACTAACCCGTGCTGACGACAAATTTTAAGAACCTATTTAGAGGCAAAAAATTCCACCCATGCCGGGACTTGAACCCGCGACCTCTGGCTAACCTGCACTTACGCATTAGCTCAGCTGGCACGGTTAGCTAGAGGTCGCGGGTTCAAGTCCCGGCATGGGTGGAATTTTTAGCCTCTAAATAGGTTTTTAAAATAGGTTCAGTATCATAATAGAAAAGTTCTACTCATTACGTTGATCAGTAGAGTAGTAGTTCAGGTAGGTTTGGTAGGTAACATTGGTTTCAAAGTGTAAATCTTAAGAAACAGGAAGTGTTAGCTGGATCGTTTCTGAGATCTAAGAGTCCTCTGATGACTTGACTGTAACGTCAGCATCACTGTCGTTTACACCCTCAATTCCTGTGCATCCACGACCAAATATAACGCACACTTTTTCTAAGATTGAGTCATATTTATATGTAGAAGGTCCACCTCCTGTTCCCGTTATGCTTAATCTATTTTGTGCCTTATATGTTTTTGCCTTACTTTTTATTTTCTCCCACAGTTTAATTAGGGCATTTCTGGAAGATAGCAACATAAAAAAAAATATATTCGTAAAAAACCTTTTGGAAACATTACCACTAGAGCTTATCTTGCGACCGCCCAAGACCTCACGCACATGGCTAATCTATTCTACCGATTAGGATATCACCGCTTACTTGGTATGAAACATTTGGAAATAAACTTGCCTGTGAACATTGCTAGTACTGTTGAAGTCGTCAGTTAATTACGTCCAAGCCGCCGTTTTGGCTTCATTTGTAGTTCCATCGGTTTTTTTTTTTGTTAATATGGTATCCTTGCACTGTTGTAGCAAATCAATCAATCACAGATGTCACTCAAGTTTTTTTAGGTGTGCCATCTCTTACAGCCATACAATTGATGTTTTACCTAATTTAAAAGAAAATTGTCATATTTATTACGAAGCTAAACATATTAAAGCTGTAAAACAGTGCCCTACTGTTTTCTTTTTATTAAATTGATTAAATGACTGTACAACTTATGAAAAAAATTTACCGGTAAATTGTACCAATATCACAACACTAGACCATAGACAAAACTGTAACTTAAAGTCAAAGTCAAAAATTTTTATTCACTTTAAAAACAAAATCTTTACTTAATGAACGTAAATAGATTATGCCGAGAAGAAGCTAACAAAGAAACTCCACATTTATTCCTTTCAAAACAGGTTTGCTTAATTAACAGAGTTTTCAACTTAAAGTTACACTACACTAGGTGGACGCGCCAGCGGATGGCAGAGAAATAAAAATTAGACGCGTCCTTGAAGTGGGGGCGGAAGAAAAAGGTATTATAGTCCAGACTTCTAGAAGTCTGGAGCGGTGGGTCAAATTATCATATGAGACCCTGCGAAAGTAGTGGACTGTATTTTTGCGGATTCAACAAATGAGTTTGCACGTTGGTATTGAAGCAGTACAGGAAAGTTGTGGGAAAGCACGCCCTACCTTTGGCTGCTTCGCGATGTCTCCAGTCTGGATCCAGGCTGTGCAGGCTTCCCACTTGTGCTGCACTGTATCACCACACGTATGCACACCTTGTCTTTTGGTTTGAATGTCTGTATAATAATTTAATAGCGAAAAATGTCTATGCAAGACACGCGGAGCGGTTATCGTTTCGTAAAACGTCCATGTTTTTTTTTGTGTTGCCAACTTAACAGCCCCGGGTGCTCGCGGTGCGAGCGTGAAGCATATATGTGCGGGCGTGCGTGTATGAGGGAGAGGGAATATATAAGGTAAAAGGGAAATCAATGTACCAACGTGCGAAATATAATTAAAAGTAAGATAATCAGTCACATTGAACGAGCGGGAAAATTTAAACTGCTATGGCGCAACCATTCCCCCCAGCCTTAAAGGGTCACCTTTAAATAAAATAAATAATATTTAAATCCCTAAGAAAAACGCGGACACAAAATAAAACAAAATATTTTAAAATGCGACGCGTCTGTCCCGCGACTACTAAGCTATTATTAAATTTAATATAAATATACATATAGGTATTTGTAAGTTAAAATAACTCTAAATAAGTCATTGGTTAGGCAACGGGCACAATCTGACGACAGGGCGAAGGAAGCTTCCTTTCTTCGTCCTAACAGTGACTACGCGCGTTGTGCTATCCTTCGAGGAATGTACAGCTTCAACTACACCGAGAGGCCATGCGAGCGGCGGGGTGTTATCAACTATAATTATTACTACGGTCCCCAGCTGGATCGGAGCAGTTGGCGTATTCCACTTGGCTCGAGACTGCAATTGATGCAAGTACTCGACTCGCCATCGCTGCCAAAATGACTGAACAATTTTATCGAGGAGTGAGTGTCTCTCTACTAAATTTACTGACTCAGCGTGAGGCGCAGGTAGAGAAAAGAGTGGTGTGGTATGGAGAAAATGAGCAGGCGTAAGCGCCGATGGCTCTGACGGATCACTGCTCAATGCGGTAAGCGGACGTGAGTTTACAAGTGCCTCGACTTGAGTTAACACCGTCAGTAGTTCCTCATAAGAGAGAATCTGCTGACCGATGACCTTAAAGAGATGTGTCTTAACAACCTTGACCATGGACTCCCAGCAGCCTCCAAAATGTGGACTGCCTGGTGGAATAAGCCGCGACTCTATGCGGCTTTCTGAGAGCTCATGCTCAAATTTAGGGCGATAATCATCAAGGAACTTATAAAGATCACGTAAGTAAGAGCGACATCCCACGAAATTTGTGCCGTTATCGGTATAAAGACACTGCACAGGTCCACGACGCGATAGAAATCGCTTGAGCGCAGCTAAGAAGTTGACCGTGCTCAATTCCGTAGCTATTTCGATGTGCAAACAACGTGTCGTAAGGCATGTAAAAATACAAAGCCAAGCCTTGCGGCTTTTGACGCCTCTGCCACGCACAGGTGTATATTGCAAGGGTCCAGCATAATCACATCCTGTATGCAAAAATGGTTTGGCAACCTGATTGACACGGTACGCAGGCAAGTCCGCCATTAGAGGAAATGTTGGACGCGGTTTGGCTCTGAAGCATGTGTTGCACTTATGTATTCTTTGACGAATAACTCGCCGCGCCGCAAGTATCCAATAATGACACCTGAGCAAGGACATCAGCAGCTCCGGGCCAGCGTGCATATGTTTCCTGTGGTAATAATCAATCAACATATCGACTACGTGATCGTGTCGTGGTAGTACACAGGGATGCATATGCGTATAATGAAGGTCTGCATTAGATAGTCGGCCGCCTACGCGAACTAAGCCGCTTCCATCCAAAAAAACCTTCAATTTTTGCAAAGCGGGAGAACAGATTTCACTGTTTCGTAACTTATTAATATCTTCACTAAAGTGGACATTTTGTGTTGCGAGTAAAATTTTAGTCTCTGCGAAATCTAAGTCTGACTTAGTGACAGTAGGTCCGCGCGGTAAAATTTTCAAAAAGCGGTAAATATAAACAACGATTCGTAGTAACCTCGACCACGAGGATACTCGTTGTGCGAGCGTGTATAACGGAGATTCTACTATGTCAACAGTTATTGTATGAGCAAGCGGTCTTTGTTCTGGCACTTCACCGACGTCTGTATGATCAATCTCCGTAATAGGCCAGTCTGATGGCTCCCTTAAAATCCAAGGTGGGCCCGAGAACCATAGAGGGTGAGTGACGAGCATCGCGGGCGATAGTCCACGCGATAAGCAGTCAGCAGGGTTTTCAACGCCTGCTATATGATGGAAACAGTTTGCCGGAACATTGTCGATAATTTTCACGACGCGATTCGCAACAAACGTCTGCCAGCGGTGCGGAGAGGAGTTAATCCAGTAAAGGACTACCTTAGAATCGGAAAAAGCGAATACCTTTGAGATTTTATAACGCGGTTCAAAATTATCGAGCACCTTACGCATCAGTTTCGACATGAGAACTGCTGCACACAATTCTAGCCTTGCAATAGAAACGGTTTTGAGAGGCGCAACCTTAGATTTAGAGCATACGAGCCTAACAATCGTTTTGACGCCTATTTTAACGTGCATATAAAGAACACAGCCGTAACCACGGGCGCTAGCATCGGCAAAACCTAGAAGACTAGCTACACAACCTTGCACTACCCCGAGATGACGCGGAACTCGTACCTCGTTGAGTGCGGGAAGCTCGCTGCGAAATTGGTTCCAAAGCGTGACTATGCGGCGGGGGGGCGTGTCATCCCAGTCGCACTTTAATAACCATAGCTCCTGTATAAGGAGTTTAGCATAAAGTACAACTGGAGCCACTAAGCCCAGGTTATCCCATAAGCGCGCGATGACAGACAGAATAATGCGCTTGGTGCATCCTGCGTCGGGTACAGTGACCTTGAATTTAAACACGTCTTCAGACCGGTCCCAGTGCGTGCCCAATATTTTATGTGGCACACCCCTATCTATTTCTAGGTCTGCTGAGGCTCGATGTGAAGCGGGAATGGCGTTTAGAACAGCTGCGGAGTTGCTGGTCCATTTTATGAGGTCCCATTGTCCACACTTAAACAAATGTATAAGTTCTTCACAGGCAGCCACAGCAACTGTGACGTCACTGTGCGATGAGTCATCAGCCATTATACTAAAACAGACGTCATCCATATAGGTAGACGTGGATGCAATAGCAGCTGCTGTAGGGAAGCGGTGCCTTTCATCATCGATTAGCTGACGAACGACGCGAATAGCATGAAACACACTAGACTTCAGACCAAAGCAGACACGAGCGAATTCATAGACCGATATTGGGTCATGCGGGTTGAATCTGTAAAGAATTCGCTGATATTTGCGATCGGATTCATGCATGCCTATCTGCAGAAACATTTGCCTGCAATCAGCAGAAACTGCGATATTAAATAATCTAAAATTAATTAAAATACAATTTAAATCACCCTGCAGATTAGGGCCTGCATGTAAAACTTCATTCAATGACAAACCTGTGCTGGTTTTACTGCTAGCGTCCAAAACCATGCGTACTTTGGTGGATGTTTTATCCTCCCTCTGTACACAATGGTGCGGAATGAAATAGGATGCGGGAGAAATATTATGAGCGGGTCCTATTTCAGTAACATACCCCTTTTCAATGTATTCACGAATTATATCATTGTAGGCAGCACGTAAAGTACTAGACGCCTCTAGTTTACGTTCCAGGCACAAAAAACGTCTATACGCGGCTGAGTATGATTCTCCTAATTTATACACATCATCGCGAAAAGGCAACGCGACTGTATACCTACCACTTGCGTCACGTGTAGTGGTGGTGCGGAAATGAATCTCACATTCAACGTCATCTTTACTATGAGTAAGTGGGGCAGAGACCTCCTCCAATAACCAGAACTGTTTTAGTAGATGGTCTAAAGGGTCCTCAGTGACAGCGCAACAAGCAGAGGTAGTATGCGACATGCGGGACGCGGGCGCAGAACCCATTAAAACGTACCCCAGTACAGTCTGAATGGCGGGCGGTATTCCATATACATCACTACGTACCGTATTCGGCAGTATAAGATGTGGAAATATAGACGCACCTATAATCGCGTCAATTACTGCGGGCGATGCGTAAGATGCATCCGCGAGCGGGAGCTGCTTGATGTGCGCGAACACCGTGACGTCAGCGGGAACGGTAGGTAAGTTATCCGTTATACGGTCTACCACAAGCGCTGACACATCATAGCAAATATTCTCATTAAAACGGGAATATATTTTAAAGTCCGTGGAACCCTTAATAGATTTCTCGGTACCACCAAAACCTCGTACTGTCATTTGCGTATTTTTGTCATAATCCAAACCTAAGCGCAAGCAAGAATCGTAAGTAATAAAATTACTTTGGGATCCCGAATCTAGTAAACACCTAAGCAGATGCGACTGACCATTACCATCGCGCACAACAACTTGAGCGGTTGACAACAGTATTGTTGTGGGTGTAATACACTGCGCGTCACGACTAGTACTATCGACAACGGCGTTGGAAACTCGCGCGGCGATGGATGCATGCAACGCCGAGACGTTCGAGTCACGCGCAGGCCGCGCGACAAGCGGCGGCGGCGGCGGCGGCGCGCTCGTCGGTGGCGGAACTGGCGGGTGACCGCCGCCGCCGCTCGCACGAGCAGGTTCGATTCCGGGCGCGGAAATAAATATGTCATCGCGAGATTGCGGTGCGGTTTGATTGATTGCCTTATTGAAATGCAATAAGGAATGATGCCTTTGATTGCAACTGCGGCACTTGATATTTGAATTACATTCTCGTGTTTTATGTTTTAAACTTAAGCAATTAATGCATGAGTTGCTTTCTTTCGCGCATTTAAAGCGAGCGGAAGGAGATAAATGATTGAATTTCGGACATTTATAATAGTGATCATGTACAATGTCATCACAGAGACATTTTTTTAAAGAAGTCGCGACTGCGACATAGCTTTGCGGGTTCGGTACGTGAACGCGAGGTTTTTGAGCGGGGCGTGCCGAATTATTATTATTATTTCTTACATGTATACCGGGTGCAGAGGTTTGGTAGATCCTATGCTGGCTACGTATAAAGGCCGTCAACTGGGTGAAAGTAGGTATCTTGATGTCACGATATTGCGATTCAAAAGCGCGAATCGTTTCTCCATCTAGCTTTTTCAACGCTAAATGCAATAATATAAAATCCGACAAATTATCGAGACTAAGATTTTGCAGCGCGTTCGCGGCGGTGACGAACTTATCTAAAAACAGTTGCAGGTCAGATGAGGTTGCAACTCCACCCAACTTAACACTGGACATTTGATCTAGATACGTAGACGCAAGAGTACGAATATCTTGGAATCTATCGATGAGACATTGTAGTATTATTTGATAGTTACTTGCGCATGGCGTGATGCCCGAAAATACAGCTTTGGCGCTAGCTGATAGTTTTCCCATCAAATAATATAGCTTCTCAGCGTCGGATAGATTAGCGTTGTCGTGTACCATGCTCTTAAAACTCGAGTAGAAGAGAGCCCAATTTTGAATTGATCCGTCAAACTCCAAGATCTTTATTGGTTCGAGAGATGGTCGTTTAAAATATGTTGCGTCCCTCTGATCGGTATCATGATATGCAGAAGGCTTAGCGGGATAGTCCAGCTTAATAATGGCGCGTTTGATACTACAATAAAGTTCCTCGAAGGATATCCACGGCTGGAAATTGGGTTTCAAAGTAGGGTTTAATTTAATATATAAGTGGTTGTATTGATCCACAAGTTTCTCAAACTCCGTGCGAGTTTCATCAATAGTTGCTACCGAGCATAAGAAATCTTCCTTAGCCTCTTCGCTTTTCAAAGCTAAGCGAGATTTATCATAAATACTTTGAACTATTTCGAAAAGACAATTACGTTTCGCTTCTAAAAGTGACAACTCGTTTTCCTTTGCTTGTGCCATTATTACCTAAGCAATTACGCAACAGGCCAATAGTTTTAAGTTTATTTTATAATCCTACGAAAGGAATTACTTATAAGACTTATAGGTATGTACCGGTTCGAAAACCTAAGCACGACACGACTTTAGCGAAAAATCGGATCCCTATAAGACTGGGCGGGGCGGTTGGCGGCGCGCGGCTGGCGGCGGGGCGCGGTAGACAAATAATATGCGACGAAAGAATGCGGGTGGAAATGAATCACATAGGTAGGAATTCTAATAGAACAAATGAGTATTTTGTATAAGATTACTGTTCAAATGGGAATAAGATCCTGATCCAGGTTCGAATGGGCCAAAATATGGACGCGCCAGCGGATGGCAGAGAAATAAAAATTAGACGCGTCCTTGAAGTGGGGGCGGAAGAAAAAGGTATTATAGTCCAGACTTCTAGAAGTCTGGAGCGGTGGGTCAAATTATCATATGAGACCCTGCGAAAGTAGTGGACTGTATTTTTGCGGATTCAACAAATGAGTTTGCACGTTGGTATTGAAGCAGTACAGGAAAGTTGTGGGAAAGCACGCCCTACCTTTGGCTGCTTCGCGATGTCTCCAGTCTGGATCCAGGCTGTGCAGGCTTCCCACTTGTGCTGCACTGTATCACCACACGTATGCACACCTTGTCTTTTGGTTTGAATGTCTGTATAATAATTTAATAGCGAAAAATGTCTATGCAAGACACGCGGAGCGGTTATCGTTTCGAAAAACGTCCATGTTTTTTTTTGTATTGCCAACTTAACAGCCCCGGGTGCTCGCGGTGCGAGCGTGAAGCATATATGTGCGGGCGTGCGTGTATGAGGGAGAGGGAATATATAAGGTAAAAGGGAAATCAATGTACCAACGTGCGAAATATAATTAAAAGTAAGATAATCAGTCACATTGAACGAGCGGGAAAATTTTAACTGCTATGGCGCAACCACTAGGTACAATCGTTCCTGTTAACATTATTTAAATACCAGACGTCCTTGTCTTCCAAATAATCCTTAATGTTATAATAGGCTTTTTTTTGCATAGAGTATGCTTAATATATTTTTTAAACCGCGTCAGTGGTAACTCTAATATATCTTGAGGAATCTTATTGTAGAACCGTACACAGTGCCCCATAAACGATGTATTAACTTTTACAAGTCTAAAACATGGAAATGACAATTTATGTTTATTCCTAGTATTGTATTATTCAATATTGTGATGGCTACCAATATTTTCGAAATTGCTGATGTTTTTTCTAACATTATATTTTCATAAATCTATTGTCTTGCAACTGTTAAGATGAAATCCCTTAACGAGTCCCTACTACCTAGTTTGTAAATAAATCGGATCGCTCTCTTCTGTAAGATGAAGATCGTGTCAATGTCTGCTGCCCGACTCCACAGTAGTATGCCGTAGGACATAATACTATGGAAGTAACTAAAATAAACAAGCCTAGCAGTTGCAACGTCAGTGAGCTCTCTAATTCTTTTGACTGCATATGCTGCAGAACTAAGCCTGTGTGCTAGTTTTACAATATGAGGACCCCATTGAAATTTTGAATCGATTGTGATGCCTAGAAAAACGGTATCTTCTAAGAATTCTAGTTTTTCTTTTCAGAGTACAATGTTGTTTTCAACTAATCTTACGTTTGGTAAGGTAAACTTTATACATTTTGTCTTCTTGGAATTTAGAAGCAGATTATTTGCCGTGAACCAATCCAATACATGCGAGAGAGCATGGGGGATTAACTTAACTAGGGGATACCTAGTTAGGTGTTACTTATGTTGGTGAAACTGAGTTTTAGTTAGGGAGTACTTAAGAAAAGGGTTACCTAGTTATGGGGAGCTTATGGGTTGGTTGGTGAAAACTGTCATCAGTCGTTTTGATAGGGTACAATCTTATTGGCGTAGATGGAAACAGGAATATTTAAGTTCACTTCTAAGCAGGCAGATATGGAATCATCATCATCAGGTTTCGGTTACAAGCCACAGTTATCTGGCTTTCGCCCACAGCATTTTGGTCAACAAACCGGTCCTCAAAAACCGACACAGGTTGTAGACCTCCGCAGCAGTTTGGTTACAAGCCGCCACAACAGCTAGGCTATAAACCTCCGGAACAGTTTGGCTATAAGCCACCGCAACAGATAGGTTACTGCTCTAATTAAAATTAACGATGACTTCCGCCATGCCAAAGATGATCGCTGCGTAACCCTTCTCACAGTCACTGTGTAGGTCACGAAATTCTCCTGGCTGTCCTCAGATCCATAAATATTTCGGGGCCCACTATCTTTCAGGACGCCGCACTATGGTTCATTTAGAACACGCTAGCTAGACAAAATTATCTTTTGCGATATTTTGCTTCATATGGCTTTCTCATAACCTGTAACGACGACCTAATTTAGTTTTAGAATATGGTGACCCATTTCGGGGTAGGGAGGGGCAAGTGCGGTCATAGGGTAACAAAAAATATATCTTTTACTTAAATAATTAATATAATGCACAAATAAAACACAAAAACAAACAACAATGAAAATTCTTGAACATTTCCAGAAAACGGGCAAATGTCAGGTACTTTACAGGCAACAAAAAAAGGTCCAACAGGTATAAAAAAAATTAAAACAGTGCCTAATCTTCATTATCGCTACTGTCTTCTTAAGGTTAGAGTCGAAATAAAAAAATATGTAGTTTGAATAAGTATTTATTCATTCAATGTCACCACGTTTCTTCAGTTCTTTTATGATTGATAATATTTCATCATCCAATCCAGTATTACCAGCATCCTTCGAAGCTATTAATAACTTTAACGTTTCAACTAATTCATTTGGATCATTCCAAAAAACATAATCTACTTTTTTACCAAATTGCTTAAGTAATGATAAACCTTTTCCTTTAAGAGTGCAATTAGAACTCACCGCTATAGGGAAATTTATTAAAGGTTTTACAATTTGCAATCTCTACTAATTTTTCAAAAATTATTTCTAGTTCGGTTATTTCGGACATTACAGACAGGTTATGCAATATAAAAAAACTACATATCAATTGACAGTGTGGACAATCAAAATATCTTTAAATGACTAATATAATAAGCGGCTTACTTGGTGTAGAGTGTACTTAATGTTGGAAAAGACAGGACCGGGCGGCGGCGACAGCTTGCTGGGGGCGGCGGCGGGGCGGGACGCGGAGGCTGGAGCTCATTTCGTCGTCTGCGCTGGGTGGGCCGGGCTATACCCTGGACTCCTCCGTGGGCCGGGCTATACCCTGGACTCCGTTGGCCGGGCTATACCCTGGACACAGCTCGAACTTTTCTTCTTTCTCCTGGCACATCGTATTTATTTTCTTCTTGAGTTTTGGTGGTTAGGCGGCTTTTTCTTGATATTTTTTCTCTTCTAAGGTGTTTTCTTCTTTTGTTTTGAAATTTATCTTCGAATTTTTGTCTTCTTTCTTCTTGAAAAGGGGTTCTTCTTTTTTTTTCTATTGGTTCTTCTTTCTTGATTATGATTCTTTGTTTTCCTCGCTCGAATTTTTAATCTTCATGTTATGTTTTTTGCTTCGTTTCTTCAATTTTCAAATGTTATTTTTCTTCTCAGTGTTCGGTTTGGTTTTGCCTGGTATGGGTCGCCATGTAGAGAGCGGAGTAGGCGCTCTGGTTTAAGGGGTCATTCGGGGGTGAAGTCAATCATAACACATGTTTCTTGGACCATGGTCGTGTATTGAATGCCGTAAAAACTATTATAAAAGTTGCTATGTTCTAACTTACTGACTAAGCGTTATTCCAAATTTACACGTGTGGCCTAATTACTTGGCCGATGCGCGGAAGCGTATGTCGCAACGCTACACAACGCACTATGGGGACTTTTGCTTGTGGAATAGTCCAGGAGAACATATTTAGTGAATGAGTCTATTGTGACGATGACATACTCATGGTTATTTGTTGTGGCTAATTTGCCAGTGATATCCATATGAATGACTTGAAATGCTGCAGTTGGCTTTTGTATGGGGTGAAGTTCAGCTTGCACACCACCCGATGAACCCTTTGATGTTCTGCACACAATGCAGTTCTCCACAAATGTACGTACCATAGTAGTCATCTTGTCGAACCAATAGGACTCCTTGATTTTCTGGAGGGTTTTTTCCCAGCACAAATGTTTTAACGCTTGATGATAGCTGTTAATCAAGCTCCACTGAAATGTTTTTGGTACAACTATCACTTTTCTTGGACCCAGTACGGGGTCGGTCAGAGTCTTTTTGAGCAAACTACCCTCCAACACGTAGTCACTCACCGGTTCATCTCTTGTCAGAGAATCGATCGTCACGGTGCTGCTCCACTTTTAGCCAGTCTAGGTCTCTAGTCATGACGATGACCTGCATCGTTCCTGGATTCCGGATGAAGAAATCCGCGTGTTGAAGACGTTGACCCTTTTGATACTCTACTTCGAAGTCATAATTTTGTAGAAACGCCCACCAGCGATAAACACGAGGCAATAGCTCCTTCTTGTGTTGAGATGCTTTCAGGGCGTTACAATCAGTTATTACCTTAAATCTACGACCATACAGGTATTGCCTAAAGTGCTTTATTGCCCTTACCACAGCCAGTGTCTCGAGCTCGTACGAGTGGTAACGGCTCTCAGCGTCAGTGGTCCTCATGCTCATGTAAGCCACCGCATGCTGACGTCCGTCAATCACTTGCACGAGGATGGCTCCGTAAGCCAGGCTGCTGGCGTCGGTGTACAATAGGATCGGCATATCTTCTCTAAATATCGTTAGTACGGGCGCAGATGTCAAATACTCTATTACAGTGTTAAGAGCTTCTTCGTGTCTGTCGTTCCATTCCCATTTCACGCCCTGTTTAGTTAATTCGTATAGAGGGATCATGATGCGTGAAAAGTTGGGAATGAATCGACGAAAATAGCCAGCAAGACCGTTGAATTGTCTTACTTGCTTTACATTGGTAGGTATAGGTGCCTTTAAGAGGGCTTCAACCTTGCGAGGGCTGGGGCGAATTTGACCATCTGAAATTGTATAGCCCAGATATTCCACGGAGCGTTTGAAAAAGGTGGATTTCTCAACGTTAATTGAAAACCCAGCCTTTTGCAACGCAATGAGGATTTGCTCGATGCGATTTAACCCCTGTGAAAAATCTTTGCATTTACTCAAAACGTCGTCTACGTATACCTGAGCTATACCCTCGTGTAATAATTGTGACAATGCCCTGTTTATGCAACGTTGATAAACGGAACATGCGTTGCTCAGACCAAACGGCATTGTGAGATACTCGAACAAGCCGTCTGGTGTGACAAACGCAGTCTTTTATTTATTTATTTATTAGCTACTCCAACAGTATTTTCACATTTCATTTAAAGACTACATTCTAATGTATAATTCCGTGTGAAATACCTTTACAGGAGTATACATCTTTCAAAATTGTGTGTTCGGTAAAAATTTAAATTAGTTCATGAAATTAATTAATTATTTACACATTTTGATTAAAATAAATTAATACTTTAGTATAAATTAGCATTTAGAATAAAATTAATCAGATTATATTAAATAACATTACATTGCTGATTTTTTTAACCTAAATTTAATTAGGTTAGCAATAGGTTAAATTAACAATTCAATTAGATTTTAAATTTGAATATTATTAGTTAGGAAATTAATTTTTAGTTAGGTTCACTAAGGTATTAAAATTTAACTTTTCATCAATTTTTCCCTTAATAGATAGAATGGCATTCCGAAAATGTCAAGATCGGCTGGCATTGGCGAGGTTGCCTGAAGATTATTATAAGTCAGCATTGCTCTATTGAGAGGAGAGAATTTACCCACATTCGTTCTATATGGATGTACAGAAAATGACCGGGTGAGAGGATTACGTGGAGGAGCTCTTGGGACCGTTAATGCTACTTTACTCAAAAGATCAGGTGCATCTAGCACTCCATTCACCAGTTTATGTAGTGACATCAGATCAATATTCGTTCTTCCCTTCTCTAATGTCTGTAAATTAAAGTGATTTGTACGCATTGCATAGTTTGAACGATATGGACAATCTAAACTCTTAAAAGCCAAGAATTTTGTAAATTTTCTTTGAATTTTTTCTATGCGATCAATATGCAGCTTATATGAAGGATTCCATACGGCCGAAGCAAATTCCAGGTGACTTCGTACCAGAGAATTATATAAGCACATAACTGTATCCACGCTTTTGAAATCCCTACAAGCTCTTTTAACAAATCCAACCATTCGCCAGGCTTTAGTTACTATAGCGTCTATATGGTCCCGGAAAGTTAACGAGCTATCTAGTATCACACCGAGATCTCGAATTTGTGTTACTTCTGTTAAAGGTTAATTGAGTATTGCGCAGGGATACGATTGCGTCTTTTTGAAAAGTTAATACAGGAGCATTTACTAGCGTTTAGAGTCATCCTGTTTGCTGTGCACCATAATTCGATAGCATTTATATCTTCCTGTAGTAATTTTACGTCATTAACATTTTCTATTCGACG
Source organism: Yponomeuta malinellus (assembly GCA_947308005.1). Classification (NCBI taxonomy): domain Eukaryota; kingdom Metazoa; phylum Arthropoda; class Insecta; order Lepidoptera; family Yponomeutidae; genus Yponomeuta; species Yponomeuta malinellus. The sequence goes on from CAMZJJ010000014.1 coordinate 143,123, forward strand.
ATACAGTTTTAAGTCGTCTGCAAATAGAAGACAGCTGCTATATTTTATATGTTCAGTAATATCATTAATAAACAGGAGAAAGAGCACCGGACCAAGATGGGATACCTGGGGAACACCCGAGACAGCAGAGAAAGTTGTGGAGCTGTACCCAACAGTAGTAACTCTCAGGACACGGTTACTTAAGTAAGACTTAAACCAGGAGAGTAATGGGTCATGGATACCATAGAATTTTAATTTTGATATTAGTATACTGTGGTTAACACGATCAAAAGCTTTACTGAAGTCAGTATATATGGAATGGATTTGTTGCCCAGAATCTACTGAGGCAGATAAGTCAGAAATATAATCTAAAAGATTAGTTATCACCGATCTATTCTTGCAAAAACCATGCTGTGATTTCGTGATTATACTATTAGTGTAAAAAGATAGCTCTTGGTGTACCAAACATTCAAAAACTTTGGAGAATATGCTTAAGATTGAGATCGGGCGGTAGTTTTTCACGTCTTTCTTATTACCACTCTTGTAGATAGGAACAACATTAGCTTGTTTCCATATGGCTGGAAATGTAGAACCCGCAAGAGACTTCTCAAATATCAGCTTCAGAGGGAGTGCTAGATTGCGAAAGGTTTTTTTAATAAATATTGGCGGTATTTTATCTGGGCCAGCTCCTTTGCTGGGGTCAACAGATTTTAATATGCGTGCAATTTGTCCTTCATATACGTTTAATTTACCAAGGGATTTTTGAAACCACAAGTCTTCACAAGACATATGATTTACTTGTGCGTCATCGTCTATATAAACGTCTTTTCAATAGATTGCTCTGCGATAGGTATTTGATGGAAACCCGCTGCCATGTCAAACGTGTTAAAGTAATACCCGTCGGCTAATTGATCAATTTGGTCTGAAATCAATGGCAGTGGGTAGTGGTCGCGCAGAGTATTCGAATTTAGTTCGCGATAATCGACGCAAAGTCGGTCACCGCCATTTTTCTTTTTTACTAGAATGATCTGTTATAACTTGCCCTTGTAGTTAGAAGTGCTAGATCAGCACACCAGCATATGCCTGCCTTCAGCGGCCATCACCCAAGTCAGTCAGTTCGCCTACATCCATCCTCAAAGCCGGTCGCCAGTCTAATTTTCCAATTTTGTAATATTCTATTTTTCGTGTGTAATAAAAAGTATTTTTTAAAAAGTGATTTCAATAGTATCCTGTAACATTGGTGGCAGCTTGAAGGGATTTTAAAATCCCAGGAACGCTTCATTTTCGGTCCGTGAATCAAAAGACCCGAAAATCAGTGAAACAACTTTACTAGTGCAGTGAAAATTGTGAAAAGCGGAAAGCATCCGACAACTCCGAATCCAACTTCATTTTCCCTGGCAACCGAGCGGCGGACTCCATCCAGCGGGAGCACTATTCTCGCAAAACTTCCACTTCCATATCCAGCAAACGGCCTGGCATGCCGTCCAATTATCCTGAAAGAAGATCCTGAGTATCCTGAAAGGTCTCAATGTTTCTGCGGCAAGCAATCGTCTTGTGTGTCCTGTGAGTCAAATACTTTATTATTCCAAGTTTTATCCGTGCAGCGAACACCTGCGCAGTGCCCAGTGAAAGCTTATCGCATTGTTTACAATTCAGTTCCAGCGAAGCGTCGCGACAAACTTTTATCTCTTGTGTGTAATATAAAATAGCCATAACAATGACCGATAGCAAGGAGGAATATAAACAGCCTAAGGCTGACGCCAGATCTGACCCGAAGGCTGGCTCTAGCAAAGAAATTATACCCAATGTAAAAGAGGTTGATCTCAACGTGCTATTAAAATTTGTAAAACCTTTTGACGGCTCTAGGGAGCAGCTCCAACCTTTTGTCAACAATTGCTCAAATGCAATTTCTTTAGCTTCAGCTTATCAAAAAAAGATCCTATTCCAATTCATTATCAGCCAGTTACAAGGGAAAGCTGAGACGGCTTGTTCCATTAAAGATTTTGACGATTGGTCCCAATTAAAAGAGTTTTTAATAACTCAGTTTGGGGAGAAGAAAACTTATGCCCACTTACTCACTGATCTCCAAGAGTGCAGGCAACAAAATAATGAAACTGTAACTCAGTATGCCTTGAATTTAGAGACCTGCCTAGCACAGCTGCTAACCGAAGTAAACTTGTCATGTCCCAAAAAAAGCGAATTGGCCGGCAGAGTAGCAGCTATGCAGGAGGTCGCCTTAAATACTTTCCTTCTAGGCCTTCATCCACGTCTTTCGAGCAATGTTCGGGTTCTATCCCCAAAAACATTGAACGATGCTATGAACATTGCTGTTTCGGAGGACAAAATGAACCAATTCATTCAAAAACGAAATCCTCGTCCGTCCTCCGATCGTCCTGCTTTTAAATCAAATTTCCAATCAAAACCAAAGAATCCGAATCAGCATCCTTCAGAATTTAGACCGCAGCTGAATAATGTCCAAAATCAGTCATCGTCAATGTTTTGCCGATACTGCAAAATGCCAGGTCACGTCCTTGAAAACTGCTCTAGGAGAGAGTATAATAACAAAAGATACCAATCCCAACAAAATCGGGTACATTTCATGGAAGATACGTCCGAGCCAATTGAAGCTCTATCACCCGAAGATCCTGAAACTTTAAACTAAAAAATGGCTCGAGACGGTGCCACCCGAGTCCATATATATCCATGACCGGCACCATAAAAAACACAAAGAGTGTTATTCCTTCTCCACGGAGTACTATACAACCGGGTAACCAGCCCCAAAGCGGAAGTGTAGCCTCATCCGAATGTACTATATAGCAGGGTAACCAGCCCCAAAACGGAAGTACTACTTTTGATGATTCAATCAAGCACACTATACAACAGTGTAACCAGCCCCAAAGCGGAAGTGTAGCTTCATCCGAATGCACTATACAGCAGGGTAACCAGCCCCAAATCGGAAGTGCAATCAATAAAACGCATCATCCTGAAAAATCCAACCCTAAACACTCAACTAAAAGTTTTAGTAATTCCCACGATTTTGTAATTCCTAAAAAGGTAAAAGAAAATGATGATCATAAAATACATGAAATATCTTCAAATCCAAAAAACAAATTCCTGCCTTACGTCAAAGTCGAGACTTCAGTGTCCTCCAAAGCATTATCTTTCCTCGTTGACACTGGCGCATCTGTCAGCATTATTCAAAGGTCATCAATCGAGACCTTTCCTGAGGTCATCGACCACAAAATCAAATTAAAAGGTATTGATTCTCAAGGTGAATGTATAACCACCTCAGGCCACATCCCTATAACCTTTTCTGTGAAAGAAAACCGTTTGTCCTACCATTTCCACATCGTTGATAATATCGACCTAACCTATGACGGCATTATAGGAAATGACCTGTTCAATGAAATGCAAAGTAAAATTGATTATACTAACAATTCCTTGCATCTTAATAATGTTCAAATGGAGATGCAATTTAATGAGCCTGTTTACACTATCCCTGCTCGCACTGAAACAGTAATAGAATGTTCAGTCAGTAATCCCGAAGGTCTAGTTCTAGATCAGAATCCCATAGAGTCATTACTCATCGCTAACTGTGTAGTTAAAGTCAAAGATAACTCCCGTATCAACATTTCAGTCGTTAATACCTCTGAATCTCCTATTGTCGTCAAATCAAATTTAAACTTAAAACTATCACCTTTCGTCGAATACAACGACCACACCGACTTCAAAGAAGTGTCGAAGAAAACTTTTGAAAATAACTCTTATCACCGCGCTCAAAAAGTAAGAGAACTTCTGCGCGTTAACCACTTAAATCAAGAAGAAACTGCCGTTCTTCTCGAAACCTGCACAGATTATTCTGATATTTTCCATGTCCCTGGTGACAAACTATCCTATACCAATGCCATTAAACACGAAGTTCAAACTTCTTCTCCTACCCCCATTCATGTAAAATCCTATAGGTTCCCGGAATGCCATAAACCGGAAGTACAATCTCAAGTCAACAAAATGTTAGACGACGGCATCATTAAACCTTCCATGTCTCCATGGTCATCCCCTATATGGGTTGTACCGAAGAAAATCGATGCATCTGGTCAACGCAAATGGCGCGTAGTCATTGACTACCGCAAGCTGAATGACATCACCATTGGTGATGTGTATCCAATCCCTCAAATATCAGAAATCCTCGACCAATTGGGACACAGTAAATACTTTTCCACCCTAGATCTTGCATCTGGATTTCACCAGATTCCCATGAATGATGCCGACGGCCCTAAAACCGCATTTAGTGTACCAGTTTGAGTTCACAAGAATGCCTTTTGGGCTGAAAAACGCCCCTTCGACGTTTCAACGTCTAATGAACACAGCATTATCCGGCATACAAGGCTTTAAATGCTTTGTTTATTTAGACGACATCGTCATTTATTCACATGACCTTAAGAGTCAAGCACCTATGCAAATAACTAGCACGGCGACCAAACCCTTTGAAAAGATTTCCCTTGACGTCATCGCTCCCCTTCCGGAGTCCGGTACAGCTAAGTTGAAATATATACTGACATTACAGGACGATCTTTCAAAATTCTCGATCGGATACCCCATTAGAAGCATTACTGCCGAAGATAGTACTGTTTGCTGATGATACTTCCTTAATTTTTAAAGTAAAGAGAGGTTTAGGTAATGTTGACGATGTAAACAATGCTCTATCTACAGTTCTAAACTGGTTCACGGTGAACAATTTGATGTTAAATGCGAAAAAGACAAAATGCGTCAAGTTCTCCTTGCCCAATGTTAAAAATGTTGACACGTGTCTAAAAATATCTGGTGAGAAATTAGAGCTGGTAGAGTCCACACAATTTTTAGGCATAACAATAGACTCGAAACTGCAATGGGGTCCGCATATTGAAAAACTATCGGGCAGGTTGCATTTGCAGTTAGAAAAATTAGGCAACTTACACGACTGCGAGGCTGGTCTATTTTAGTTATTTTCACAGTATTATGTCATATGGGCTGTTATTATTGGGACGGGCAGCAGATATAGAAACAATATTTATTTTGCAAAAAAGAGCAGTAAGAGCAATTTACAACTTAAGCAGTAGGGAATCGCTAAGGGAGCGTTTCAAAGAAATAGGAATTCTTACACTGGCTTGCCAATATATATTCGATAATATAATGTATGTCCGTAAAAATATAACCATGTTCAAATTAAATAGGGACATCCATAACATAAACACTAGAAATAGAAATAAGCTTGCTTATTCTAAATTTCGTTTAGCCAAGGTAAATACATCGTTCGTAGGCTATTGCGTTCGTTTTTACAACAGAATTACAGAACATGTTCTATCCTTGTCTGAAAATAAATTTAAAACATTCATTAAAAAATCGCTATGTAAAAAAGCCTATTATAGAATAGACGAGTATATGAACGATATAAGCCCTTGGTAGTAAGCCAATTCCACTGCGATTTCATTGTTATTTAATTATTAATATTATAATTTATTTAATTTTAAAAACGTGTACTGACGACGTGATTGCACATTAATAACTATAGCACACATTTTATAGCTGACAAGAACTCAATCTGCAGGTTTGCTAAAGGTCACTCGAATGGTGCCGTGGTGGCCGGGTCACCTATCTCCCTCTAAAATGGTTGAGACTGGTGATGGCTGACCCCTGCGTTATGCTCGTGAACGGGTGCTGTTCGTGTGTCTGGCCGCAGCATTACTGTTTTTCCTACTTTTGTAAGAAGTGTTATTTTGGCTTTTAAAGTTATTAGTGGCTATCACGGAATCATATCATATAGGCTTTGATGTATAAGTTTAAGGTGATTTCAGAAAAGATGGTCAGAGTGGAGTTTTTTTTCCCGCTGTAACACCCACCCCGGAATATTAAAAGTATGAAACCCCGATAGTAAAGAGAAAAGGTACTATGATGCAAAACATTCCAATGGCCAACTGTGATCGACTAGTCTAGTGAGAACCCTTCATTGTGAACGTATGAATAACCCAAGAACTTTTAGGATACGAGATTGAGTAATGAGTGTATGTAAAAGATCCGTTAAAATAATAAAAGTGGAACTAAGAACATTCAATACAAACCAAATGTTTATTAAAAAGGTAAATTTTGGGAAGATTCGAAGAAACCAAAATAGCAATAAAGCAACATTAAATAAGCAGAAGCGAGACAAAATTGGGATAAAAGAAGAAAATTTAAATAAAGAAGTTGAGTTTAGAAGAAGATTATAGTAGCAAAATATTTGAAATAAATAACTATTTGTCATACTACTACACATGTGAGTGTTTTAGTATAACGTCCCCTACCAAAGGCCGGTTAAGGCAGACATTATTAGCCAGCTAAGTAGATAATATTGGATAAGAAGTGAGTGCAATACTCAATTATCTACTAGCCGATAGTGCTAATTATATCTACCGTGGATGGGGATTGGCCACCACTACGTTATACTGTTAATATATACTTATAAATAATAAACTATGACTGACTAGAAATAAGAATACAATGATTCATTATTCCGAGTCTATGCCCTAGGAAAACACACATAATTAACGCAAGAATTGGCAAAGAGACGTTCAGCAGTACAATGCATTGGCAGACGAGAGGGAGAGAGGTAAATAACCAAATGCACAAAGTACGTTGGAATAAGACTTCAACGAAGCTTACCAACACTGAAACAGTCCGGCCAAACCCACGCAACCATGAAATGTCTCCCAAAGACATAAGTCATACAAATAAATATAGTAGAAGCAATAAAAGCTTTGAGCAGGCATAGACATATTAAAACTCAAGTCATTTCACACAATTAACGCAAGAAACGGCAAAGGGTTGTTCAGCAGTACAATGCATTGGCAGACGAGAGTGTGAGAGAGGTAATAACCAAATGCACAAAGTACGTTGGAATAAGACTTCATCGAAGCTTACCAACACTGAAACAATCCAGCCGCGCTCACGCAACTATGAGATGCCACTCAAGGACAAGTCAAACATAATAAAAGCTTTAAGCAGGTATAGAGATCTTAAGACTCAAGACGCTTCACACAATTAACGCAAGAAACAGCAAAGGGATGTTCAGCAGTACAATGCATTGGCAGACGAGAGTGTGAGAGAGGTAATAACCAAATGCACAAAGTACGTTGGAATAAGACTTCATCGAGAGCTTACCAACACTGAAACAATCCAGCCGAGCTCACGCAACTATGAGATGCCACTCAAGGACAAGTCAAACATAATAAAAGCTTTAAGCAGGTATAGAGATCTTAAGACTCAAGACGCTTCACACAATTAACGCAAGAAACGGCAAAGGGATGTTCAGCAGTACAATGCATTGGCAGACGAGAGTGTGAGAGAGGTAATAACCAAATGCACAAAGTACGTTGGAATAAGACTTCATCGAGAGCTTACCAACACTGAAACAATCCAGCCGAGCTCACGCAACTATGAGATTAAGCAGAGTACTAAGCCAATATACTTGAAATGAGTATACTACTACAAAGCCTATAGTGGCTCTTAACTACTCCCTAACGTCCCATAACGTCTTTCAATTCCTAACAATAATCCGTGTTTTGACCACCCTATATATTATTCACCCTATTTTGCGCCTAAAATGCAATAATACTAAGGAAACTAAGGTCGGCAGAAAAAGTATATACGCACCTACATAAATTGTCCCTACCTCTTTGCAATAGTGGAATGTCCCGTCCGAAGATCAAAAGAAAGGTACCTATGAAGCTAATACTTTCGTTACGTTTTACCTATTCCTTAGTTTGAAATGATCACCGTGTGAATGAAGCGCACCAACCTTTACGCCTAGTTTTAAGGTAAGGACCAGAGACATAGATAAACAGTAAGTTTAGCAGCTACTAATTCAAGACTCGCACAATTAAATAACGAACACAATCTTTTAGTTAAACAGAGTTTTGCAGGTTTACATTAGCGCCTCCGTCGAGCCTTGGTTATTTGACAAAGGCTAGACACACGGATTATCCATAGCATAAGTACATACCTTTGTCACCGTGAGTTTTTTTTTGCACAAATTTATTTCCGCATAAACGTAGTACTGTGGAGGCAAAGGATTAGTGAACTTTTATTTCGCGAAAGCTACCCTAATTACTAAGGCTGAAAACCCTATTTTACGCGGAAAACTTCTAGCTAAGTGTACAACCTGTTTAGGAATCGAAGACCGTTTCTAACATTACACTTTCACTTTCAAATCTCATTCCCTAGCTAAGAAAGTAATTCAGAACCTGAAACTTCACACCAGAGTTGAAAGTCTGGGACGCAGTGCCCACAGGTGATGTTAGGTTACAAATCCGAATCCACTCTCCTACTTTCGAATTTAAATGCAAACGAAACTCCCTGATAGTAATAAATTCGCAAAAATGGCGAATTTGCCTACAAGCGCAACAGACGTATTTACTTCTCAATTTTCTGTTCGGAACAAGCCCTGAGTAGTTCCCGAACCCCGCTTTTATACTCCTAATATGGTGCCACTTCACCCTCTCGCGAAACCAATAACGAAATACCGCCAACTGAAGAACTTTATTCCTTATTGCTATTAGTTTAAGGACTTCAACATAAGTAATTTATTTTTGTTCGTCTAACTCATAAATTACGTTCTTTGTCATAGTGTTCCTTTGATGTTCACCGCCTTAGCATGCCGCGGCTTTTCACAAAAGAAATTCACCCTCTCGCTAAATCAATAACGAAACACCGCCAACTGAAGAATTTTATTCCTTATTGCTATTAGTTTAAGGACTTCTTACATACGTAATTTATTTTTGTTTGTCTAACTCGTAAATTCCGTTAGCTGTCATAATATCCCTTTGATATTTATTGCCTTAACACGCCGCGGCCTTTTACAAAAGAAACAAAGGAAGCCGACGCGGCCCACACACGCGGGTGAGTTTTGAGGAAACGACAGTGATCCGTCAAGATCGCAACAAGTGGCAGTCCCCGACCTCCGTTCACCCCTCCGGGACACAGGCGTGAGTCTATGTTGTTTTGTTAAAGTTTTATATGATTTAAATTCCCTATTTATTTAGTACCTGGATGACCGAGCTTTTCGGATGCAATTTTTTTGTTTTGTTTTAGAGAATGAATTAAGAAAGTGTCATCTATGAACAAAGTGATGAACTGCCATGTATTGTAATAGGTTTAGTAACAGCTTTCTTCAATCAGCAATTTATTAGTTGTGATATTTTGCAAGAGAGATGTCATTGTAATTAATCTCAATTATCGTAAAAATTTAATCTAGAAAAGACAACGCAATATTTCACAAGAACTGCTTAAATGTTTACAAATGATACAAACAAAATATACCTAGCTTTATTTTATGTTGGGGAACCAAATACGTTTTAGCGCTTTATCCGATTCTATAATACACTCTTTAAATGTTTTACAATCCCTATATAAGTATACGATTATCATTTCTCGGTTTCTTTTAGCTTCTATCCTTAATCTTCTCGTGCAGAACACAATTCAACATGATATTAACGATCGTGAGCACTTGTACGGAGCTTGGTCCGTCACACCGCTGCCTTTTTCTCCACTACAAATACGGCCCGAAGGCAGCGGCTAACATAGTATCATAGTACATTGACATTCAGCAAACAGAATGTAAATTCTTTACGTTGAAATAAATTATTGATTTCTGATTTCTGATTTCTGAAATACTCCGAAAACCGTTCAACAAGCAACAAGTGTCAAAAGTTTTGCAACGGAAATCGAAAGCTCTTGTACTTTCTGCTCACAGAATCATTATATTTGCCACTGTAAAGGTTTTGCCTCACTTTCCGTTCCCAGACGTCAAGATTTCGTCAAGAAAAACAACATATGTTTTAACTGCCTCGTGAAAGGTCACTTTGTATCCAACTGTAGACAAAGTACAGTGTGCAAAAAGTGTGGACGTCGTCATCACACGCTCCTGCACTTTACCTCTCAGAAGGAAGACAAGGCTGTGGATACCGATAAAGAGAAAGATACCCCAAAGGGAAATAGCACTGGATCCAACACCTCTTGCAACCTCAGCGTTAACCTAAAAGCGGAAACGCAAGATGATCTGGTTTTATTAGCTACTGCTGTAATTAATGTTGAATCAAAGAACAGTGGTACTTACGCATTAAGAGCTCTTATAGATCAGGGTTTACAGGGTTCTTTCATCTCCGAAGCAGCTGCACAGTTGTTGAATCTTAATCGCACTCCGGTTACTGGCAAAATCTCTGGAATTTCTAATTCATAAGTGGTAACTACAAAGTCTATGGCTACACTTACAGTCCACTCCACAAAAGACAATGCATCAACCTTCCAAGTCAATGCATATGTTTTAAGAAAACTCACTTCATTGTTGCCTTCACGTGAATTCCCACAAGATACTTGGCCTTCATCTATGCAGTTGGATCTAGCTGATCCAAACTTTCACAAGCCAGGGTCTATTGATGTTTTACTTGGTGCCGACGTGCATGCATACATACTATTAGAAGGCTTACACAAGTGTAATTCTCTTATTGCACTCAATTCTCGCCTTGGTTGGTTAATATCAGGCAGAGTTTCACAAACTGATTCAGCAGGATACGAACACAATTTGGTGGTGATGCACACGAAGGTTGAAACTGATCAGTTACTCAGACAATTCTGGGAGTTAGAAGAGAATTTACCTCACAAAAAACCAATGACCGATTTAGAAATACAATGTGAAGAACATTACAAAACTACTCACACTCGCAATGAAGTTGGTCGTTACATTGTACGGTTACCATTTGAAGAAGATCCACCCACAAACCTTGGTGATACAAAACCTCTTGCTATCAGCCGCTTACAACAGATGGAGAAAAGTTTTACACGTAAGCCTGGGTTCAAGGAAGAATATCACAAATTCTTGAATGAGTATGAATCACAAGGTCATATGATGATGGTACCTGAAAAAGAAAGAGACACACAGAAAGTATATCACTTACCTCACCACGCTGTTCTTAGGCCGACGAGTCTAAGCACGAAGCTGCGTGTAGTTTTCGACGGAAGTGCTGCACCTGAAAAAGGAAAATCATTAAATGATAAACTTCTCATTGGTTGTCCTCTTCAAAAGGATATTAGAGATTTAATAACTAAATGGAGACAGCATAAAATTTGCTTAGTCGCGGACATTCGTCAGATGTATCGTCAAATTCTAGTAGCTAGCGATGACGTCGACTATCAAAGAATTGTATGGCGAGAATCTCCAACACAACCTATAAAAGAATATAGGCTACTTACCGTGACGTATGGAACATCTTGTGCCCCATTCTTAGCCATTCGCACACTTCATGCGAATGAACTGGCTGAAGATGAAAAAGATGATTTCCCTACTGAAGCTGAAATCCTGAAAAGCGACATGTTCATGGACGATCTACCTATTGACTGGCGCGTCCACCCCAGAAGACGCTGTGAAGTTACAAAAAGGGTTGACCGAACTTTTGTCTCGTGGTGGATTTCTATTACACAAGTGGTCTTCAAACAGTCAAGTGGTGTTATCACAAATTCCCAATGTTGACAAAGACTCTCAAAGTGCTGTAAATATCAAGGTTGAAGACACAATCAAAACCCTAGGTATTACGTGGAACTCTGAAACAGATAATTTTGAACTTAATCTAAATTTACAACGTTGTAATGACACAATTACCAAACGAAATGTATTGTCCACTATTGCAAAATCGTTTGATCCACTAGGTTGGCTAACACCTGCAATTATACTACTTAAAATCTTCATGCAAAAGCTGTGGTTAGCGGGCTTAGATTGGGACGAAGAGTTATCTAATGATCTTAAGGAAGAATGGATTACTTACTTACCTTGATCGTTTCATGCACGCTGAAAACATTCAGTTCCCACGATGGCTTGGAGTTTCAGATCACACGATTAAACGGGAACTGCATGGGTTTAGTGATGCCTCTTGTACAGCCTATGCGGGAGTGGTGTACCTCAGAGTTTTAAGCGACGATGGCGAAATAAAAGTCCATCTGATTTTTGCAAAATCTAAAATTGCCCCAGTCAAACAGATTTCTGTTCCACGTCTTGAACTCTGTGGTGCAGTACTTTTGGCCAAAATGATTCAACATGTTAAGACTGTTCTTAATATACCTAATGATGATGTATATACCTGGACAGACTCTACCATCGTCCTAGCATGGCTGCGTAAAACACCAAATACATGGACTACATTTGGACTACAATCTCGTGCACGAAGAACCATCTTTGGAAGAAATTAAAGTTGGTTTATCTAAAAAAAGAACAAGTCAGTCGGAGTACCCAGACTGGCGTATCACAATGATATCGCAGATATTATTGGGTCAATCAACTATTCTATGTACTAAAGTGCGTCCCCATAAAAATAAAAATAAATTATTTTAAAGGAGGTAATATTAGGATAGTATTTTTACTACAAAGGATTCTTAGATCATTGGTTAAAAGTTTTTCAATGACCGATATTAGTTTAATTAAGAATGTTTTACTATTTTTACTGTAACTTAGGGGACAATGTTTCCACGCCATACAAATTCGAGCTGTCCCTTCAGCCACTTCGCAAACTTCCAAAGCGAATATTTCATTACAGTTTGCTTTGAAACAGACAAAATATATGTTAAATAGTAGTAGTTAATAATTATAATATTTGACATTGACAAGGATAATAAAATATATTATGATATAGATTATATATTATTTTTAAATTTTGTCCCACGGAGTTCGATTAAAATATTGTCCCCCACGTAACTGTGCAAAAAGTTTAAATCTTTCAAAAGAGATGGCGTTAGTTGTGATTATTTGCGGCTTTAGGTTCCTAGAAGTCACGTTGTAAATATCCGGCATCTTGTTTGGTTGCCACGTGCCGGCTAGTCGTTCATAAAGTGCGCTCTGACTAGGGTGTGTTTATTCCGTGTCTCCAGTGTGACTGCGAAAAATCAGGTATTTTTAGACTTTTTTAACAAATTCTTGTTTATTATTATTGCAAATTATTCTGGTACAGTGAATATGTACCATTTTGCTTTGAAATTGATTTAGAAATCACTTGGTGAAATTTTCATGGTAATTCGTCTCCTCTGTTACTCGTCACCTACGTTACCTAAATGGTAACACAAGAGACTTAGTTAGTATCACAGTGGACATTGCACTGTAACTGTATAACTTTTCCTCGTTTAGTCATATATTAATCAATTGCAAATAATGTATTACAATGGTAATAAAACACTTGTTGGTAATAGGTTTGGTTTTTCTAAAAAATGGCACTATCTGCTGCTGAAAAACAAAAAAGATATAGAGAAAGGTTGAAACGGGATAAGATAAAATATGAAGAAGTTAAAAGACAACAGAGAGAAAATTCTCACAAGAAAAAAAATTGGTAAGTTCCCTAACACCAAAAGAAAAGAATAACGCAAGAGTAATTTGAAAACTTCGAAAAAGAGCTCAACGCCAACGTCTAAGAGATCTTACCAACGTGATAAATGAGACTTCTCCTCAATCACCGATACCGCCCTATTTTCAAAATGAAGCTCAAAGACTACTACGAAACCAAGATTGCGCTTCACCTGTATCTGCATGCAGTAATAAAAGTCCAAAATCAAGGAGAAGGAAGACTGTACGAAGAGACCGGTCTAAGCTATATAGAAAAAACAAAAAGTTGGAATCTGAAAAGGAACAACTCGAAAAAAAATACGAGAAATACAAGAAAAGGTACGAAAGAATGAAAAATTGACTAGAAAATGAGTCAAGAACTAAAGGACATGAAGAGAAGAAGTACAAAGTATTGAGCAATGCTATCAATGAAAGATACAAAAGGTTGAGGCGATACAAAGACAAAAGAATGTTGAAAGAGATATTTTCACATCATAACTTAAACACTTGTCGCCTAAAGAAGACGATGGTGCAAGATGCTCTTGGAATTAAAGGCACAGTAAGAACACGTTTGCCAGGAATAAAAAAAATTTGACCCTTGCAAGCAAAAATAAATGCATTTTTTTTGCGAGATGACGTGTCACGAATGACAGTCGGAAAGAAAGAGACAGTCACTAAAAACAAGGATAAAGTACAAAAAAGATATCTTTTGGACATAATGAAAAACCACGAAACCTTTCAAAAATAATACCCTGATGACATATGTTCTTATTTTTACTTTACCAAAAATAAGCCCTGGAATGTCAAATCTCGGTCGGTGTCTGGCCGAGAAATGTGTCTCTGCAAGACTCATTCCAATGGAGCATTCAAAGCGATAGCGCTGAAGAAGAAGCAAGTCCTAAAAACACATGATCTCAGTCAATTGATATTGGAGAACGTCTGCAGTTCTTCAAATAAGGATTGCATGTATGGATCTTGTGAGAAGTGCTGCAACAAACAACCATCTCTTAATAAAGAAATGATAGAAGGCAAAGTTACTTATAGCGAGTTGGTCAGAAAAGAAGAAAAATATGTAAAAGATGGAAAGGAACATAAAGCTTTGAAAAACGTAAAAGAAGACAAAGAAATAGATACAACAGCATTGACACAAAGATTTGATAAAGAACTAAAATTATTAAAAAAAGACGTATATAACATAAAGACTCAATTTAAAATGTTTAGGAAATGCGTCCATGAAATTCAACAAAATTAAGCTGTTATATTAGCAGACTTTAGCGTGATTGTGTGTATTTGACACTGGAAAGCAGTGTTATGTGTATTATTTCTTAGTTAGTCTCTTAAGTTACCAGGAATGTCTCTTACGTTACAATAATGTCCCTAAAGTCTTAAGTTAAAAAAATGAAAAAAAAATCTCTTTTGTTATTTTTGTTGCTGGAAAAGTTTATAACTGAGGCATGAATAATGGACGCTTTGTTTTATATAGACTTCAAATAAAAAAATACGAAGGTTCTTGATTTATTTTAAAAAAAGATATTATAAAAACCATAAAGTAACTTAAGAGACACAATAACTCATGATTATGATAGTTCTATTAAAAGAATTTGAAATGTAAGCCTTTAATGTACAAGACTGATGCTAGTTGTACTAAATAAAAACGTTGATTCAAATATTTTTTATGTTTTTGTCACCTAAATAGCACTCGTATAGTCGGTAACGCAGAGGACCAAATACTGTCATAGTTTCGGTATATTTAACAAAATATAACACTAAAAATTAAAAAAGTGCACTGCCCGTTATCTTATCTACAACTTTATTCACTAATCTTTAAAATGTGCAGTAAAATTATCTAGATTTTCGATTATTATTTTTAGGAAAAACTTAATTTTGCCGCTCTTGTTTAGTACAAAGAATAGTTGATTGACCCTATTATACCACAAAAAATCGAAGATTTTCTTGTAGGTGATTCAAACGACATTAGAATCGTATTATTTGCCTCAAAAAAAGGTATTGAATCCATGGAGAAATTGCGTCATTTCCTTGGTGACGGAACATATAAGTGTTGCATATCTCCTTTTTGCCAAATCTATTCAATACATGGCGATTACGGCAGTAGCTCAGAAACGACAAATACAAGACTACTTGTTTATGGATTAATGTCTCATAAGACTTATGAAGCTTACCTAATTTTATTTGAAATAATAAAATCGAAAATAAATATAAACCAGAGAAATTTACGTGTGATTTTGAAAGAAGTACAATAAAAGCAGTCACCACAGTTTTCCCGGGTATAACGGGCAAGGGCTGTTACTATCATTTTCAAGAAAACTTAATTAAGCTAAAGCTTTAAAAATATTTAAAGCTAAACATAACCGAAGATTTTTTCAGTAGTACCTACCTATGAGAATTTATTTTAAAAAAGTGTCAATTATTATTGTAACAAGTCACTACTACGAAGGCATAAACGAAAAGCAACTACAACACATTGAAGTATTCTGTACAACACGCGAGGCACGCACACACCTAGAAGGAAGTCTGCTATAAAAACGGCCGCGCGCCTCCGAAGAAACAGTCGCTAGTTAGCTGGCAACGAGTACGATAGCTCCGCAGTCTACTCGAAGTCAGGTCGCTGCATCTGCGCGATAGCCACGCAGTCCGCAGTTGTATGCAAGCTAGGGGGGCATCAGGGTGCGATAGCCACGCAGTCCGCCCTAGGCTCCTGGATAGGCTACCTACATATTATACCTTAAGTATACCTTGTCACTTATACCTAAGTATTGCGAATGTTACCAAGTTGAATAAATCTACAAACAAGTATCGTGAGTTTTCATACCTGGTCACACTACAATCTGGCGCCCAACAATCTGGAAAGGTGTATTACACATCTGGCAACACAGTGGGATCAAAAGTAAACCATCTACCCACACTCAGCAAGATAAAACATACTACCTGAAAAACAACTACCCTCATCTACAATAATGAATCCTGTTGTAATGACGGAAGAGCAGATCAGTCGCTTAATAACTTCACTTATATCGACATCATTGAATACCGAAATGAACCACAAAAGTTTTGCGAAGTGAACGTGTGGAGGAGTTCATCGCTGCACTTTCAATTTACAAAAAAATTTAAAATATCTCCGACGAAGATGCCCTGGAAGGATTGGGTTTACTACTGGTCGATACCGCATCCACCTGGTGGCAAGGTATAAAACTAGAGGCAAAAACCTGGCCTAGCGCTCTAAATCTTATATGAGCGGCTTTTGCACCGAAGAAACAACCTCACGAAATCTACTTGGAATTGTTCGGGTGCCGCCAACAAAACAATGAGCCAATTGACACGTTCCTTTGTGCCAAGAGAGCATTGTTGGCACAGCTGCCTGCCAAAAGACAAAGAAGATGAGCAGATTGACCTTATCTATGGTCTTTTTAACTTCGAAATGAAAAAGAACGTTCCGAGAACAGACGTAAAAACCTTCGCTGATCTCCTTACAAAGTACCGACACTACGAGAATCTACGTGGACCATCCACAAAGAACAAAGAGGAAACAGTTGTCAAACCAAAAGTGAAACGCTGTTCGTTCTGCAATAAAAGAGGCCACGAGGTAGAAGAGTGCCGAAAACGTATCGCCGCCGAGGCAAAAGTGCCCACTACTTCATCAGCAGTTATCAAATGCTATGGATGTGGCACGCCAGGTGTTTACCAAAGCAACTGCACAGCGTGCAAAAATCAAGAAACACCACCAAAGCCTGTGTATTTCTACTCAATGATAACAACACCATTTCAAGAAGGTGTGAAAATACCCACTATAGAGATATCTACCGAAGGATGGTTGGGATATGCTTATGTGGATTCGGCTGCTCGGACCAGCATTGCAGGAGCTAAATTGTACCGGATGCTTGTGGAAGTTGGAGTACAATTCAGCCAATGTGCTGCCAAAGTAAGTCTGGCTGATGGAAGCTGCAAACAAGTAACCTTACTGACCACGACAACAATGGTCAAGATAGGAGACCGTAGCTTACCTATTACTTTATCTGCAATACCAGAAGCCAAAGAAACACGAACCCTATTGGGGATTGACTTCCTTGCGTCAGCTGGATTAGTCCTGAACTTACCCCAAAGATGCTGGCATTTCATTGATGAACCCAAGAAATCGTTCCAGTTTCTACAGCTGCGAACAGACCCAGTGATAGCAACAACTAAAGCCATTAGCAAGTGCTTAGCTATGAAACTCGAGTTCTCCAATACCACTGAAAAAGAAACTGAAGAAATCTCAGAATTCATGGAATGGGCTAAAGATCTGACGATGCTGTCACCTATACCAGACACACCGCCACAGACAACAACGCCATCACCTCCAAATCTTTCCAAATGGAACCTAGTGAAACTGGATTCACCGCCGCCGATCACTCGTCCTCGTGAACCCTGGGCAGAAAATAAAGAACAAGTACGACGTAAAGATCCTCGTTTTCATTATATTCCAATAAACCCTACACAATTGTATTCACTTGAAGTTTCATTTGATAATAACTCAGATTTTTTTCTACGAGACAATGAGGCAATACAACTCACATCTGATCAACGTACTCAGTTAAATGATCTATTGATAGAGTTTTCAGACATCTTTACCGAACAAGGCAAACCTACATCTTATGCAGAGCACAAAATAGATACTGGTGATCACGACCCTATTGCTACCAAACCCTATCGCATGTCACCATTACGAAAACAACAACTTAAACATAAAATCGATGAAATATTAGCTAACGACGTAATCGAAGAGTGCGATTCACCATGGGCCTCACCCGTAATATTAGTTGCAAAAGAAGATAATTATGTCAGAGTATGTGTCGATTATCGTCGGTTAAATAACAACAAAACCCGACCGATATCCACTACCAAGAATGGATGACTTGCTACACCAAGCAAAAGCAACGCCGTTCATGTCAACACTAGATCTAAAGTCAGGGTACTGGAAAATTGAGGTAAACGATAAAGATCAAGACAAAACAGCCTTCGTTTCTCCATTTGGAACATACAAATTCAAATGGATGCCTTTTGGGCTACGAAACGCCCCAGCTACGTTTCAAAGATTAATGGACAGATTGATACGCAGTCTGAAATCAAATCATGCACTTGCGTATCTAGATGATCTCCATATTCGCTCCACAACGTTCTCACAACATTTGAATGATCTTCGTGAAGTTTTTGAAAAACTCCGAGACTATAGCTTGCGAGCCAACAGGAAGAAATTTAATTTTGGTCGCTCTGAAATAAAATACCTCGGACATTTAATAGTCCCAGAAAAAATATCAGCGATTGCAAACTTACCAGCTCCAAAAAATGAAAAGCAACTGATACCATTCATACAAACTGCTTCTTGGTATCGCAGATTCATACAAAATTATGCAGAAATCTCTAGACCTCTAACGAAATTGACCAAAAAATCAGAACCATGGCAATGGAGTTATGAACCAGAACAAGCCTTCCGGAAAATTAAAGACGCATTGACGGCAGCACCAGTACTCCGCCAAGCTAACAATAACATTCCGTTCGTATTGAAAACTGACGCAAGTCAATACGCATTAGGAGCAGCTCTACTCCAGGGGGAGGGTGTCGATGAACACCCAGTAGAATATGCTAGTAGGCTACTCACAAACGCCGAACGCAAATATTCTGTTACTTAGAAAGAAGCATTGGCAATTGAAATCAAGATTCCGCGGTTACATTGAAGGAACAAAATTCATCACTATAACCGACCATCAACCCCTAAAATGGTTGATGAACCCCAAAACGCTTACTGACCGTCTAGCACGTTGGGCCTTGCAACTACATCCATATGAATTCGAAATTCAGTACATGCCAGGCCAAACTAATGTCTTAGCGGACTTATTGTCTCGACCACCATGTGATCACGACGAAAAATGCACCATATGCTTGATAGAAGTCGAACTGCCTAAAAGAAATGAAAAGTCGATCAGAGAAGAGCAACTGAAAGACCCAGAAATATCAAACTTAATAAATTCACTGGAAAAAGATGTCGAGAAAGAGGACCACATTGAATGGTTCAAAAAGGGATACATACTACATAGAGGAGTCGCAAAACTGATTATTCCGAAACACGAAAGAGAAATCATGTCACGACGTACCGACAGCTGGACATCTAGGAGTCGACCGTACTATGAATCGCATCACGAAAAATTATTATTGGAATGGACTGCGAAAAGACGTCATAAAATATATAAAGTCATGTGTTCAATGTCAACGTTATAAGCCTACAAATCAGAAACCGGCTGGATTGTTCCAATCTACAGCAAACAACCAACGATTTGAAGTCCTCTCAATTGATTTATTTGGTCCACTTCCAAAAGCACAAAATAACGAGAAATGGATCTTTATTGTTGAAGACACTGCATCAAGATGGATTGAAATATTCGCAATAAAAGAAGCAACAGCTACAACCTGTGCAACTATACTTCTGAATGAAATATTCTTAAGATATGGCTTACCTAGAAAAATTGCAAGCGATAATGGTGTATAGTTCATATCAGCTGTGATGCAAAAACTAACATTCTGTTTACGAATAAAGCAGATATTTTCACCTGTATACCATCCAGAACCTAATATTGTAGAAAGAAGAAATAGAGACATGAAAACACAGATATCTATATTGGTGAAAAACCAACACAATCTATGGCCGACTGCTTTACCTGCAATACAGTTCGCCATAAACACAGCAATATGTCAGTCCACTGGCTTTATACCGGCCTACTTGACATTTGGCCATGAGTTACGTACAACATGTGAAGGGTGCAGGGAAAGAACAAGGAATGTCACATTTTTTCAAATTTGAGTTTTTTTATCGCAACACTCTCGTTGTCTATGGAAGCGTTGTTTACAATCACAGAATACTGAAATACAACAAGGAATGTCACAAAAAAGTACGTTTTTTTTGGCCTGAATGTGAATAACCGGGAATGTCCATGATGAATTGTGCAAGAACTAGGGATGTCCAAAGTGACAGCTGCTATTTTAAGGTTAGGAAAATTCTTTGAATTGGCGCCATATTATTTAAATTTTTGTGCGTAAAAAGTAAAATTTAATTATGGCTACGGACTAGGATTTTGACGAAAATTATGCAAATGTTTTTAACAAAGCTACAAAGAAAAGGAAGAAGACCGGTAGAACTACAGAAGTCATGAAAAAGTTGCGGATTTCTACTCATGAGCAAGGACCACCATGTAACTGTTCAAGATTTAAATGTTTTGATATCTTGAGTGAAGTTAATAAGCGGAACATTATTCAAGACTTCAATTTATTTAACAGTCATGACGAGCAAAACCAATAATTATCAGGGCTTATAACAGTGTATGAAATACAACGCAGAAGAAGTCGAAAAACTGGCGGTGAAGAAAATTTTCACAAAGCTGCATACAGTTATAAAGTGAGAGTTAAAAACGAAGATGGGATGAAAGATTTACCTGTATGTTTCAAAGCATTTATTTCATTACATGGCGTTACCAAGGGAAAAGTCGAACATCTGCAAAAGGCTTTGAGAACAACAGGAAAAGCTGCTGTTGATTTAAGAGGACGGCATGAAAACCACAAAAAAATTTCACCATAGATAAAAGAAAAAGTTGTCAGTCATATTGGCTCGTTTAAAGGTAGACTGAGCCACTACAGTTTGAAAAATACTCGAAAAATTTATTTACCAGAAGATTTGTCAATAAAAAAGATGCACACAATGTTTCTAACAGATAACGGTGATGAAAAACTTGTATCCTATGAGTTTTACAGGCATGTTTTCAATACGGAATTTAATATTTAATTTGGTTATCCACTAATGGATACATGCAGTATCTGTGATGCTTATTTAGCTAAAGCCAAGGTTCTTGAAGAAGAACAAAAACTGGATGAATTAAGAGAAGTAACAATTTTAAATAAAGTTCATCAAACAAAAGCTCAAGTCTTTTATGACAGAAAGAAATCAGCTAGACAACAACAAAAACAACAAAATTATCTTCTTGCTATAGCAATGGACTTCCAAAAAAACATTTCTCTTCCAAATATAACAACCAATGATGTGTATTACAAGAGACAATTATCAATGTTTTCATTCAATATTCATAACCTGGGAACTGGACAATCTTATTTCTATTGTTATCCAGAGACATGTGAAAAAAAGGGTCTGATGCAGTTGTTTCCTGTTTATTTGATTTTATTACGAATCACATGAAAAAATCTGTTAGACACCTTGTAATATTTTGTGATTCCTGCGGCGGCCAAAATAAAAACTTCACAGTTTTGAGGTTTATGCATTTCATCGTTCATGAAGCAAACTTATTGGATTCTATCAAGATAACATTTCCCATAAGAGGACATAGCTATCTAGAATGTGACAAGAACATGGGAATAATTAACCTTAAAACCAGAATGGAACTGCCATTTCATTGGTATGAACTGCTTAAATCTTCAAGAACAAAACCATGTCCTTTTGAAGTTATTGAAATTGGTCCCGGTGAAATCCTTAAACAATGGTCTAAATTTCTCTGCAAAATTTATGAAGAAAGTATGATCCTTATACAGAAACAAAGGGAGGTCATGGTTTCTATTCATTCTAAAGATGTAGGTCAGTATATATTACACAGAGAGAACTAAAACGGCGCATGGGAAAAAAACAATATAGTCAACAAATGTTATAAAAATGCTGCTGAAAAAGAGTTCACTCTACCTGATTTTTCATACAAAGACTTTCTACCCATAAGTGAAGCTAAATACAAAGATTTATTAAACTTAGCACCATTTTGTTCTATGGAAGCACAAATGTACTTTGAATCACTAAAGTATGATAATAAAACCAATGATGGTGAAAAGGACATTCCGGTTTCTTCCATGTGAAGCCATGGGCATTTCTTGTTGTTCCAAGTTTGTTTTACCACTTAAAACAAAAAATTTAATTTTTCTGTACTTTATAAGTGAACAAATAAGTGAAAATAATAAATAAAATATCTAGTATTAAGTTTTAAATAATTAAAGATTTGTGTTCAATGGCTTTATTGTCCCATTCCAAATGTATATTCTTTCAAACTTTAAAATGCGTTTTTCTCGCAATTTACTCAGGTGGACATTCCCTGTTCTTTCCCTGCACCCTTCATGTGATCTCACACATGACCTAAGCACAGTCGTAAGGTCAGAAAACTTTGTGCATGAAATAACGCCTACTTTAAAGAAACTAGCAAATGATCTTAAAATTGCCAGAGATAACATAGAAAAGACACAAGAAAACAACCGCACAAAGGCAAACGAGAAACGCAGACCTGATCCTGGATACAAGATAGGAGACCTAGTGCTTCTGACCTCTCATCCAATCAGTAACCAATACAAAAACTACACTGCGAAATTTTCACCAAAGAGAGATGGCCCTTACCAAATAATAAAAAAGATTGGTTCCACGATATATGAAGTATCAATGCCTGAGTCACCAAATGACCCTATTGGAAAATTCCATACGTCTGCTATTACAAAGTTTGTGAAAAGAGATGGGGACGAAAAGCTACCTGACCCAGTGAAAGCAATCAAACGCAGGGGCTGGCCAAAGAAAATTACTAATTGATCCTATTACTCTATCATGACAATTACGAGTACCAGAGGGGGAGGATGTAACAAGTCACTACTAAGAAGGCATAAACGAAATGCAACTACAACACATTGAAGTATTCTGTACAACACGCGAGGCACGCACACACCTAGAAGGAAGTCTGCTATAAAAACGGCCGCGCGCCTCCGACGAAACAGTCGCTAGTTAGCTGGCAACGAGTACGATAGCTCCGCAGTCTACTCGAAGTCAGGTCGCTGCATCTGTGCGATAGCCACGCAGTCCGCAGTTGTATGCACGCTAGGGGGGCATGAGGGTGCGATAGCCACGCAGTCCGCCCTAGGCTCCTGGATAGGCTACCTACATATTATACCTTAAGTATACCTTGTCACTTATACCTAAGTATTGCGAATGTTACCAAGTTGAATAAATCTACAAACAAGTATCGTGAGTTTTCATTCCTGGTCACACTACATTATTCATATTTTTAGTAAGAAACCTACCTATATCATCCTTCTTGTGTGGGTGAATAAAGTTTACTAAATATTGAGTATGAACATAAATTATTTCTTTTACTGATGTTAAGGTGATTCTGATTTACTTATAGTATACCTAATTCACCTAGGTGAATTATCTCAAGTGAATCAGGTGTAGGGGAGGTAGGGGAGGTATGGGCACTTTTTTACAATTTAATGCATGAAAAATCAGATTTTATAGATAATCAACATTTATTGCCAATTCTTATTGCAACACACATTTGGCTAGATATCTTAAAGAGAACTTTCTTAAAATTATAATCAGTCTCAACATTACGAGATAATTTCAGAAATCAGTCAAAAGTGCCCAATGCTCCCTATGGCAGGGAGGTTTAGACACACCCTGTGGGAGGCTTGGGCATGGCCTTTAAAACACTTTACATCCATAATAGAATCCAAAAATAAAAGTTATCAACAAATAAAAAACATCTCAAATACTATCTTAACTTATCTAAGATTAGGTATAACCCATAAAGGTTTATCAAATGTGTACTTAGAGCTACCACGTTTGGTTTTATTGCATGGCTTTGGACCTGGCAATTTAGTTTTGATATCGTCTAGTGGGACACTAGCTATGTCATTTACTTCAGGAAAAAAAAAGGTGTTTCTTATCTTACTCAGCCTCATAAATTTTATTGTAGCCATGGTATGACTAATGTCTTCGATGCGGCCCATATAGTACACAACAGTCTTTTTGGTATTGAATTTAACGAGCACAAAATCATTCATTTGAAAATTTCTGTGAATCATCATCACATCATCTTCACCTAACTCTTCTTCAGACGTTTCTTCAAGAAATGATCCCTCAGAACTTTCAGCAAGTAAAACATTTTCTACATCACTATCACTACTGCTCATTTGCCTTTTCTTTGCTCTATTCGATGTTAGATCTGTAGGAAGTGTACGAATCAGTTTCTTCTCTGTATTTTTAAGAATCTTTTTTTCCTGCCTCTCTCTTTTAGCCTTGTTCTTGGTTTGTCTTTCTTGTTCTGCTAATTCTATCAGTTTCTTTTCAGGTGTGTCTGTCAATATCCTTGTTTTCCCTTTTTTTCCTTGCATTTTTAATCAGTTTTCTTGGGCAAGCCTTTGGGTATGGTCTCACTATTTCAGGGGTCTGTAGGAAATGATGAGGAAGAACCAGCGACAGCAATGTTGTTTAAATTAACAGGATCTGCTTCAATTTGATTTTCTCTTTCAGACTGTTCTGGAAGGACTTGTGTTGAAGTTGGCTGGATGATAGGGTCACATCTGGACGATAAGGTTTTATCAGTTACGGGTGCATCGAGATCAGTGACTGAAGAGCAAAGAAAATCTTCATTTGAGAATATATTTGAATTTAAAGGCCATATCCCAGGTTTTTCAAATCCTTTTTGTATGTTTTGTGGTTTGAAAGCTAGAGGTATAGCAATGGCTGCTAGTTTGGGGATATCATAGATTGTTACAGTTTTTCCAGGATTGCTGACCATCCAGTCTGTTAAAGCTTTATTGTAGTAATTTTTTAGTGGTCCATACACTGATAAGTCAAGTAGCTGTAGCTTGTGGCTACAGTGTGGTGGAAAGGTCATCAGAACAATGCCAACTTCTTTACAAAAGTCTAAGACTTCCACAGAAATATGGCTCTCATGATTATCAAGCAGCAACAACACTGCATTTTCAGGCGTCGGTTTTGCATGTTTTGCAAAATGATGCATATATTTTATGAAATTTGAAGATGTCATCCATCCAGACGGATGTGTTGAGCCATCTGACCCAATGGGGGCATCATGTTCTTCAGCGGTTGGGAGCGGGCAAATTCGTGTAAGATCTTCTGATGTGACCTCTCACGGTATCGATGTCCGCAACTCTCGATAGGCCATCAGCTCCGGGAAATAGAGATGCGACTCGCCCCAGCCGCCAATTCAGAGGTGATGTGTTGTCCTCCTGTATGAGCACAAGGTCCCCGACCTTAAGCTTAGAGTGACTTGCACGCTATTTGGAACGTTGTTGCAGTTTGCTTATGTACTCTTTCTGCCAAAGAGACCAGAAATGTTGACGAATCTGCTCGAGCCTTTTGAAGCGACGAAGCGAGTTGGGGTTAGCATCCAGCAGGACAGGCGATGGCAGTGACGTTAGCGGCCGGCCAATGAGGAAGTGCCCTGGGGATAGAGATAGGAAGTCTTGGTTGGATGGACTAGGAGACAATGGGCACAGGGGACGGCTATTGAGGATAGCCTCAACCTGTGCAAAGAGTGTGGAAAGCTCTTCAAAGGTTAGGTTTGTATTTCCCATACACCTTTTTATGTAGAATTTAGCGGACCGGATCCCAGCTGATTCCCACAGCCCGCCAAAGTGAGGAGCGTAAGCCGGTATGAAACTAAATTTTATTTTTTCGTTGGCTGTAATGTCGGTCAGAGTGCTAGAGTGGGTTTTAATAAAACATCCTAACTTTTTGGCAGCTGCAACGAAGTTACGCCCGTTATCTGAGAATATTTCTAATGGTTTTCCCCTGCGCGCAATGAACCTGCGCAGTGACAAAATAAAAGCATCTTTTGACAATTCGCTAACCGCTTCCAGATGAACACATTTCGTGCTAAAACAAATAAACAAACACAAATAACATTTGGAGGTTTTAGCACCTCGGCCTTTTCTATCCAAAATGGAAAATGGTCCAGCAAAGTCCATGCCTACTGTCTGAAATGGGAAGCCTGGCGTAATGCGCTGGGAGGGCAAGTTGCTCATGTTGGGTGTGAGCGTGTGACCTTGCAGACGCCTGCACATGTGAAGCAATTTTTATAGGTGCGCCTAGCAAGTTCACGACCTCCGATAGGCTATAAATATTGCCGGATTTTGTAAATATTGAGGACCATGAAACCACAAAGAATTCCCTTTAAGTTTGTGAGGTTCTACCCCACGTGACAGACAGTCAGATGGGTTTTCATTTGTGTTTACATAATTCCACAGAAAGGTATCACATAACTGCGTAATTTTCTCCACTCTATTCTATATTTAACCAAGACAAAACTATTTTTGAATCAGAGTACAAAAATGTATTGATATTATCATATTTAAGTGACAAAGTGTCATATACTTTTCTAGCTAACATAGCTAACAACACAGCACTATTTAGTTCGAGCCTAGAAGTGGTGAGAACTTTTTCCTTTGGATTGATACGAGACTTTGAACATAAAAGATTGACATTTACTTGATTATCATGGCTAACTACTCTCAAATACAAACAACAGCCGTGAGCAATATTTGAGGCATCAGCATACCCGACCAATTCCATTTTGACAGGTGATGGTACATTGATATTTCTAGGTACAGAAATATAAGACATGTCTATCAAATTGTTAGTAAAGTCAACCATTTTGCTATTAAGGTATTCTGGTAACACATCGTCCCATTTTAAGTTCTCAAACCAAACTTGTTGCATCAAATACTTTGCCTGGACCAAAACCGGTCCTACTAGCCCTAAGGGGTCGAAGAACTTACTAATAAAACTAAGCATTTCCCTCTTGGTGAAGCTTTCTTGTTTTTCAGTTACTGGACATTTCATATTCAAAGTGTCAGTATGCACATCATAGGAAAGTCCTAAAGTCTTTAAAATATTGCTTACTTTATCGACATTTTTACTGCTTAACTGATGAATAGATTCAGGAATATCGCTTAAAAGCTCACTGCAATTAGAACACCATTTGTGTAGGGAAAAACTAGCTTTATCCATAAGCTCTATCAGTTGCTGTTTTGTTTCTGCGAGCTCCACCAAGTTATTGCGGCCGCACTGGATATCATCAACATAACTTGTGTTTTTTAAGACAAATGAAGCAAGTGGGTACTCATCTTTAAATCTATCAGCAAGTTCAATTAAGCAGCGGGTGGCTAGAAACGCAGAACTTTTTAGACCATAGGTAACATTTTGCAACTGTAGACATTGGACAGGTTGCGTAGGCGAATCGCGCCAAAGAATGTTTTGTAAACAGTGATAGTTACTATCTACTAAAATCCCACGATACATAGTCTTGACGTCACACAGTAATACATATTTGAATGTTCTAAATAACGTTAGAATATCGAAAAGATCATTCTGCACAGTGGGGCCATTAAGCATGATGTCATTTAGACATAAATTATTGCTTGTTTTCATACTCGCCTCGAAAACAGCGCGGACCGGTGTGGTCTTACTATTAGGGTTTAAAACCGGGTGATGCGGAATGAAATAAACGTTTCCTGCCTTGATATCATAATTAGAGATATCATAAATTTTTGCATGACCCTGACTAACATAATCGTGCATGAAAGCCTTATAGGCTTCATATAACTGATTGTCCTTGGAAAACCGTTTTTCAAGATTATAGAACCTTTGCAAAACCCTACCAAATGAGTCGCCCAACCTAACATCATCCAGCTGAAGCTTTAACGGTAAAGCCACAGAAAACTTTTTGTTGGCAAGCTTGATGGAGTTTATAAAACTTTCTTCCGCAAGATGATGCTCAGTTGTGCCCTCTTTGAAAATGTTGGGTACTTTCTCACACTCCCACAGTTGTGAAATAGTGTGATTAATTTTTTCATCCAAGGAGAATTGAGTCTGTTTGTCAAGCAAAAAAGAAGACTGATCCTGTGTGTCAAAAGAAGACTTATTCTGTTGCAAATAATTACATTTTTCTTCACTAATGTGTGTATTAGTTTTATTATGAAAAGGATTACCTCTGACAGTTATGCACAAGTTAGATGTAGAAACTATTCCAGCAGATACTGGCAGATTCCCCACCACAACATACCCAAACTTAGTATTCACGAGGTAAGGCCCAGTCGGCGTCAGCGGTAGGGTTTCCCTCTGCAGCACCTGGAAGAATATTTCGCAGCCTAATAGCATGCTTATCTCACCTGTTTGATGGAATGTTTTGTCAGCCAACTTGACATATGAGGGGATGTTAAGTTTTGTTACATCAAAGGACTGTTGAGGTAAGTCGCATGTAATGTTTTTAGTAACAAGCCATGTCACATTTAAATAAAAATTATTCACAGCAGAAAACACATCAAGCTCAGTCTTTTGTGTGACACTATTGGTGCCATCTGTTATGCCTGTAATAGTCTTATTAGTTTTAGAAAATTTACAGTCAATTTTTTCAGCTAATTTTTGTGTAATAAATGACACTTGGCTCCCGCTGTCCAACAAGGCACGGACATAAATAAATTTCCCATTTTTGTCTATTAATCTTACCACCGCAGTAGGCAGCAAAACATCTCTTTCTTGAGAAGTGTTAGTCATCACCACAGCATTGTCAGAACTAGCACCAGCTGAATATGCAGTAGCAGCATTACTTACATTAGCATCAGAGTTTGACTCAGCGTCAGTATGAATAAGCGTGTTATGCCTCTTGCGACAGATATTGCATTTTAAGCGTAGCATACATTTACCCTGATGCTGATTCAAACACAAGACACACAATTTTTTGCTTTTTACAAAATCACACCTGTCTGGAACTGTCAGCAATTTAAATTTTGCACACTCATAAAGTTTATGTGATTGGTTGCAGTACTTACACGACAGTTGCTTCATTGCTGATACTAAGCTGGCCTTGCCAGACTTCACAGGTTTTGCTGGAGTCGGAGGCGCTGGTGGCGGCTTCTCGCTGGCAGTATTCTCCATTGCAACAGCACGTTTTTCTATAAAATCAAGTAACTCTGATAACCCAGGCAATTTTTTCTCATTTCTTTCTAAATGAAACCCCCTGTTGGTATAGGTATCAACCTTGCGAGACAATATATTTACTAATATCGCATCCCACTGCCCCACAGGTATGTCCAGGTTCTTAAGAGCCGCAGTGTGCTGATTTACTTTAGACACAAGGGAACGAAGATTCTGCGCAGTACACTTTGTAAAAGTCGGCAAGTCGAGCAAGCTGTTTATATGGTGGGTTACTATCATGGGAATGTTATTATAGCGTTTTTCTAACAACTCAAGGGCTGATGAATAGTTATCATCAGTCAATGATAATTTTTTTATGATGTCAAGCGCCTCGCCGTGTATATAAGTACGTAAGTAGTAAAGTTTTTGACAAGGACTAATATTGGAGTCTGAATGAAAGACTGCCTTGAAGATGTTTATAAAAGGAATAAAATCTTGTATGTTTTTACCGTCAAACGGTTTGATATCGATCGGTGGTAGCTTTTTAAATCCATTTTTGGAGCTATCAGTTGGTGATGTATTTTGTTCCCTTTTTCGTTTGCCTATCGCACAATCTAGCAACGTTAAACAATTTGAGTACTTACGTTCATACTCCTCGTAATCTTCTTGGTCGGCGACGTTCAAGAATAGAATTTCCTTATTCAGGGTCTCATAGTCACGAAAAGAATCGATAACACGTTGACGTTTTGCCACAAGAGCCTCTTAGTTTGCCTTTTCTATGTCTTTCGACGTACAGAACGTTTCCATACGAGTGAGACACCCCTTAACGTAACCTCGGTCACTTACTAACCGAGTTAACGACATTTTGAGCTAGGCTGCAGGATCAAACCAGACAACGAAAATAAAATATTACGCTATCGAAAAGGAACAAATTGATTAGGCCCAGGCCCATTTGATGCAACAAATCACCCTTACCAGTATACTCCAACTTATAACATAACATAACATAACATAAACTCACGCCTGTATCCCAGAGGGGTAGGCAGAGACCAGGGACTGCCACTTGCTACGATCCTGACAGATCACTTTCGCTTCCTCAACACTCATTAGTCGTTGCATGCACGCACGCCGGTTTCGGGTACTTTTTATCTTGCCCTTTGTTAATACATCCTCTATTTGGTCAAAGTATGTCCGTCTGGGTCGTCCCTTACCGGCCCTTCCATCCACGTTCGCTCGATATATTTGTTTTGTCAATCTTTCTTCCTTCATCCTCTCCACATGTCCAAACCAACGCAACATTCCTTTCTCAATTCTTGTCACTACATCCTCTTTCAGTCCACAACGTTCTCTAATCACACTATTGCGTATCCTGTCATTCAAAGTAACGCCAGACATACTTATAGAACATACTCCAACTTATAGAACCGCTTAATTAGTCTTAACCTATAATTATACAACTATTGAGCGTATAATATCCGAATTATGCTTAATATTTGCAAAAGTTACAATTAAATTGCAAACCAAACACAATGGCGGAAAACAATATGGCGATGGCGTCGTTCGTTCCCGTGAAATCCTGTGCCTGTGTCGTCTTGTATCACCGATAGGCAAGTTTCGGTCGTTGTCGGCTAACTTCGTCGCATTCGCCTCGCAACGCTGATTGGTGGGAATTTGCAGTCACGTGATTCTTTTTGCGTTCGGATACACGCTTCGGGTACGATGATAACGTCCAGAGTGCCAACGTAAGCAAGTTAGCGGAAATGATGACATGTAATACAGAGTATATATTATGTACGGCACTGCACGCGTATTTGACGACAGATGAGTTGTAATTTCTTTTAGGTTATGCACCTTATTGTAGAAGAAATGTATCAATATCAATGATGAAGATGACGATGAACTATGGATACTCAGGGTTTTTAGCTTGATTATGATGACGCAATTGTTTTCTTTAATCGATGTAGATCTGGAGAGCCTTCCAGCCGCAATATTTGAATGTACGCGATGACACAAAAACGTGTATTTTCAATGGACTGCAGTCGGTTTTTACACTTATCTGTAGCAATAATTCGTCCTCTGAAGTCTCGCACACTCAAAGAGTTCCGTATAACACAGAACAAGGCGACAGTCTTTTACGAACAACATCGTAGAATAGGAGATTTTTGCACCTCACAGCACCGATTGTCCAAACACCTTGTGGGTTGTGTAATATAGTTACACTTTCGAGTTTCGACGAACTCATTCGCACTGGTTATATTATATTATATAGTCTTTTCGAAGGACCAAACTTATGTTCCACACAGAGTTGGGGAAAGCATAAGTAAAAGGCCGGAATTAATTAAATTCACAGCTTTTATTTTAACGTGTTATAGACACAGCCAGGTAACAATATGGAGACCGGAAACCCAATCTCAAAACAGTCATGCCAACACTATAAAATTACTAGCTAGTAGCTAACCTATGTTCGGATATGTCTCGAACAGTGTAAGTACCTACCTACGTAAAGTTAACGGTCTGATAAACAAATACTAAAATGTGTTTCAAGAGCTCTACAACAACACAACACACTAGACACACAATTGTTTTTCTAGCATCTAGCTACCTACAATAGAACGTGACATTCACTAATTTCATTAATTATCTATGGATGTGTCAGAAACTTTTTATATTTTGTTTCAATTACAGAGACGTTAAAGTCTCACATCAATTTCTTGGGTTCAATCCAACAAAACTATGAAAATATATATTATCTTCGTCATGTGTCCATCGAAATACATGACGAGCGATATTGTATATTAAAATAGTAACTTCGTCGTGTGTGACGCCCTAAGCTTATTACGAACTAAAATCGAGACTTCACTTTAAAGGTACCTAATGATTTAGTTGGGTACGTTAAAACTACCTACAAGTCATTTAGTGGCATCGATTGTCTGTAAATAAGACTGCGGATTCTGAAGCCGATAAAATTATTACATACCTTGATAATGACGGCAATCCCATCACGTTTCCGCTCTTTATGGATAAGCGGCACCAAACCACCCAACCAGCAAAAGGTGGTTCTATAAAAGACCATAGAACGTTTCCTAAAAACCAATGGGTGGTGAAATAAAGGGCCTAAGAAGGTGCACCTACAAAGAAAGTGGCGCAATTATATCTCCATTCGGCTCTAAAGTGGAACTATACCGGCATCAAGGATCACAATTTTGGCCTATACGGTTGATGTAATAGTAACGCAATCTCCATTTGGTGATATACAAGCCACCATAACGCTTCTAAAGTACCTTTTTGTAGTGTAAAAGAGTTTATGATTCCATTACTACACTATTAATTTATCATTCACTCGTTTTTCATTCGTTCACGCGTAATTCACACAGCTGAAGTGTTTTTGTTTTACTAAGAATGCGAGGATATCCTGGTAAGTTAGAATTTATTTTGTAATGAAATTATTCGTCTCTTATGTGTGTAATGAGGTGTGGGAAGGTAATTTTACTGAGAAAGCATAGGTGATATTACGTGAATATTTTAACGCCCTCTTCGAATTATTGAGATTTAATTAAAAAAATACGAATTTAAAGTCATAAACATACTTTTAGCGTCCTGAAGTCCAGTATAGCACTGGTCACTACACACCACAGCCACCATTACATGAAATTAGGGTTCCGTTTGTGCTTGTTCTAGTGCCATACATAAATGCGATATGTTTTTTATACAATTAAAAAAATACGCCTTTGTTAGAATAAAGTGTTAAGATCAGCTCTCTCAAGGCGTTATGTATTTTCAGTTATAGATTACTGGGATACTTACTTTGTCAATATTGTGTGTTTTTTCTTTTTCAGTGCATTGCTAAGCAAAATGGTTGTCATTATAGATATTGATAAATTTCTTACTCGTGACGACTTCAAGCTACTTGCAGAAGCGGAATGGCCGTGGGAAATTACGCATTTTCTGTTAACTACTAACTGTATTAACTGTGGTTTACATACCCGTTCATATATACCAAGGCACTTTACCATATCCAAAAAATATTTGGTGTCTTTATTAAACTTCACATTTTTCTGGTGTCGGGGCTGCGGTATTATGCCTGTTTATGACCACTACATCTCCGATGAATGTTATTACTGTGATAATTCTAGCTATTAGCAAAATTTTCGTAGGTACTAAAAAACTAAATTAAACAAAACAGCCAAATTTTACTATTTGATTCGGGGAATTCCCATTCGAGCCGCGCGCGATCACATTTCTCTCACTCACTCAAGTGTCTCCACCCCGCACCCCGCGCTGCTTCTCCTTTGCTTCCTTCGCACGATATAGATAAGTACATTAGTACACGTCATGTCAGTTCGCGTTCTTTCTCGCTCAGGTTAGACCTCATTTCAAACTAGTGAATGATATTGTAAAAGCTGTATTGAGACTTGGTTTCTTTCGAATTTTAGTGACAATGTACTTTAGTTAATAATTTATGTTACCTACTTAACTTATTAGACATTTTGTGGTAGTTTGGTGTATTCAGGCTTTTTTTGTAAGTAAGATGATCCTTATATCTGAATGTCTTTTTGTAGATGCCTTTCAAGATTGTTCAAACGTTAGAAAGGGGGAGAACCTTCCTTTCGTGTGTGCCAAGTACTTGGGAGACCGCAAATGTATTACTGTGGCCAAGAAAAGGGTCCAAGAAATTACAAAAAAACGAAAATTCCATACCTGGTGAAGATTGGATCAGCACCGCTTGTCAATTAAAAAGGTCTGACTTGTCTTATGAGGAAGCACAAATGGAGCTCGTGCGTATGCAACGTGAAAGTGACACTGAAGAAGAACGCTTGCCAAGAAAACGTCATGAAATTAATATAACAGACATGAATGACATTGCGCGGCAGTGTATGGCGGTAAGATTTTACTTTTACTACCTAAGTAAGTCCCAGTATTTAGACTGATTTCTAAGTTACGTGATACCAGTCTCACACACCAGAGTGTTGCTTAACCGTTTATATCTTGCATTTTCATCGAGAGTGCGCGCTGCGCTGGTATTATTGGGTACTAATTTATTCT
Source organism: Yponomeuta malinellus (assembly GCA_947308005.1). Lineage (NCBI taxonomy): Eukaryota > Metazoa > Arthropoda > Insecta > Lepidoptera > Yponomeutidae > Yponomeuta > Yponomeuta malinellus. The sequence goes on from CAMZJJ010000014.1 coordinate 177,250, forward strand.
TCTTCAATATACATTGTATGTATAATCAAACCGCTCAAGCGGCAAATACCTAGGTACTACTTCTATTTCAATTAGGGATTTTCTAACAGCTCAAAATTAAGAAAAAAATGTAGTTCCAAGTTCGCTACTAGATGGCACCATAAGCAGCCTATATACGTCCCACTGTAGGGCACAGGCCTTCTCTCAGAGAGAGAGAGAGAGTATGGGCTTAATCACCACGCGTGCCCACCGCGGATTGGCGATTTCAAGCGCTGAGGCACGTGAATAGCTCAGACACCCAGGTTTCCTCACGATTTTTTCCTTCACCGTATGCGAGTGGTATTGCTACTATAACTTCACAAATGTACATAACTTAGAAAACAGTCATAGGTACATGCCCGCACTGGGAATCGAACCTGGGTTTCCCGCTTCCGAGTCCAATGTTCTACCTACTAGGCTACCACCGCTTCCACTATATGGCATCATATTGTGTTATGTCTCTTCATGTCATGTTCACAGATTAAAATACTTCGGTTTGAGAAAAATATATTGTATGTATACACAGATACAACCACATTTGATTAACGCCATCTATCGCGGCTTTAGGAACTTAATTAGTTTTTAAAGCCGCGATTTTTTAATTAGCTGTCAGAAAATCTCCTATTTTGTTTGCCGTTAGAGCGTGTGCTGGCTGACTTTTACTACTTACGACCATAATGCATCAGTCAGTTTAAATAAGTGTAAAATTTTAGTTAAGATTAGATGAGAATATTCTTTATTGCACACAAGAAGCGAGACATAAAATATGAAAGTTACAATGAAAAAGTACAATGGGCGGCCTTACTGCTAACAGAAATGTTATTTGTTTATTTTGTAGGAAAAAGAAAATACTTCTGCATTCGCAAATATTTCCGAACAGTTTGAGCAAGAACTATCAGAAGCAAGTGTCATTTGCGCAGCTCCAGCAGAAAAACTTGCACGAAGATTGGAACAAATAACTCCAGCTGAAAACCCAACCGTTGACTTGCCGAATACATCTTATATTTTAGAGCAAGAACCAGCGTCAGAAACTGTGTATTATATTACGGATCCTAATTTGTTAGAAATATCTAAGCCAAACCTCACTGTGGAAGATCGTCTCGAAAAAGTTGAAAATTTGCAGAAAAATATTTTGAACAAATTATCTACACTAAGTACAAAAATCGACGAATTTCTTAGAAAAACCCACCAAGATAAAATAACCAGTAATATAGGATTCAAACCAATTGATAACATCTTGGATCTTCAAAATTTAGATGATGCTTTAAAACAAAAAGATTGTCTACACAGCTTCAAGGAAAAGCTTTCCCTAGTTTGCGGGACAGGGAAAGGTAGAGGTTTAAACAATTGCTACGCTCTAGTAGATGTCGTGTTTACTCGGCGATTTCTTACGGAGTGCTCATGGGCAGGTGGCTCTAAAAATGCTGAAGCAAAAAAAAAACTGTTTCAAAGCTTACAGTCGAGTTATTAACTTGTTCTTCGAGATTATTCAGCACTCAGATAAAACATTTACGCTATTAGAGTGTGAGGCGTTTTTCAAGAATGTTTTGAAAAATTCAGAAAGACGTAATGCAGCTAAAATTTTGAGAGCCTCAGCTACCAAAATAAGGGCAAAAGGGAAGGGAAAGGGCCAAACGTCAAGTCAGAGTATTGCTCCCACCCAACCTGTGTTGAATCCATCTGATCCTATATCAGCAACACCCGAACAAGGTACCCAACCTACAATCGATCCACCTAGCTCGTCACAGGGGATGGCGGCTTAGGGATATTTTTCTTCGTTCATGATTGCCAAAATACCTACTGTGTCTGATTTTTAATTAATATTTAAGATACTTTGTAATATAATAATTAAGCTTTTGTTGATATATAACTGTGAAACCAAAATGAATCGTAATTTTAAGTTATCGTTATTTTGACTTTTGAGATAATTTATCATATTATAATTTAAACTTTTGTTCCTGCTTAACAGTGTAACCAAAAGCAATCGTAATTAAAAAAAACCTTTTTTTATCATATTGAGATACTGTAGAGGTTTGATAACATATTTTACGAGGGGCGTTCAAAGTATTCTAGGTATCGGGGTTTTCCGGTTTTCCACAATATAGTGTGGGATAATAAATTATGCCTATTCGCCAGTGACGTTATCTGAGGCTTTATATGCATTTCAGCTGGTTCAAATAATTTTTCTTCGATTGGTCCTCAGTGGAAGACAAGAAGAACGAATGCCGCCGCAATGATTTCCAGCTGGTTTGGCAGTCATTCTTTTCGCTTTCTACCGAGTGGAGTGCCATTTGAAGAAAAATGATTTTACCCAGCTGAAATTTTGCATGTGAAGCCTCAAATAATGTCACTACCGAATAGCATAATTGAATCGTGTGATTTTAAAACAACACAAGTCACATGTGTTTTTAAAATAACACTTGCCCATTTTTTTTTATTAAATTATTTACACCTACCTATTGATTTACATTAGAAAAAAAAAATGTAGTTTATTCATACAGAAATCAATATAATATGCTAAAATATTGCTGTTGTAGATATTAGTATTTGAATAAATCAGTTTTTTCTATTTCCTGCAAAGTTGTAATGAAAGGACATGTGTCGTTTTAAAATCACACGATTCAATTTAATTTCCCACATTATTTGTGGAAAACCCCTATACCGAGAATACTTTGAACGCCCCTCCTCGTTAGCTATTGTTCGTGCTTAACAGTAAAACCAAAAGCAAGTTAAATTTTATGATAGGTATCATTATTTTGAAATTTGAGATACTTTATCAAATTACAATTTTTAAACTTTTGTTCCTGTTTAACTGTGAACCCAAAACTATTATATATTTTGTACTTTCTAAGATTTCTTTTTTAAATAAGATTTATTATACTTTATAATAGTATTATAATTAAGAAAAAAATATATGATAGAAGTGGTTTCTTTGTAATTAAAGTAACGCCCGATTACATAAACTATTATAATTAATATTTTGTTCCTAACTAACTGTGAAACCAAAACTAATTGTAATCTTAAGATCTTACTTTATAATAATATAATAAATTATGCTGTTTCTTCTGTTTGTAAACCCAAAACTATTATTTTGTTTTTTCTTAAAGATTTTCTAAGGGTTTTTTTCTGATTTTAAAATTACATTGAAAAGAAGAAACAGTACATTATGCTGAATTGATTACTTGTAATTAAAAACAGGGTGTTTTGTAATTAGATACAAATACTTAAACAGGTTATTAGACTCATGATAACAAAAAACGTTTACTATGGAACCTATATCCAAATCTCAAAAAAAAATTGACTCTTCATAGTAACATATCGATTAGCTGATTTATTTTGTATGGAAAGTTTTTTTTTCGATTTCCATATGGTTCCATAGTAAAAGTTGTATGTTATCTTGAGTCCAATCATCTGATTAAGTATTTGTATCTAATTAAGAAACGCCCCATGCTAATATTAGATTCTATGTAGAAAGACATGACACTATTATTGTTTTTTAATTACAATTAATCAATTTAGCATAATGTACTGTTTCTTCATGTCTTCTGTCTTCTTCGATGTAATAATAAAATCAGAAAAAAAACTTACAGCTCCCCTACTCCCCTTAGAAAATCTTTTTCGTTCTAATTTATATCATTTGATTTTAATGTGCGCTGATTGTGATTGAAACTTTAAAAGTGAGAAATAAGTAAATACTTTTGTCTATGTTGAAATAAAGAATAGAGTGATTCTTTTATAAGGATTTTATTTCATATTGACACTGAATTAAGTAAATTATCACTAAATTTACACTATACAGTATGTAATAATGGTACAAAATACATTGTTGAACCATAAGAGATTGATACAAGCTTACACTTTATTTCATGAACTCTGTACAATCTTCTTGTTTTGTTCATGTTTCGAATCTTACATTTATATATGTTCAGATATGAAGATTTAATGGGGGTTTCAAATACATCACCAACAGGTTCGATACGGTTTCCATATATAACTATTCCATCATCATCACTCTCTATAGATACGGTTTCTACAATATGGTTTTCTGTTTCTAAAAACCATTTGTCTTGTTTGCGTGGACACAAAATGAAACCTTGTAGACGTAGCACTTGCAATTTCGTATCTTGATTTGGCATTACGGATGGACCTTTAAAGTCATCTGTTTTGAAACTTTGCAGATCTGAGTCGATTTTCTCACTAATACGTTTAGCTGCTTGCTCCAGGGGTTTATTGCCTTGTCTTATCATTCTTTTTAGAGAATATAACTGATTTTCAAAGGGATATGCGCTAAAACTTTGCAATATTCCATATTTTTTTACTTCCTCAACAATATGTGATAGATTGTGTACGTTGCTGGTTATATAACATTCACCATATATATCCCTAAAATTTTCAAGGAAGCAGTTCAACAAAGAATCCGCTAAGTCCAGAAAATGAAAATAGTTTTCATTGGAACAAATTGTGATACTGCAAAAAAAACATAAAAAATGTTGATAGGCATCTGAACGTAATACACGTTTCAAGATTATGAAGCTAAGATAATACAGGAATGTGCGATATTCTGAACCCTTCCAAAAGCTTAACCTAACCTAACCTAACCTCTGACGGATCGCTGTATTTCCCTGGGCATTTTACAAGCTGTTAAAAAATTTGTGACCATCGTAATATCTTGACTTGTACTCCATTTTGTATATTTTTTAAATTTCCCGTCTCTCCATCCTTTAAGAAAACGTTTCATTATTCCCAGATCTAATAAATGTAGCGCATCTCCCACTACAAAATCGTCGACCATATCTATAGGTAGTTCTAGAAGTGGAGAGTCAGTTTTATGGTGCTGTCCATATTTCTTCGCACGAAAATCTTCATTGGTCCTTTTCGGACAATCAAAACTGGGAAATACGACGGTGTTTGATTCGTGCGAGTACTCTCCTTGTACTGTACATTTTAAGCAGCCATGTTTCCCGTTGAAATTGCTCACACCTGCAAAATTAATCTCAGTTTTAGGTTGGTGCTTATTTTATCTAGCTTCTGAGTTTAGTAATCTACCTACTACATCTGTTCAGCCATAAATAGCGCCAATTCAGACAAAAACGCAACAAGGTATATCGCCGTATAAAATAAGTAAGTACAAAAATTTGTTAAACAGTTCGTAAATTCTGATATTTTGAAATATATTACTTAACTAGGTTTTATCATAGTGATAGAATAAAATGAAATTTGTTACACAAGAAAACATAGTAAACTTTATCTTACCTTTGATCATAGCACGAGCTGGAGAGTCACATATAAAGGCCCGTATTTTGATGCCTATTTTTTTCTCCTTTCCATTGCTATTTATTGAAAGGCCATTTGCAAGTAGTTGTTTCATTTCATCTACAAACATTCTTAGGTAACCATCTAAATCCGATGGTTTGTCAGTGCCTGAATAAATTCCAATTACAATGGGTCGCAGCTTTGGTATTTCATGAACGTTGCATAAAATCGGCCATAACTGCAATTTTGAACTTTTAAAAGCAGGCAGCCCGTCCATATTTACATTGAGTGAAATTGTAGATAAACTACTATCAATCCTTTGTAGATAGCACTTCAAAGTTTTTGCCAAGCCGTTATGCCAATACCGTCCATTTCCCACGGGATAAGTAGTGACAGATTTTTCTGTATTCAAAAGCGTCCTTGGATCTGTTGGCAATAAATTTGGTATTCGATCATTTATTAGAAAAATTAAACTTTTAATCGCATCATGCGATATATTATAATTGACGGCCCAATTTTTTAAACCATCTCGTAGTTGCCGATTTTTGTCATCTGTTGAGGAATCACTCCTAGAATCACTGTCCACATTCGAATTGTTCTCTAGTTCTTCGTAAGCAAAATATGTATTTGGTACGGAACCACTTTGTACAACTTGGTCTGTAACTTGGCTTTGACTAGTAGGGATTTGAATACTGGATGAAGTCACTGTTTCCTTGTATTGTCTTTTCACTTGTCGTCTATAAGTCCCACTGCGTTTAAATCTTTTCCAGGCTTCAAAATCCATTTTTTATTGATTATAAAAAACAGAGGTGTTTTATTAGTTGCCGGAAATTAAAATGGCGATTAAGTATAAAAGGGTTATAGACTGAATTATCGTTTAAAAGTAATTGGCGTACCTTTATATACCGTATTTATGTTTTAAAAGAGAAAGAACTCCTTTTATATCACTGTGGTGTAAAAGAAGGACTATAACAGTAAGAAAAAAACAATCATGTTCTCAAAAAGTGTCTTTGTGACAATTTTAACACTGTAACTATAAAGGGCATTAGCAAACCTTTATAGGACAATTTTAGCCACATAAGGGTAATTTGAAACTCGTCTGTATCACAACTAGGCTCTGTTGCAGAGTTTTTGTGCTCACTATAGTGCCATGTGTTGTAACAGCGTTCTACAAAACCACAATATCACAATATCGCCCTGTTGTAGAGTTTTCATCTCTAGTATAACGAAAGACCTATTAAAGTACATTCAGAACTTTTATAGCGAAAAACAGCCACATTATGGCGACAGTCAACACTGGTATAGAGTTCTATCGTTGTGTACTGGTCACATTGGAGTTTGCTATATCATATGCCTATAAAAGCTACATAAAGTGGCGATGTAAGCCTTTACATCACTTGATAATAGGTCGTTTTTCTGTATAAACTTATAGAGCTGAACTGTATTGTCAAACGCTATTATACAACCTTCGGTCACCGCTAGAACCTTTATACATCGCTTACCCAGCATTTTTGAGGTATAAGGATTTGTTATAGGGCAAAATTGTTGGTTGGGCACGTCTTTCTTCAACTGAAAGGTCTTGACCAATTCGGCGTCTGGTATCGAAAATGGGGTTCACCCATTTCCTAAGTAGGGCTCGAGCCCTACGTCTCTCAACTTTCTTCTTCGCGGCTACGATCCCCCCAAAATGACAGCTGGAGAATACGCCAGCGCATTTTGCCACGGACAGTCGTAAAAGGTCTTAACATGACGAAAGAGAAGAAAATGTATGCTCACTTTTGACCAATCACCTAACAACTGCACCCTAAAAAGGTGTATTTGTTTAATGGCGCTTCAATTGTAACAAATCAGTGTTTCGATTATTTCAAAGAGTCCGTCAAAATGTCAAATAAGGACTAGACTACCGTTATAATGTCAATGATGTTACCATAGATAAGTTAATAAGGATGAGACTTCCTATTTGTACAATGGGACGTCAGTGATAGCTCCAGTGACACGCCATCGAGAGGTGTTTGTGTACGCGACTAGAAATAGTGTCAAAAAACAGCAGTGATTGTTACACTTTCGTTCTATTAAAAAATGAGACTTGAGCCCCAGGTCTTCTGGCAGATTGTAGAGAAAGACATTCATTGCCATATTATCGTAAATAGTGATGTTACTCGCGCGAAGGTTAGCGTCCAGTACTCTGTTTACCTTGGCAATCAATGTGCTTCTTACGTATTGTATTCTATTGCAGAAATCGAGATAAGTCTCGTCCGTATTAATTTTCAGTGTTTCTAATTCAATAGCAATACACTCCTCACTTTATTACATACTCGCACTTTCTAATGAATAAATTAAGTAATTTTTCGTCACCGTCGAATCTGGGGATGACGTCAGCGATTTCGCGAGGAATTTGCTTAATTTGATCCATTTTTAACTGCTTTAAACTTATCTAACACTGTTCTTAATATTCAAGTTTACTTAAAAAATACACTTTTTGTTTAAATTTAATTACCTACTTAAAACACAGTTTAAAGTTACGTCTTTCTGAAACCAAATAACCTACTTCAATTTTTGGAAATAGCGCTATCGATATTAGTAGTAGGAGAATGGAATAGCGATAGGGTCTACTCACAGACTGTCCATGTCCCTCCGTTGAGTCTCAGGGCATCCTCCAAATTCTCGTACTGTAGGCGACGGAGCAGGGTCACTAATGTAGAGCTCACCCACACAGTCTATGCCACTTTTAGAGAGTCCTTGACTTATTTATTTGGTTCGTATAGATTTCCGTTTAAAACGTAAGAAAACGTTCGTCGTTTTTCACTAATTTTCAGTTTACGCGACGCGGAAATCCTACCGGCAGCGCCAGTCAAGTATTTCGGGAGCCGGAGGACGTTTTAAAAAATACAATTATTTTTATCAATTACGTGTATTGACTTTACCATGGTTGTGTTAAGACTAAAGAATAATAAACTTAAACTAACTGCCCTGGGCACCGCAAGTACTCAGGCTTACCTGCATCCGTCTGCCAACTCAGCGTCTGGGCTCTGGGAATATAGAGCTGACACCGGGTTTAGAGGCTGGGTCGCCAGGCGTAACTACCTACCATTGATACTTTATTAACTACTTCACACCAAGCATGATAGAGGAAAGCCCTAAACTATTATGGCCTAACTTTTTATGAGGATTCTCTAATAGTAATATATGGTTATATATAAAAATACGATATATTTGGTTGTATTCAGCTTTGTTCTAGTTGTAAACGGTTTTTTTATACTATTAACGTCAAGAAATTAATTAATAATAGGTGTTGATATTTCTTGAATTAATGAGATGTATGAATGACCTATTGAGGAATCATCATCAGCCTACCGCTGCCCACTGCTAAATATAGAATTAATTTCACTATATGGCGCTCGAGGTGAACTTTGGAAGGTTGATTTATGATTGATAAATCGCTTATGAAAAGTTACAATCAAATCAATGGTGATGCGAAGAGCGCCTGGTCACAGACAACATGCAACGAGTAGCGAATCTAGGAGCTGGGCTTTCCTCGTAAGGCGTAATGTGATAAATTGATAAACACGTTTTTTCTGAATGAGTAACTATTGCTCCTGTTAGTTTTAAACATGAACATACAAGATTTTGATATTGCCCGCAAGACTGTATAAGCTTAAACGTAATCCACTGCGCATTTAAAATGGTACATAAATTCTTAGCTTTTTTTAAGCATTCTTACGGAATATATTTACCCATAGAAGGCGTAAGGTTATGACAGTTGTCATACATGCCATAGGGAATCGAGGAGTTAAATTATATCATATATTAATTTCAAACGTCTGCCATGTTCCTAGAGGATGTCACAAGCGATTCAAAAGCGTCTTCCAGCCAGTTCCAGCACACTGTAGCCCCTTAAACCAATAAACTTTCAGTGTGTACATTAATCAGACAGTTACATAAAAAAACATACTTACATAATAAGTTTAAGCTAATAAAAGTGAAAAGAAGTGAAAAAAAGGTGTTAAAAACTGACTTTATTTATTTATAACTAGCTATGCCCACGAACTTCGTTTCGCCTTATGTAGGTTTTTTTTTTGTAGCGTATATAACTACGTATTTAAGTATTTAAAGAAAGATAAATGTCAGACCTTAAAATCGTGAAATAGAGTTGCCGACCAAATTCAGAAGAACCTATGGCTCTTGCACAATGTCTGTGACATTTTTGAGTGATTTAAATTTGGTTCGCCTGTCCATTCCGCCATTTTGACATTTTGTTTGTTTACCTTTCTATAAATACCTAAAAAAATAAATATTATGTAAGTAATGATTACGTACGAATCTATACAGACCTTAATAATTATACGTCACTGTTATACGCCACTCAACGTCACCCTCACGTTGAAGTGTCTTCGCTACCGACACCATACTTCTGCGCCATATCAGCAAAAAATGGCGGCCTGACCCTAATATAAGAATATAATATGAAAATCTTGGTCTTTTATTCCCTTTGTTAGATTATTCAAGACCACGCCGCCGACGAAACTTCCCTGAAACTCGGCGCACGAGCGCCGACAGCCAGCTAGTCGGCAACGGCGCGCCGAGTTTCAGGGAAGTTTCGTCGGCGGCGTGGTCTTGAATAATCTAACAAAGGGAATAAAAGACCAAGATTTTCATATTATATTCTTATATTAGGGTCAGGCCGCCATTTTTTGCTGATATGGCGCAGAAGTATGGTGTCGGTAGCGAAGACACTTCAACGTGAGGGTGACGTTGAGTGGCGTATAACAGTGACGTATAATTATTAAGGTCTGTATAGATTCGTACGTAATCATTACTTACATAATATTTATTTTTTTAGGTATTTATAGAAAGGTAAACAAACAAAATGTCAAAATGGCGGAATGGACAGGCGAACCAAATTTAAATCACTCAAAAATGTCACAGACATTGTGCAAGAGCCATAGGTTCTTCTGAATTTGGTCGGCAACTCTATTTCACGATTTTAAGGTCTGACATTTATCTTTCTTTAAATACTTAAATACGTAGTTATATACGCTACAAAAAAAAAACCTACATAAGGCGAAACGAAGTTCGTGGGCATAGCTAGTTATAAATAAATAAAGTCAGTTTTTAACACCTTTTTTTCACTTCTTTTCACTTTTATTAGCTTAAACTTATTATGTAAGTATGTTTTTTTATGTAACTGTCTGATTAATGTACACACTGAAAGTTTATTGGTTTAAGGGGCTACAGTGTGCTGGAACTGGCTGGAAGACGCTTTTGAATAGTGAAAGTGAAAGTGAAAAAATATTTATTTCCAAAAAGATATACAAATGAAGGTCGCTTATAAATATACTAATTGACGGGTATTACAGAAAATGTATTTGCATTTACCGGCAGTCCCCAAACTAGGCTAGGCCTGTATCTTGGGGACTTTATTAGTGTGCACAGTAGTCGTTGACCAATTCTTAATCGCTTGTGACATCCTCTAGGAACATGGCAGACCTTTGAAATTAATATATGATATAATTTAACTCCTCGATTCCCTATGGCATGTATGACAACTGTCATAACCTTACGCCTTCTATGGGTAAATATATTCCGTAAGAATGCTTAAAAAAAGCTAAGAATTTATGTACCATTTTAAATGCGCAGTGGATTACGTTTAAGCTTATACAGTCTTGCGGGCAATATCAAAATCTTGTATGTTCATGTTTAAAACTAACAGGAGCAATAGTTACTCATTCAGAAAAAACGTGTTTATCAATTTATCACATTACGCCTTACGAGGAAAGCCCAGCTCCTAGATTCGCTACTCGTTGCATGTTGTCTGTGACCAGGCGCTCTTCGCATCACCATTGATTTGATTGTAACTTTTCATAAGCGATTTATCAATCATAAATCAACCTTCCAAAGTTCACCTCGAGCGCCATATAGTGAAATTAATTCAAAGTAGCAATTCTCATACAAAATTAATCGATTGTAGGCCAAGGACGTGGGGTGAGGGACCGAAAAAGACGCCGCATCTTTCCAATTCACTTTCGTACAAAATGTACTGGGTCAAGTTTCATAAAACTATAATTTCGTAGTTTATTATGACAATTCGAGGTACACTGCACAGCAGAGTCTATTTGTTAATCTGTGGGTTAATCGGCTTTCGGTCATAGTCACAATGAATTGTAGTTCTATGAAACAGGCTCCTGAAGGGATGGGTCTTTTCCGCGCCCTCGCCCCACGTCCTATGTCCGAACAAAACAATAGTAGATTGTACAACAAGTGCATAAAACGCACCATTTTACTCGAGACGTTTATCCATCCGAGCGAGCTTGCGAGCGAGGATAGATATAAAGTCGAGTGTAAAATGGGTTTTATGGACGAGTTGTACACTCTACTTTTCACTTCGATTGCGAGGAAATGAAACAGCAACATGTAAATATAGTAAATGCTAATTTAATTAAAATTGAAAGTTACATTAGAGCAATGAGAAATATTTAAAGTAATCGTTTTTTCTGGCATATTTAATGTTGTATTAGATTGTATTTGTGATGCGATATTTGGCATATTGTCAACTTCAGGTTCTTTTGAAGGAACGGGATTACCATTTAAGCTCTGTTCCAATGGTAAGTTAGCACTAGATGGGCCTGGTTCCTTCGGTAATCAAGTCGGTAATTTTAGCTTTTTGTTCTATGGATTCCTCAATATAGCCCTCTGCCACTTGGTCAGACTTCCAGCCGCCATGTCGCTTTAATGTTGTGAGATTTGCTCCAGAATCGGCTAACAGCGTAGCTGAAGTTCGTTGAAAGCAATGGCCTGTGTACTTTTCAGGGTTTTCTAATTTGAGAAAGGCTGCTATCTCCTTTGGCATTGCAGCGAATTTATTGCGTCCTATGGGTTGCCGTGTACATTTCCCGTTTTGATAATTAAGGAAAAACCGTTTCGTTGCCACATTTTCTGGACGTAGGGCTTGATACTTTCTAACTATATTTAAGTATTCGCCTTTGACGACGAATGTTCTTTCTTTATTTGTTTTTGTGTCAGGTAAGTTTATAGCCTGCAACTGAGTGTCCGTTTTCACGTCATCCACAGTAATGTTGATAAGTTCTATACCTCGACATGCACCACTGATTCCATATATGAGCGCCACCTACAATTAAAATAGTAATCATTATTACAACGTTGCACACTAATATAAGTACTAGGTAATGAATTATTGTACAATATTAAATTGCTGTTTAACAATGTAGAGTTTTACGTACTTTTGCAGCCAAATATCTTACATCCGGAGCGGTCTTTAAGAATGTTTCGATTTGATTCGCATTGAAAACCCTGGATTTTACACTTTTGTGCCCAGTGGAAAGCCTTTTCAGGTAACATGTGAGCTTCACGTAGGTTTTTATATGCACGTCGTTTTTCATCTGCAGCGTAGTCTTGAGCATAGAATACACACTCCATAGTGTAGACGGCTTAAACTTCTTAGATAATTCGTTGAAATACGTTAAGAAAACACTCTCTGAGAAACTATTCACTTGTTTTTCCGCCCTCCAACGCATGAAATTTTCATAAGCGGTAAGATAAATTCGCTTAGATTTCGACGGCAATATCTGTTCAACGACGTTTTCCGCGTGCCGCTCCATTAAAGTGTTAGGAGTGAGTGTTATTTCCTCTTCGCTTGACGACATTATTTATCGTTAATCAAAAAACAATTTTAAGTTGTAACACAAATATTACAATGAAAAAATAATTATGGTTCCCGCCAATTAACTTTTTTTTCTTTTTTTTTTCTGTAGGGACGTGACACCTGACTTAAGGTCGTTACATACTGCTCAGTTATAAAAACATTTTCTTTTTATAACTATGATAAGTTGTTGTTATGGCTTAAATACTATACTGATCTACTAAATTGAAAAATAAACAAATATAAAAAATAATAAATGAGACGAAATACAAATTATAAGTTTATTTCATGAAGTTTTATTGTGTACTTTGGCTGTTGGTATCTTTGCCTTGGTCTTAGAATACGAACGAAACGAAATAAAATAAAGAGGTTGTTGTATGAAGTTAAAGATGTTCGTGTGGCTGTTGCAGCGATTGCCTTGGTCTTCGACGAAGATTTTACTTTATGCTCTAGAGCATAAAAAGCGACTTTATGTCGCCTACGCACGACATAAAGACGAATTTTTAGAGCATGAGAAGTGAAAAAAATATTATATACCTATTAGTCCAATCGGTGGAGACATTTTCGAGTTTTTGCAAGACCAACGCACGGCGACTGATTTTTGTAGTACCTAGTGATCGAGCTCCAATCGTTAGAAAAACATAAAATATAAATTCCCATTTCCTGTATTTTTTTATTTAAGTAAATAACTAAAAAAGAAAATAAAAAAAAGAAACCGATCGTTTATTATAATCATTATTCGAACCAAAAGCTCTCTGCCGCTCAAGGGACGCCTCTTCCTATCCGAGCTATTGTAACATTACGAATCTAAGCGAAACATCGTTCTATTATTTGTGCCTAAATCACGGTAAAAGCGAGGTTCACTAAAAATGAAACCTAACTACCTATGTATTATAATCTATTTATGGTCGCGATTAGGTCGGCCGCACGCGGCCAGACTTGTTGCTCGAGTATTGTAGTCTTCAAAACCTAGCATTAAGGTTCATTTTAGTTTGATTGAGTTTTGTTTTTGTTGATTGAGTGTACATAGGCGGTAAATAATGTGTTGGTAAATAATAACTTCGATTGGCGTTACGAATAATACTTGATTCATAACCTTTGAGTGAACCAAGCCGAATTACAGTACTTAGTAGTTGTATAGTAATGGGCATTCTAGGACACTTTTCCAGAGAGAGTGGCTTCGCTCCTCCTCTTCCAAAGTGTCCTAGAATGCCCATTACTATACAGGAAAATAACGAATTGATTCGACACTAAGGATAAAAAAGTGTCCTAGAATGCCCATTACGATCGTGGTAACTTTTCAATACAAGTGAAGGAAAATGTTTTGGTTCCACGTCCAGTCCAATGCGTTCAGATTATGTATTCACTTACTCTCAAAATGCATCATCGGAACTTTAAAATAAAAATAAATACTAGGTGAGCGATTTCGCCCAAAAATGCACAAGCATTGTTTGTACAAATTAGTGTTTACAAGGTATGCACTTACCAAAAATTCTCTACTGCATAATTTTCACTGTTTTACAGTTGTTTTCCCACTAGTTACACTTAACTAACACCACTAGCAAATTAAAAACAGAAGGTGCGAGGCCAAATTTTAATTTCGTTAACACCGCAAGGTTCCCTTTAAAATTTGTTCCACACGTACACCTTTGCCAGTTTGCCACGGATGACTGACTCAATTTCACATCCAGATTTTGCTGGTGTAATAGGAAACAATACAATCTTGCACTCACCGCGCAGTAGGTGCAATATGCATAGCATGCGCTATTTTCTTTAAACCCGTTACACACATCGAAGATAGGTACTTTATTATTCTATCATAAGGGGCTGTGTAATAATTAAGTAAGAGAATTTTAACCAGGTTTGGACTAGGCTACGATAAATACACCTTATTAAGATTACAAATAAAGTAAGATATATTAATATAATACTCCCGTGTATCTTCTTACATAATATTAGCTGGATGACCGAGCTTAGCTCAGGATTTTATTTTTTTCTAATACGTGCTTCTTGGAAATGAAACCTAGCTTGATCGACTTATCACCCCCAAAATCCTCCGCATACTACATTTCATTATTTAAGCATATATACGAGAATTGCTCGTTTAAAGGTATTAGATATGACCATCCATTTAAATTGTATCCCCTGTTGTATTGAAGATTTCATAAAAATACTTGTACCATGGTTACACGAAAAATTTGAGTAAGTTTTCAAAAAACCGAAGATCTTTTAATAGTCTGCGATACCCTAATAATAATATACCTTTAGTATCTTGATATTAAGTATCAATATCGTAACTTCACTATATGTCTGTCACGCCTTAAGCACGGCCTCTCACGCTACGACAGTGAACATCTGTATAGTCCATGATCCGAATCGGTAAGGTAGGTACATGAACTTAACTATGTAGTAAAAGCATATCGATTTAATTATGCAAAATTTATGCTCTGTAAAATATTGTTTCCTACTGGGTTCGATTCCGTTAGTTTACCTATTACGAAAAATCACTTTCTTTCGGCATAAGAAAACTTTGTCCTTTGTTTTGAATATTTCGTATAAGAATATGAAACAAATATTTTTGGTACATAAATAAGCTTACGTTTCATTTATATTGTGAAATTATAGAATTACTCGACTAAACGTCATCTGGGTTTTGAGAACCTGGACTACGAGTTATTTCCAGCGAATAAACTAGCTTGCTTTTTTCGGTCTTATCTCACCATGTGATTTTTCTGTATGCATTTGTATGGGTGTGTTTGTGTGTGGGTGTGTGTGTGTGTGTGTGGGTCTGTAAGAAAGTTTACCAATACATACATAGGAAATTAAAATTTTTGATAATAATATTATGGGTACGGACACAAACCTATTAACTATTTATATCATTATCATTAGCATTTGAAGAAAGAAAAAATAAGTGAAAATGCATGGTTTCACTCTTTAATGTTATAAGTTAATTTTAAATAAAGTACTTACTACATCAAACACCTATAATATGAAAAAAATATATATATATATCGCACATGACAATCCAAAGGGTATTATCTCGATAAAAACCTTTTTTTTTACAGCCTAAACGAATTCGCGTAAATTTTCTCCACAATCTGGCAAG
The DNA here is from genome assembly GCA_947308005.1 of Yponomeuta malinellus. NCBI lineage: Eukaryota > Metazoa > Arthropoda > Insecta > Lepidoptera > Yponomeutidae > Yponomeuta > Yponomeuta malinellus. The sequence continues at coordinate 193,287 of CAMZJJ010000014.1, forward strand.
ACAGCCATATCTCTAGGACAATTTAAGGCCAAGAGATGGCGCTATACGACTGTCTTGCCATTTTGGTTGCTATACATTCGTGCGGGCAAGACTGTCACACTTTAGTTGGCCCGTAAGCCCCGCCTGAGATCGACGTGTCGCTCGTGTTATTTCTAGTTACGACAGGTGGTGTGTCAATAATTGCTAAAAAAATTGTGTGGTAAGTAGTCTAGAATGTATTATCATTTAGTTAATACTGTTTAGCCTGATTTTAATTAAATACTCATTTGTATTATTTCGACTTAATACTTTATAGTCTGTTTTTATTTTCACAACTTCGGAATACCGTTGCTTTATTTTGTCTTAATACCATATTGCCAACGGTTTTTTGTATATACTACACTCTGTCCAGTTTTTTTACGTTTTTGTTTTGGTTGTAAGCCAAATACTACCATTTTGACTGACAATAAATTGAAAATTCTTGTTTTCAGAAACATCATGAAATTTTATAAACGCGCAGCGAAGTTAGTTTTGGCTGCTAATCCAGCTATCAAAGAAGACAATAGTGCTGAAAACCTGGAGGTAGAGGAAGAAGACTGTGACGATGATGTAGCCGACCCCACTTATCGTCCATCTGAAGAATTTATGCCTCCAAGTTCCCCGGATGCTTTGCCAGATCACCAACAGCACTGCGAGTACACAAACTGTACTTCAGAAGTGTTTTCCGCTTGCTTTAAGTGCAACAGTTTTCTTTGCTGGTACCATTTTGAAGAGCCTTCTTTCGCTAATGATTGCTCAAATCATAATGCGAGCTGCGAATCTATATTGAACATGGATTATAATCTCCTAATGCAGCAAAACAAGTCAGGTAATAGTATTTTACTATCGAAAGACCAAACAGAGCCAATTCCTTTAGGTACTACTCATACTACTACCGATTTTTCTGCACAACAATGTGAGTTTTTGCTTTGCTCTAGAAATGTTTTTACGACTTGCTTGAAATGCCAATGTTTTCTTTGCACCCTGCACTTCGAAGATTCGAGCTTAGTCGGGGATTGTTCGAACCATACGCCATTTTCAAAGGACAAACCAGACCAATCGATCGCGAAGCCTGAGCCAAAAAAAGAATCTGTCAAAAAGGCTACTAAAAGAAAGCGAAATAACGGTTTGGAGTACATAAATTCTGGCAAAAAACATGTTCCGGCAAGATCTGTGAAACCTCCATGTGATCAAAAATGCCGACTTAAATGCTTTGAAAAAATTAATGAACATGACCGACAGAAAGTATTCGATCAATACTGGGCCTTAGGTGATATAACGAGACAACGAGATTTTATCAAGTTTAGCACTGAAGTCGTCAACCCCCAAAATCGAAGCCAATGCGATACATGCCATGGAGGAAAAAAACAAAGGGCTAATAACTATGCCTTTTACCTCAATGTAGAGTTGAATAAAATAAGGGTATGCAAGCAGTTTTTTAAGGCAACTTTGGATATAAACGATCGGGTGATTGGAACAGTCAGAGCGAAAGTAGCCAAAAACGGTTATATTGTAGAAGACTTAAGAGGCAAACATCAAAAGACAAAACTTGTTGAGGAGTCTCAGAATGTTCGTGACTTTATAAATACAATTCCACGCATCGAAAGCCATTACCTACGTGCACAGACGTCACGCGAATTCATTGAGGGGGGCAAAACACTTTCCGAAATTTACAATGATTATAAGCTCCAGTGTGAAGAACATTTTAAAAAACCTGTTAGCAAGACCACATTTTGCAATATTTTTCACAAGGATTTCAATATATCCTTCTTTACTCCCAAAAAGGACAGATGTGAGCTATGTGTTTCGTATGAAAATAGCAGTGATCAGGAGAAACTAGCAATGAAAGAGCAATATGAAACACATCTCAGGGAGAAACAGCTGAGTAGAGAAGAAAAATATAGAGACAAGCAGATGACTAACCAAATATACGTGGTAGCTTGCTACGACCTGCAAGCTGTACTGACAACCCCTAGAGGTGAAGTATCTGTGTTTTATTACATTTCCAAACTGGCTACGTACAACCTTACTATCGCTGAACTGGTATCATGTCTTACGACTTGTTTTGTATGGCACGAAGGCCAAGGTAACCGAGGTGTAACAGAGATCGGATCTTGTGTTTGGAAGTTTTTGACCAAAAAGTCAGAGGCAGTTAATTCAGACGACTTGCAGGTTGTTTTTTATTCTGACAACTGTTGCGGGCAGCAGAAAAACAAATTCATGATTGCTCTTTATGTGTATGCTGTCAATAAGTTAAAAATAAAATCCATAACCCACAAATTTCTGATAAAAGGCCACACCCAAAACGAAGGAGATGCCGTACATTCAACTATTGAAAAGCAGATTAAAAGAGCTTTAAAATGTGGTTCCATTTACAGTCCTCAAGAGTATGTTTCATTGATCAAAACTGCCAAAAAAAATCCTCCCTACTACAAAGTTGAGGAATTAGACTTTTCTGATTTTTATGATCTGAAAAATTTGTGTGAACAGATTGGAGCAAATTTTTCTCGCACCACAAACAATGAAAACATAAAATTGACTAATTTCAAAATAATTGAAGTTCGAAAGGATGATCCGATTGCGTTTTATGTGAAAACTTCCTATGCAGATGTTGATTTTAAACGTATAGAGATCAGAAAGCATAATACGAGGAAAAATTACGTGATTCCTGACAATTTAGGCAGAGCGTATACGGAAAATATCCCAGTCAGTGAAAAGAAAAAGCAGGATATTTTGAAGTTAATTGAAAAAAACCACATCCCCAAAAATCATTTTGATTTCTATAATAGGCTGTAATTGTTTTCAAGTCTTAGCCCCGATTTCTTTAACGCATTTATTTTGATCTGATTTAAGATAGGTAGGATTGGTAATGCTATTGATCATGTTCGTAGAGGCTGTAATTTCCTTAGTACGAGTAGTACATAGTTTAAAGGTCAACATCTTTTTTTGATAAAATACTCATTTAAAGTAAAGATTTAAGATTAAAATATAATAGTTTCTATTTGCCTCGCAGAGCGTGCCATATTGAAAGTTAATAGATTATAAGTATTAGTTTAAAGACTTTATCGAAGACTGAATTACCTAAGTGTTGATACCAATTACTTTTGATAACTATTATAGTAATTAAAATGTTATAGTCTGAAGTTATAAACTATGATAAGTGTGCCTTATCATAGTTTATAACTTCAGACTATAATATAATAGTTTGTATTTGCCTCGCAGAGCGTGCCATATTGAAAGTTAATAGATTATAAGTATTAGTTTAAAGACTTTATCGAAGACTGAATTACCTAAGTGTTGATACCAATTATTTTTGATAACTATTATAGTAATTAAAATGTTATAGTCTGAAGTTATAAACTATGATAAGTGTGCCCTAGGCAGTAAAACATATTGAACATTTTCGTAAGGTGTCTGTTTTCTATAACTATTATTATTTTTGATTTTTGAGAAAGTTGTGATTTCTTTTGTTACATACTTGATGATTACTTAAGTTGAACTACTGACGTTTATAATTAAAAGACTGATTTCATATCATAATATTATTTCATTTAATACACTTTGATAATTATAATTATCAATTCCGGTCAAAACGCCTGTATTATTTTCAAATACTACATTATAATAGGTAAGAAAAGCTAGCTATAGGGTCATAAATACAAATTTAAATAATTTTGCCAGGCAAAACAGTATCAACTCGATAGTGTGTCAGATAAAATTGCATAACTATTAAGCTGCCAGTTTAAAACAATTTTTTTGTTGTCAGTTATGTGAGCTAAGAACCAACCTACAAAATGAATATAAAAAGTACAACTATGTCGTCTGTTTTACAGTGTTAAGAATTTTCAAATGTTTAATACGCTTTTTCTCGAAACTTACTTTTTTCAGATAATACCCTTTGGATTGTCATGTGCGATATATCCTGCAAACTTAATATCTAGTCTAATTCAGTAAAATTGTAATTACCAACATATTTCTTATCTATGTCAATTTAGAGTCCTGAATGGCATTAAAACATTCATTGACACGTGTTCCGAAGCATACGCAGAGAATAACAACTCAGCAAAATGTGTACATTCCCATGGAATTGCAGGTACGAACCTGTCGACCACCGACGGCGCCATGTAAAGGAGCCGTATCAATTACATAATAGGACTCCGCTTGATTCCGATAAACTTCACACATTAATAAAATTATTTTTGTTGTTATAGCATTTTGTGCCCTTTTAGGGTTAGCACATTTTAGAACTTTTTGTATATTTAATCACGTGTTGCTTTGTCTGTCGGTCTGCAATCAAATTTGTGAGCATGACTAAAATAATTTAATGAAGACTGTAATGCCTTAGGTTAATAATAATAGTTTATTTTATCCCACTTCTGAATTTCTTAGTCTACATTACTAATGTTATTCGTGATATGTCGGAATTTAATTGGTTCACAGTATCTAGGTATTTATCGACATCTAAAGTCGTGTTTAACACTAAATATTATACATTTCGTGAATGTCTACTAACATGATTATATTTTATTCAACGTCTCAATTATTGGTCATTATAATTAATGCTATTTTTTTATTTGTTCATAGATATTGATAACTCGCGGCAGGCAAAGTCGAGGTCGACACTATGTATGAAAGTATTAATTTCATGATTTGACAACCCTATAAATTTTACATGTTCCTATGTATGGAAAAGGTATGATGAAGTAAATATCGTACATGTATTAGTAAAATATCGCTTGCCGAGACTGGGGTGGCATGCGTCGTGCGCAAGATCCGCGAGCTGGGCCTGGAGGTCGCCCCTCACAAAACCGAGGCTCTGTGGTTCCACGACCTCCCGAGGGGCGAGGAGCCGCCGAGCTCATCGGTACGCGTGGGCGACGCCGTAATACAGGTGAGCCGGTACATGAAGTACCTGGGGGTCATCCTGGACGGGCGATGGGAGTTTACGGAGCATTTCGACCGCCTGGTCCCCCGGATCGAAAAGGTGGCGGGTGCCTTGCATCGTATCCTACCAAATCTCGGGGGACCAAAGGAGAGTGTTCGCCGACTGTACGCGGGGGTCGTGCGATCTATAGCACTATACGGGGCACCCCTATGGGCTGAACGGCTATCCGGCAATCCACGCAGCAAGAGGAAGCTGAAGGGTGTGCAGCGCCGGATGGCCATTAGGGTGGCACGTGGTTACCGCACGATTTCCTTCGACGCGGCAACGGTCCTGGCTCGGTTTCCACCCCTGGACATACTGGCTGACATGGACGCGAGGGTGTATCACCGACTCCGCGAAATTCGCCAAGGGGGGGAAACCCTGCTGCCTCGGGCGGTCGGAAGGCTCCGACAGGATGCGCACCGGCAAGCACGGCGCGAGTGGCGGGAGCGGCTTCGAGAGCCGCGGAGCGCACGCCAACGGGCGGTCAGTGCGATCCTGCCGAACTTTGGCAGATGGTACCACAGAGAGCACGGGAGCGTCTCTTTTCGGCTCACACAGGTGCTCACTGGGCATGGCTGCTTCAGTGAGTACCTGAACAGAATTGGGCGCGAGCAATCGCCGAGGTGTCACCACTGCGCTGCGGAATGCGATGACGCGCAGCACACGCTCGAGGTGTGTCCAGCGTGGCAGTCCGAGCGCAGTGATCTGGTGGCCCAGATCGGAGGAGACCTCTCCCTGCCCTCTGTGGTGGCAGCCATGGTGGAGGGAGAGACCCAGTGGGAGGCCGTGACCTCCTTCTGCGAGGTCGTAATATCGCGGAAGGAGGAGGCTGAGCGGGAGCGGGAAAGAGCCGACCCCGCTCGGAGACGGGGCCGAAGAGGCAACGGCAACAGGCGCCGTTAGCCAGGCCCAAGCCCTGTAGTCTCGGGCGAAGAATAGAACTACGGTATCCTCTGCCTGTCGTAAGAGGCGACTAAAAGGGGACCTTGGAGTCGTGGCCGGTGAGAGTGGGGGCTCGATCCGTCCGTCAGCGACTCCGGGAAGACGGCAACCAGGCGTGGCTCCTCGTTGCCGTGGTGATGGCACTAGGGATGGCCACAGCCAACCCAGAGCAGGGTGCGCACACGCACGGTGCAAAGGGAGCACCGGAAGTGTTCTCGCCAGTACCCGGCGCTCCCCACAAAGCACGGATGAATGCCACCGGGGGGGTTTTAGTTGGTAAGAATCCAACATAACCCGGCTTTCCCCCCAGAAAGTCGGGTATCTTTGTAGAAGATTTCCCCCCCGTCAACAAATGGCTTAGTACCAATGAGGGTTGCCGAGTTGATACCTTGCTTGCTAGACATCGATAAGGTTTTTTTTTACGCCTCCACCAACCCATAAATTCTCGTATTTTTTCGTCATCACCAATAACAGTCCACTGTACCTATGTCTGATCACAATGTTTGGCATCCGATCCTCGATCCCTTAAATTCGATTTTTTTTTTTTTTATATCAGCAACATTTTTGTTTTGGTTTATATTCAAGGTCGGACTCAGAGGCAGACTCCATCTTTAATCAGGCGCAGGAGAAAAAGGCGCGCGCTCCGCCAAAGCGGAAAAGCAGTCACGCAGACCAGTCTAAGTAAGTAATGCGTAACTTAAAAACGTTCAATAATTTTATTGTAGACTTCAGAGTGGATTTTATTTAATCTCTCAGAGATTGAATATCATGCACCTATGTCTTTGTTTGATTCCGTACGCTGCGTAACATAACTCGGCTGCCCCGTTAGTCTAGCGGTATCGCGTTCGACTACCAAGTAGTGGGTTCGATTCCCACAGTAGCTCGATATTTGCTTGTTTCTGTCAAAGTTCACGTTGGTGCAGATCCTTGTTGATCTGTAAGTAATCCACTTAGCTTTAAAACCTCTAAGACCAAATAATTAGCATTTTGTTTTTTATTTACATGTTACTTTTACTTACAGACCTAAAAGGAAGCCTCGCAAGGTGAGCGAGCAGGACCTGTTTGGCCTGCTGTCGGACGACGACGAAGCTGTAGTTGCTACAGCAGCTCACCACTCTGTGACCTCTTCGCTCACAACGGAGGTAGCCAACGGCTCGCTGCGGAAGACCGCACCGCTCGAGGGTGAATACTTCATAGAGGTGAAGGTGTACGCCACGCGGGACGCCAAGAAGCCAGAACACTGGAAAAAGGCGCAGCTGCTGCTGAAGGCGCAACTGGACCGCGGTTCGCCGCCTTGGGATGCTCTGCAAGGCTTTATCAGGAAGGTAAAGCCGCTCTTCAAAGACAGCGAGTCCACCTTTTACACAGACGCGGTGAAATAAAATAATTATGTTTAGTTAACTAAGTAACTCTTTTTTTTTTTTTCTTTTTTTGTGGCCGTCATGTTTTATTCGGTGTAGGTAGGTGTGTGGACAGGCTGCCTTCATGATTGTACTAATCTAGTTACATCTTATTTGTTAATTAAACTTTGTTTCTGTGTGTTGTACTTAATAATGCCGTTCTGTACAGCTTGTTCCGTTCAAGTTGAAAAAAGGTACTGGGTGGGTCACTTACGTAGTACTGCACACAAAAATAACTGTGCTGCTCCAGAATGCGATGGGGTGATTCAAGTAGCAACAGCATTTCGCGGTCGCATAGCATCGTATAGAATTATGGCATCAGATTCAGAACACTCTCTACCTGAAACATTTATCGAACAGATAGCTCCTAAAATTGAGAAACTTTTGCGAGACTCACTAGCAAAGCATGTGAATGTGAAAGTAAACTTTGAATTTTTTGGTAATTTCGTTCTGTTTAAGAACGAAGGACAGGAAGTAAAGTCTTTTGGAACAAAAAATGTGGCGTTGCACCGCAATTTTGATTTCAAGGAGTTGATAACTAAGACGATAGGCAATATAAAAAAGAAAATAGAAGAGTTTCAAGAGCGCGACAGCGGGTGGACATTTTTGAACAATTTGTATTTGGAATTAAATATCAACAAATACGAAGTACTGCGTGGTGGACATCATATTGACTTGCCTCCATTCATCAAAAATAAAAAAGCGTGTCTCAACATGCACAGTAAAGATAACGCCTGTTTTCTTTGGAGCATTGTCGCAGCCCTACATACTCCAAAAGGCAGAGCTGACCGAACATCGTCTTACCCGCACTATACCAAAGTATTGAATACCGATGGCTTAAGCTGTCCCATCACTACAGCGGATATTAAAACATTCGAGAAGAATAATCCAAGTATAAGCATTAATATATACTCGCTGAAAAATAACCGAACTGTTGTTGGACCCATATATAAATCAGAATACAATGACAGAAAAAACCGGGTTAATCTACTCTTACTAGAGAAAGGGAATAGTACTCATTACGTTTTGATAAGAAGTTTATCCCGTCTTGTACGCAGTCAATTAACCAAACATCATGGCAAGCTATATTTTTGTGAAGATTGTCTGCTCTTCCTTTCATCCGAGCAAGCCTTGGAAAATCACCTTTGTAGTGGAGTTGCAACAGTTCTTCCCGGCAAAGGAACATATATTCAATTCAAAAACTTTGCACGTAAACAAGATATGCCTTTTGTCATTTACGCTGACTTTGAAACGCTTTTGGTACCCTATCAAGGCTGTCAGCCGAACCCTAATCAGAGTTTCACAGATAATTCAAAAAAACACAGCCCGATCGCTTTCGCATACCACGTTGTCTGCTCATTTGACACGGCATTGAATCGCTTTGTACAGTACCGCGGATCTGACTGTGTTGAAAAATTTGTCCAACTTCTCCTTCGTGAAATGAAAAGAATCTATCGTTTTCTAAATAAAAATGTTCCTATAGTGTTCACAAGTGAAAACGCTAAACAGCACGAGGAAGCAGATTTCTGCCACATATGTGGGCGTCTTTTATTCGCAGATAAAATTCGCGATCACTGTCACCTGACTGGTTTGTTCAGAGGGAGCGCGCATAGCTATTGCAACTTAATGTACAGGGTTCCAAAACTAGTTCCAGTATTTTTCCATAACCTAGCAGGTTACGATTGTCATTTGTTCATTAAAGAACTAAGTAGTCTTTGTGGTCCCATAAAAATAATACCAAAAAACAAAGAAAACTACATTTCATTCACGAAGTTTATTCAAATTTCTGATGATGAGTTTGCCCAAGTCCGCTTTGTTGATTCGTTTAAGTTTTTAGGTACATCACTACAAAAATTGGCTGCTGGATTACACAAAACTGACTTTGCATACATGTCAGAATATTTCCCGAAACAAAACGAGTTTGCATTACTTACTCGTAAAGGGGTTTATCCGTACGACTATATGACGATCATTTGCAGATAAGCAACTGCCGGCTAAGTCACTGTTTTACAACTCTATGACGGATGAAAATATATCTGAAGAAGAGTATTCTCACGCTCAAAATATATGGCAAACATTTAAAATCAAAAATATGGGAGAGTACACAGATCTTTATCTGAAGACAGATGTACTGTTATTAACAGATATCTTTGAAAATTTTAGAAAAACCTGTAAAACTTTTTACAGTTTAGATCCCGCTTTCTACTTGACATCTCCCAGTTTATCTTTTGACGCCATGCTATTAAAAACTGGAGTTCAACTAGAACTGATAAGTGACTTGGAAATCATTCGGATGTTCCAAAAAGGAATCAGGGGTGGCATTTGCATGTGTTCTAAAATACACTCAAAAGCAAACAACCCATATATGAGCTCCTACGATCCGACCAAAGACGATTCATATTTGGTGTACATTGATTGTAATAATCTATACGGATACAGTATGTGCCAATCGCTTCCGATTTCTGATTTCAGATTTTTGAGTGAAACTGAAATTGAGAATTTGAACTTGACAGACGTTCTGAATGATGCCCCGTTCGGCTTTATATTGGAAGTGGACTTGTTATATCCTGATGAATTACATGATTCACATAATGATTATCCATTCTGTGCAGAGAAATTCATTCCTCCAGGAGGTAAAACAATTAAATTGACCCCTAATCTGTATCATAAATTTAACTATGTAATACATTACGTACACCTGAAAACATGCTTGGCAAATGGATTGATCCTTGGAAAAATTCACAGAGGTATAACATTTCGCCAGAGAGCATTTTTAAAAGAGTACATCGACTTGAACACGGAACTTAGAAAGAAAGCCAAAACACAGTTTCAACAAGACTTGTTCAAGTTGAACAACAACTCAATTTTCGGAAAAACGCTCGAAAACAGTGAAAAACACGTCGATGTAAAACTGGTCACGAAATGGTGTGATACCACCAACAAAACTAAACAACATCAAACAGCTGACAAATTAATCGCACGTCCAAACTTTCACAGTGCAAGCGTTTTTTCGGAAGATTTGGTTGCTATTCAGATGAAACCGGAAAGAGTAATCTTGAACAAACCAATTTATGTGGGTTTTACTGTTCTGGAACTTTCGAAAAGTCACATGTATGACTTTCACTATTCGGTAATAAAACCGAAGTACGGCGATCAAGTTCAGCTTTGTTACACTGACACAGACAGTTTTGTTTACGAAATCCACACAGAAGATTTCTATGATGACATGAAGGAGTCCTTGGCGGACTTTTTTGATACAAGTAATTATAAAGTCAACAATAAGTTTGGCTTACCTTTGAAGAACAAAAAAATACCTGGATTGTTCAAAGATGAATTAGGTGGCGAGATTATAACGGAATTTATCGGTCTTCGTTCCAAATTGTACTGTATCAAAACCGACTGCCAAGTCATAAAAAAAGCAAAGGGCATAAAAAAATGCGTAGTGCGCAATTTAGATGTAGTAGACTACCAGAACGTTTTGTTGAATGATAAAGTCATTAGAAGAAAACAGAATCTCTTCAAATCTATACAACATGAAATTTACACGCAATCTGTAAACAAGATAGCTCTATCTAACACGGATGATAAACGATGTATATTGCCGGACAAAGTGTCCACACTGGCTTGGGGACACAATTCTTTGTTTTGAAACTTTTATGTACAAAAGATTGTAAATAACTGTAATAATAAATACTTATGTAAAATTAGCATAGCATGCATAACAAAGTGTCCACATTGTCTTAGGGACACAATTATTTGTAACTTTTATATACAAATATTGTAAATACCTACGTACCTACTGTTTAAAGAACGATTTTGTAATAATAATAATTACTTATGTAAAAATTAACATAGCAACACGGATGATAAATAATGCATACTGTTGCCGGACAAAGTGTCCACACTAGCTTGGGAACACAATTTTTTATTTTGTAACTTTTATGTACAAAAGATTGTAAATACCTACCTACTGTATAAATAACTCTTTTATAATAATAATTACTTATGTAAAGTTAGCATTAAGTGGGGTTAATAAAAAGGTTTCATTATATAAAAATCCTGTTTTTTACTTCATCATCAAAATACCTGTCAATGCCTGTTTCATCGTGGGTAAACCTACAAAACAATTGCAGAGTCAGTAGTGTATCAGATGTCTTTAACATTAAACTGCCCGCACCGAGGTGCGGGCGGGGCGGAGGGCCACAACGTGGCAATGCTTGCATTATCACAGAGAATATGAAATTTGAGGAGCTCCCACGTTCCGTACCGTACTGTCATTCGCATATTAGCACCTGCAACAGACGGTCGATCTTGCACAACGTATCGACACACATTTTAATTGGTGAGTGGTTATGTATATCCGGACTTTTCTCCCGTAATAATTTACTACATTGAAATATTATTCTAATTTCGTTTTATTCTTTTCAGATCATCATGACATATAGCCCTGCGATGTTTGAACCTTACTTCTACACTCAGCATAATATGCTGACCGGGTACGACAGCGAAGTCGAAGAAGTTCTCGTTCGAGAACCGCAGCCCGAACCACAAGACCTCAAGTGACTAAGAAAAAGCAGCTGAATCTGGCGTCATACGTCATAAACAGGACGGCGCAAAGAGGCAAGCGTATCATCAAAATTAAAGTGAGTGACATTATATAGGACGAACAAAGTGAAGTGAAAAGTGTTAAATATGTGGTAACGGACTCATATAACGATGTTTTAGACATGACAGAAAATTTAATACGCGTAATTGGAAAAAAAATAAGTGACAGAAATTGTGATTAATGATTTTTACTTAATATTTCTAGTGTACAGTTTTTATGTTACTGTTGCTAGGTATTAATATGCGAATGAATAAAGTGTAAAAAGGAATTGTGTCGTGTTTTTTTTTTTACTTTTACTCATATATCTCTTAAATGAAACCAATGTTAATCTCATAAAAAATTTATTACCCATGAAAAAATACATTCAATAAAATTATTAACTAACAAAATAGTACTCTAAAATTAACCTTAAATTACTAGCTTATTTTCTAAACACCATTTTTTTAAGCATAAAACATTTTTCAAAGCACAGTAATCATTGTGAGTAAGACAATTATACTTGCTGCATTGATTTGTATAGTAATATTTTATATTATATTATATTTTATTATAATAGGAAAACTTACAGCTATGAAAAACATACATTACAAATGAAATAGACACAGAGAGCCAATGACAAGTTTTCACTGGTAGAAATATTATAGTACAAAATGCCTAAGCACACACAGGAGACAATATTAACTTATAATTTTTTTGAGATTGGGAATTTCTTTATCTCTTATATCTTTGACAGTGCAACTAGGACATAGTTTTTCCACCCATTTCACTTTCTCAAGCCCTTTTACAATCAATGTTTTATTTACCAAATGTGATTTTATAAACTGTTGAAATTCTTTTTAGCCGATTAATCCTTCACCCCAGTAAATACCTCGATTTCTTCCGAGCCATAGCACTTGTTTTTTTAGGCATCAGTTAATTTACGAAATGGAAACGGGGGTTTTATTAAAAACACTTGCGTATAATCAGCGGTTGCCAAAGCGAACTCTTTAACAATGAAGTTATTTTTGTAATCCTTAAAACCTTGTAAATCTACAAAAATACTTTCTGTATTCATATTAGTTTTCTGACAATATTCGACAATGGCTTGTACTCCACAATACAGTCGTTCAATATGAGGCAGTACGCAGAGGTTTGGTCAGGTATTTCTAAATCGCTCTCAATTTCGACACTGACATCAACAGGACCGGTTTTTAAGGTTTCGTTTTGCCGACAGCAATCTATCATGAATAAGGGAGCCTTTTCTTTGAATTCCTTTAAACTAAGCAATGGCTCACAACGGCGACCGTAATAAGACTGCTGAAACCTAGCGTATTGCTCGTATATTAATAAATATTTGTCTTCTGCAAATTTAATATTAAGACTTTCGTATGGAAAATAGGTAGAATTTAAGAACACTTTAATATCGCGTAAATGGCAATGATCAAATTGTGACATGTCTCCTGTTCCAATGTTTTTACGGTTGGTTTGCAAGCCGATAATAACAAACCGCGGTTTTTCGATTTGCGACGTGGTTTTTATCGACCAAGTATGTTTTGTAGTTTTAGGTAAAAGGGGGTATTCATAGAGATCCCAGTTTCTAAACGCTATAGTAATAGGTCTGTCTTTTTCCAAATACTTCAACAAGTTAATTCTCTCACGATCCGAAACTTTGATATGCGGAACTCGCCATACGATTTTATTTATACTAAGACTGGAGATGATTTCATCAGTGCTTAATTTTATAGCGTTTATATTAGTGTTGCTGCGTAACAGGATTAGTTCATGCTTACAGTTCATAATAATTTTGTTGTAGTCTTCAGCAAATCCAAGAATTTTGCTAAGAGGTATGCAGACAGAAAAATTACCTGTAGTATTTTTCATACCATTCGTATCCCAACCCCATAACCTAGACATCGTTGATTCATTCTCATTCATGGATAGTAACGATTTTATAGTGGTCGTGATGCCAGCATTTTTTATTCGGTCTATTTCTATCCCGTTCAATTCGTAACGAATATCTTGAAATAAAAACAGAATGGAATTGTTCACAAATTCAACGCTTTGTACTTTCTCCACTTTTTCTGCGGTGTTTCGATGAACTGTAACATTACCCTCTATATACAATGTACTTGAAGAGGGCAGCACATACAAATCCTGCTGATTAATAGGAATACGAATCTCATCGTTCGCATTAAAACTGCTTACCTAAGGTTTGTAAGAATGAATTTGATAGCTTTCAATGCTATTGTCATGACCGAACGAGTCTGCAATGTTCAACATATTCATTTCAATAGTTTGATGTACTTGAGAAACTGTCTGTTTTCTTTAGTTAACTTTTTTCTCCTTATAGATGACCTCGGTTGCGCTGCATGCGGCGTACTGACAACATTTTTATTAGGTTCAGATATTTTATTGATATTTATCATTTTCGTCTTAGATGCAAATAAAGCTGTACTTCTTCGTGGCGCAAATTTATTAAATTATTATTTCCATCTAATAATCGTATATTAATCTCACTCACAGAGTTTTGATTTACGGGGAAATATATCAAGTTTTTCGGAACCTCAATTATTCTGTAGCCCGGAGGTACGTTGGGAGCGAATTCATAGATAATATGACTGGGTTTCCCGTTTATGTACGATCCGCTCACGATATCACATTCTATTCGTATGATGGTTGTAGGTAAAATGCTGACAGGAAAGCGAGAGTCATGTAATATATTGCTTTTCAGCAACTCTGGACCGAATCCTAACATTCTGCCAATTGAACTATGTTTTTCAAAATTAATATCTTCAGAACAAAATATTTGCGTACTTAAAGTGTTGTTATTACAATTCAATTTGAATTCACAGTTTTTTAAATTTTTCGTTAAAAAATCATTGATGTCTTCAAGTTCGTACGATCCCTCCGGTATTTCAATCATGTCATTATCACCATAATAAAATCTATTATTCTTACTGTCAATATTCGGTATTGAGTTAAATGTAGAAAAATAGATCAGTCCGCATTCATATTCCTCACTTAGTTGTAAGGCAGGCGAATAATTTGTTGATAAAGCGGTTTCACAACCAGTAATCGATAGTGTGAAGGACATTTTGGAAATGAAATGGTTAGTGAAATAGTCTTAATATAAATGCTTCTCCCAAAAATTGAAAAGGAACTTTAAGCATAAATGTCCACAATTGAATGAATTTGTTCTTTGATAGTTAACATAATTATAATAAATGTCAACATTCTTCGGTAGATAATTTATGAATTCCAAAGGCGGTTTTAAATCTCCATAGCTGTCAAAGTATTCACAATAGTTATCAATTTTGACGTAGGCTACCCAGTGCGTTCCAGGATTCTCAGCACTATCTAAATTCACAACAGCACATTCAATTTTATTCGGTTTTTTAGGGAAATCGTTTCTCATATAAACACCGCGAAAGTAGGGGATGTTATGAGCATACTTCATTATATCAATATTAGTGAGCGCTCTCCTGGGTAACCTGGTTACTAGTTTTTTGAAGGATGTAGATATAACCCATGCCCTTTTTTGTACGGTTTTACATATAAGCCTTTGCCTAGTGCTATTGATTCCATCATTTTATTATGTCGAGCAGATTCTGCTAAACTTTTTTGTGCTGCTTTTGAATCGTTTACTGCTTTAGCTATACCAGCAGCACCTAATAAAGCGCCTAATGCAGACAGCCCGGCGAAGATAGGTATAAGTGGGAGAATTCCGCCTGTTTTCGGAATAGGAATTACTCTAGGAAGGCTAACGTTCTTCTTGGAAAATAATTTTTTAGCCGCCGAATAAGCGAACTTAATTGCCGATTTATTGTTTTTTGGCTTATTTTTTTTCAGTTTTGACTTGAGTTTAGATACCCCCACTTTAAATTTTTTTACACCCGCACCAGATCTGAGCTTCACTTTCATAGCCTTATTCACTAACCACGATGCAATTTTTTCTCCTGTATTAGCATCTGTTGATCTCAGACGTCTTTTCGCCATATTTTGTAGTTCTAAGTCAGCTTTATGACGGTCTTGTAAATTTGTGTACTTAGAGTAAGCAATGTCGTGATGCATGCAAGCGTTGTCTAAAGGATTGATACCTCGGTCACCTCTTTGCAATCGTTCTTTTAATCTGGTTCCAGGTCCACAGTAGTTATATCCAGGTAAATGTAATTCGACAGGTAAATTGTTTATTAATGTGTTGAGAAGTCCTCTACCTTTCATGACTCATAGGTTAATGAATACTATGATTCTCACCGTCTTATAATATACACAAGTTAGTTTCTAACTATGGCTTTCTTGTTAATCCAGCTATTTTCGCTACTATTCAAGCCAAGCCACTTAACAAAGTACCTGTTTCCACGTTTTTTGATAATTTTTTCTATCAAATAAATATTTGGATTGTTAGTTTTTTGGAGTTCTTGTTCGTAAAAGCAGCCTTTAATTGTAACACAATGCTGGTCCTGAACCAGGTATGTGGTAGGTACTGTTTTATTTACTTTTGTCACTGTAAATAATTCTGTAGACCAATTTTGAGTATAACCTTTTTGAAACTCTCCCTTATATTTACTGATACGGACGCAATCCCCTAAATTAAATTTACTTTTCTTCGTAGGCAAAGGTTTATGAGAGTTTCTGATATTGTCTGCTACAAATGACTGGTTTTTGTTATTTACTTGCGATGGTTTATACCTTGTAGTGCTATGAGTTGTATTATTATAGCTATACTGAATATCTGCTAAAGGTTTTCCAAGCCAAATGTAGTTCCCCACTAGACTGAAGTGTTTGAATAATTTATTTTTTAATGTTCTTATCAGCCTTTCTACTATGGATGCCTTTTTTGTTGAATATGTGGAGTAATGATGAATTTTATAATTTTTCAAGAGTTTTTTAAACACATCGTTATAAAACTCAGTACCCATGTCGGTCTGTAGGTTTGATGGCGAACGCCCCTGATTTAAAATGGTCTCAAATGCTTGAGACACCTCGTTTTTTGTCTTAGTCTTCAAAGGTCTTAACCAAGCATATTTGGAAAATGCATCAATAACAACTAAGATAAACTTGAATCCCTTGTTGCTTTTCTGATATTTTTTTATGTCAATCAGATCCGCTTGCCATAGATCATCAATTCCTTTTAGTGTAACATGTCGTCGAACAAAATTTTTTCTAGCTGCCTTATGAATTTCATTTACAACAGCCTGCTTACTCATGATATTTTTCGTCGATGTCTCTGATCGCTACTATATGATTTTTGACAATATTACTCACATCCACCTTTGTACACTTTTCTTCTAACTGTTTCTGAAGCAGCTGTATTTGACCCTTTATAGTTTTGAGCTCGGTAGAAATATCTTGTTTCTTGCAAAAAAAATTACAAGTTTGATCAACATACTCTTTGTTTGCTGCCTCATCAGGTACATGAGGTAATTTCAACCCTATTAATCTATTTATTTGTTTTAAATCGTAGTCACCGGAATCGTTGACCACCAAGGCCTTGTCAATAGTATTTACGTCAGGCAAAGTCTCTGACCTACGCAGCCTCTTATGCACGTAGTGTCCAAATTTATCGACATTCATTTTGAATGAAGTAAGTTCGACGGTGGTTGTCGTAATAATAAATAAAATTATCTTTTGCTAAGTATTTATTATCGTGTTATTATTCCACATTCCCTCAGCTCTTCAATTATTGAGATGATTTCATTATCCACTCCAGTGTTACCAGCATCACGAGAAGCAATGAGTAATTTTAGTCTTTCTACTAACTCATTCGGGTCATCCCAGTAAATAAAATCAACGTTTTTTTTAACTTTTTTAAATATAGGTATCCCGCCTCCCTTTGTTACATTTTCATGACTTTTTTGGTTAAATAGAGGTTTTATTACATGCATATATTTGTTTCCTCGATTTGCGTTTATAGGTTGTTGGGGATCGTATTTGCGGTGATGGGCATTAGTATCTAGCAATATTAATTTATAATTCTGTTTATCATTCTTGGAAACGATGCTCAAATCTGGAGATGGTTTAAACAACAACTCAATGAGGCCGCTGGTTTTGTTGTAAGTTTTTCCTGAAATACTCAATTTGTCGCCGGACATTTGAGCCTATCATTAATTTTCCATTTTCAGTTCTTACTCCATAAGGAACATCTTTGAATACTTCAGATGACATCGACCAAGAAGATACAGATTTCTCGTTTGGAGTAGATACCAAATCAAGATCAGCTTCAAAAAATTGATCACTTACATTGTATTCCGTATCATTTGAATGTGAACTGTTATCATCCTTGTTCTCTCCAGTTGACAATTCACTTACTTCAGAAAATTTCCTCTTTTTTGTTGTATTTGACTCATTTAAAAAACTACTAGGAGAGTTTTTTGGTTTTGTATCATTGGAACTGTTCGAGTTTTCTTTGAACTCTAAGTTGTTATTGACAGCGCTATTGCTGTGCGCAGCTAATATATTAAGGGGTTCCGTTATCGGTTTCAGAATATTTCCTAGCACCATTTCACTTTCTAGTTTATTGTTTTTCATTAATTTAATCTTCTTTGTTACAGCTTTTGCAGCTTTAACTATCTGTTGTTTCATTGCTTTTTCGTCACTCATCTTCGGTTGAATGCACAACTTCTTGGGAGGACGACAAAAGTGATAATGATAATTTGTCAAAAAAACTTTTAAATAAATAGGTTAAAGCGTTCTTTATATTTCATTCATCGAAACTAATAAATGTGTCAAATTTATTTCTGTAGCACCCATTATTTTTTTGGCAATCTTTATTTATAACCAAAAAACTGTAAGGATCACTCCAAATTTTCGAACACATTTCACGAAACTGTTTCCATGTCATGTCTGTGTTGACGTGTTCATCGTAGACATGACGCAAGTTAATATCATCTTGTTTAAAAAGAACAATGAGATTGGTATTATCGCGAATAAGCTGTTTTGGTACTTTACTATAGGTTTGATTGATATAAAAGCAATCTATGTAACGGTGCCTACCCATTGCAAAATAGTCGCGAATATTATTCTGATTTTCACATGCAACATCATCAAATATTATCACGGAATTCGGAGACGCTTCGTTTGAACTTAAAACTTCTTCATTATTGTGATATTTATGGTAGGACACCTCAGGACATTGTTCTAATACCTTTTCTAAAAATAAATACTTAGGCTGGTAAAGAGTTTTTGAATACACGTAAACATTATGGAAAGTGAGCCCATTCGGATGAAGAAGAAGACTAATCACCAAATTAGTTTTTCCACAGTTGGACGGTCCGCACACTAAACAACGAATTGAATTAGGTAAGAGCTTTCCATGACGAGATCCTTTTTCGGAAGAACTAACGCAGATTTTATCGAGTTGTAGTGAAGTCGTCTGCTTTAGAAATTTCATTTTTTAACAACTTCAGGTGTTTAGCCGGGTACGCCGCTGTTTCTGTAATGCCATTAAAGTGTTACGATCTTGATATTTATTATACCCAAAACGTCGTAGAATA
The DNA here is from genome assembly GCA_947308005.1 of Yponomeuta malinellus. Taxonomy (NCBI): domain Eukaryota; kingdom Metazoa; phylum Arthropoda; class Insecta; order Lepidoptera; family Yponomeutidae; genus Yponomeuta; species Yponomeuta malinellus. The sequence goes on from CAMZJJ010000014.1 coordinate 212,652, forward strand.
GATCAAATTTCGAAAGATGTATTTCGTTGGACGTGGAACCTGAACATTTCTTTCAATACAATATCAGTTTTTCCAAAGAGTATGGCTTTGTCCCTCCTCTTTTATCCAACCTAAACCTCACGATATCGAATCAATTCGTTATTTTCCTGTATAGTAATGGGCATTCTAGGACACTTTGGAAGAGGAGGGGCGAAGCCACTCTCTCTGGAAAAGTGTCCTAGAATGCCCATTACTATACTACTCTTAGTATTTCCGCACCGCTCACTTCCGTAGCGACAGAAGAAGATAGCGCTATCGAACTCGGCTCGGTCGTTCATAAAACATTGCAGTGTTTTATGACACCCATTTTTCTAATTCCCATCCGGATATTTAGAAAAATATTTTACATAGTTATATGAATTGTGTCAATAATGTTATGTTTAGAACCTCTTCTAAACATACAAAACGAATCTGTGTAGATTTCGTCTGTGAATTTTTTTCTATTTGCCTGACTGTTTTTCTGTTTTAAATAAAATAAAACGCTGTATATTTTTATCACGCATATTATTGTACATGCGGAAGTATTGTTAGAAGAATCAATGGCGTAATGCTAAAAATTTTAAAGCAATTATAATTTATATACGTGTGTACTTGTTTTTAGTTTTTTTATTTTCTCGAAATTCCGCCGTATTGAGATAAGTTATCTACACTGCAATAATTATGCTCTCTACCTTCCCTACATGTAATATCAATCACACTTCCATGACATGTATAAGTTGATCCTATTCTATTGTTTTTGCTAGGGTTGTCACAAAATCCGGGTTTTTTTTATTCAAGATTTATTGGATGCTCATTTTTAGGTACAACGTAATTTAAATAATAATTTAACGCTCATAATATTTTTTGGGACCCGTAATCATAATGACAACAAAAGAAAGTAGGTAGGTTTTTTGTACACGTAACAAAAAAAACAACTGAAACCTTAACAAAAAGGAAAAGTGTAACAAAAAGTAACCAAATAGAAATAGAAGTACTGTATCACACAGTAGATTAAATAAAAATCTGCGTTCCTGGTTTACCGATATTACATATTTTTATTTAAGTGTCACAATGAATAGTTTAATGTATCTTGAAAATATTCGTCGGTGGGGAGTTCCAAAATTATAATAATAATAATAACGTCCACACAACGCAATCAAACTAGAATTGCCTGTACTATGGTATGGATAGTTTTTAACTATCAGCTTTAATGCCAAAAATCACTTAAATGCTGTATGTTTCCTGTGCTATTGGAATAAAATAATAGAAATGGTATGAATTACACTATTAATACGATTATCAACAGATTAATCTGTTATAATATGTAGCAGAAGAGGTACCCGGAGGCAATGAATCACGTTCCATTTTATTTAGATAGTAATAATTTATTCATCCAAAATCATGTAATGCTATTTGACAATAATCCACTCAATCAATTCTTCATAGATCATTAATTTTAATGACTTATTTATTATATCACTCAATAAATGAGATTAATTTTAATTTAATACTGAAAATAAAATATAATCAATAATTCAGAGCGGGTTCCGCACAGTGCGGCGACTCAATTGGATCTGCCGCTCGCTCATCAGGCGGTCTTCTCACACTTCCCCTGGGGAAGTGGAGGGTCGGGGTCAGGGCGGGGCCCTCTTCCCGAGGGATCTTCCGCTGTCCGCAACTACGGACAGGTCTCTGGGTGGCCTTCCAGGCGGTGGTCTTCGCTGGGGGTCGCAGGTGGATGTTTCAGTCGGTGTTGGCCGTGGACTCGACCAGGCTTCGGGGGAGGGGCTTGGCGCGGCCGTCGGGCGGTCGCGCGTGCAGAGGTGCCAGCCCACGCAGATGCTGCAGCTGCGACCGGTCCGCACGCGCGAACATGTCGGTCGCCAGCCGCGCCACGAAGGCGTCCAGCTCCTCCCATTTGAGGTCCCTCGCGATCGTCGCATTCCTCACGTAGCGAGGCGCGCCGACGATGGTGCGCAGGGAGAGGTTCTCCTGGGCTCGGAGCCGCTTCTTGTTCGGCTCCGAGACGAGCGCGAACCAAGCCGGCGCAGCGTACGTGAGGCGGGGCCTGACGTAAGTCTTGTAGACCCCGAGCTTCGATCGCAGAGGGAGGCGGGAGGTGAAGACTGGACGCAGCTTCGCGCGTGCCACCTTCACCTGGTTGACGACTGCGCTGACGTGCGCAGCCATCGTGAGTCCACGGTCGATGGTGACCCCCAGGTACTTCACCCGGTTCTGCCACTCGATGACCCGTCCGTGCAGCTGGAGCGGCGGCGGCGGGTGGCGGCGGCCCGTCAGCATGGCCTGTGTCTTCCCGACATTGACCGACAAACGCCACTTCTTCAGCCAGTCGGGGAGAGCGTCGAGGGCACGCTGCATCTTCGTTGCAGCGTGCGTGGGCGACATGGACGACGCCAGGTAGGCGGCGTCGTCGGCGTACAGTGCCAGTTGGACGCCCTCCGGGACCGGTATGTCGTCGGTGTATCGGGCGTAGCAGGCCGGTGACAGGCAGCTTCCCTGGGGGACGCCGGCGAGGATGTGGCGCTCCTCGGACACGGCATCCTCCACCGCCACTCTGAAGCGGCGATCCCTCAGGAATGAGGCCACGACCGCGATGAGACGTCGTGGGGCGGGTGACGTCGACAGTTTGTACAGCAACCCCTCATGCCATACCCTGTCGAACGCCTTCTCCATGTCCAGGAGTACTGCGACGGTGCACTCCTTCTTGTTGAGGCACACCGTCATGCCGTGCAGTACCCTGGCGAGCTGAAGCGTGGTCGAGTGCTCAGGCCGGAACCCGAACTGTTCCGGCCGAGGCTGGATGTGCGGGAGCAGGTGGTGCAGCAGGAGCTTCTCGAACACCTTCGAGAGGGTGCACAGAAGCGTGATGGGCCTGTAGCTTTCGGGCTTCTGTGGGTTCTTGCCCGGCTTGGGCAGGAGGATGACCAGGCCGGTTTTCCACGGTTGTGGGAAGCAGCCGGTGCGCAGGATGCCGTTGAACAGGCGCGTCACGGCCGCAACTGTTCGTTGCGGGAGGTGCCGGAGCGCCGTGTTCGATATGCAATCCTGGCCCGGTGCTTTTCTCGGCTTGGTGCGCTGGATCATCCGCTGCACTTGGCCGGGCGTGAAAACCACAGGGTCCTCAGCCGGGCCCATCGGTGCTGCGAAGTAGGCTCGAAGGTGTTGCTCGACTGCTGCGACGTGCTCCACGTCGTCGGTGGGGTTCGGGACGAATGCCCCCTCGAGGCACTCGGCGAAGACTTCAGCTCGGTCTTGCGCTTTGAATCTTGGGAGGCCGTCGCTGCCCAGCAGCGGCCGCACAGGATGGGGCTCGGTCGACAGCTGCCGGCATAGGCGATGAACGGAGGGGGTATCATCGCCCACGGACTCGATGTGGCGCTCCCAAGACTCCTCGGCGTTGGCATCCAGCTCCGCCGTCACTTTCGCCGTCAGAGCGTTGAGGCGCGCCTTGAGCTGAGGGCAGCGAGAGCGCTGCCATTGCTTCCGGAGGCGACGCTTTTCGCGGATGAGGTCCAGGATCCGAGCGGGCAGTGGAGTGGATTTCCCACCGCTCGGAACTGTGCGCGAGGATGAGTCAAGCGCGCTCCGGGTGCAGGCGGTCAGCTCAGACGTCAGGCACTCAACGTCCTCCGGCGCGACGACGGGGCGTGACGGGGTTTCCTCCGCGAGGGTGGCGGCGAAAGAGGCCCAGTTGTAGAGACGGCGTGGCGCTGGCAGCGCGACCCTGGTCGGTAAGTCGTCAAGGACGAGAAGGACCGGCCGGTGGTCCGAGGGGAGGTCTGCGAGTACCTCCTGGCGAGGCGGCGTCCGGAGTCCCTTGTAAACGACGACGTCGAGTACGTCCCCCGAGCCGTCCCAGTGGTAATGGGTGGGCTCGTCTGGACCCACGACGTCGTAGTGGGACATCACGGAGTCGGCGAAGAGGCGTCGTCCCTGGGCGTTGGTGGCCGATGAGTTCCACGCGGTGTGCTTGGCGTTGAGGTCGCCGGCGACGATGGTCGGTGATGGCGACTCCAGCAGCCCCCGCAGGTCTCTGAAGTCGAAGGCAGCGTCAGGGGGCTTGTAGGCGGCGTAGAGTCGCATCACTGTGCCGGCGACTTGTACCTCGATTCCGAGAGCGTACATTGACGCAAGCTCCCGGAACTCGATCGGCTGGTGGACGACCTTCCTCTTCACGATCACCGCCAGTCCTCGGAAAGCGCGGTGTTCGGACCTATCAGCTTTAATGCCAAAAATCACTTAAATGCTGTATGTTTCCTGTGCTATTGGAATAAAATAATAGAAATGGTATGAATTACACTATTAATACGATTATCAACAGATTAATCTGTTATAATATGTAGCAGAAGAGGTACCCGGAGGCAATGAATCACGTTCCATTTTATTTAGATAGTAATAATTTATTCATCCAAAATCATGTAATGCTATTTGACAATAATCCACTCAATCAATTCTTCATAGATCATTAATTTTAATGACTTATTTATTATATCACTCAATAAATGAGATTAATTTTAATTTAATACTGAAAATAAAATATAATCAATAATTCAGAGCGGGTTCCGCACAGTGCGGCGACTCAATTGGATCTGCCGCTCGCTCGGGCAGACTGCGCCTTTTATAGCCTTGCACGTGCACGCTTGCTCGTTGGCTCGATGGTTTGTTTGATGCGCCGATACGGCCATTCTGTAATAGGCGCGTCCCGGCGCCTTATTCTCGATCTGTGAATGAAACGGATGCTATTATAATTAGTTCTGCTACTTATCGTAATTTGGGAGTCTCGGATTTTGAATGCAATTCTTATCAATAGCCTCAGAACCTCGGCGTTCATTATTGGCAGATATTGCTCATTGATAACCCATTGAACCTCAGCGTTCACTGCATAAATAATTGAACTTCAGCGTTCAATGCATAAACCGTTGAATCTCAGCGTTCATTGCATTGGTGCCTTAGAACCTCAGCGTTCATTATCGGCAGATCAATGCTAATGCCCATTATGGAGATTTCTTTAAGGTCGTTTCAGATAGTTTTGAAAAAGTTTTTAAATTGAAAAAGCTATCATCGAAGGGAAATAAGGTAGAATTTAGTGAATGGGCCACTGCCGGCATCCGGAAAAGTAGGGACACACTTTATTCACTATATGAGAAAAAGACATACACATATGACCCTAGTTTTCTACAGTATGTTAAATTATATTCAAAATTATTTAGGGCCGTCTGCCACAAAGCTAAATGCGAGCATATAAAAGCCAAAATTCTTAAATCGTCTAATAAATCTAAAACCATTTGGAATATAATAAATAAGGAAACCGGTAAATCCAAATCAGCGGACCCCGAATTTTCGCTTAAGATAGATAATAAATTAATAACGTCAAATGAAGACGTTGCCGCGGCTTTTGAACAATTCTTTACAAATGTTCCAATTATAACTACGGCTCCTTTAGATTCATCTCCTGATCTTGCAGAAAGTATTTTGAAAGATAATGTCCCTCCCTGCGATCACGATTTTTCGTTTGATTATATTGAAGCTCATACCGTGAATAAAGCGTTTAAAAAGCTAAATCTTAAAAAAACTGAAGACCTGTGGGGTATGTCAGTAATAATAGTTAGCTCAGTTATCGATGTCCTAGCACCCCATTTGGCCAGAATCTTTAACAAATGTTTAGATGAGGGTACATTCCCTGACCTAATGAAATATAGTAGGCTCGTTCCTTTATTTAAAAGTGGCGACAGGCAAGATCCCACAAATTTCAGACCAGTCTCGGTTCTACCCGTTTTGAGTAAAATATTCGAGAAAATAGTTCTAGGTCAACTACTTACACACTTTAATAATTATCAACTTTTTCATAGTGAGCAATTCGGTTTCACGCAAGGGCGGTCTACGACGGATGCTGGTGTCACATTAGTTAAACATATATTTAGTGCATGGGAGGATCGGAAGGATGCTATAGGTGTTTTCTGTGACTTGTCGAAGGCATTTGACTGCGTAGACCATAAAACACTTCTCTTGAAATTAAAACACTACGGAGTGAATGGGAGGAGCTTAAAACTTATGAGATCATATTTAGAAGGGAGGGTTCAAAAAGCTGACATAAATAGGACTAAATCATCCGGGTCGGAGGTTAAGATGGGAGTGCCACAGGGATCTATTTTGGGGCCGTTCCTTTTCCTCGTATATGTAAATGATTTGCCGTTCATGGTTCAAAATATGTCAGAGATAGTATTGTTTGCAGATGACACGTCACTTATTTTTAAGATTAAGAGACAAGAAAATGACCTTGCGGGTACAAATAATGCTCTCTCTAAGGTACTATATTGGTTTACTTCTAATAACTTATTATTAAATTCAAAAAAGACAAAATGTATAAAATTTACACTACCAAATGTCAAAATGGTTGACAGCAATGTTATATTGGGGAATGATAAACTAGACCTTGTAGAAGAAACTGTATTTCTGGGTATCACAATTGATGCAAAGCTTCAATGGGGTCCTCATATAGGAAAATTGGCAAATAGGCTCAGTTCTGCAGCATACGCAGTTAAAAGAATCCGGGAACTAACTGATGTCGCAACTGCTAGGCTTGTTTATTTTAGTTACTTCCATAGTATTATGTCCTATGGTATACTACTGTGGGGTCGGGCTGCAGACATTGAGACCATCTTCGTCCTGCAGAAGAGAGCGATCAGATTCATATATAAGCTAGGCAATAGAGATTCGTTAAGAGATTTCTTTAAAGAAACCAACATCCTAACAGTTGCTAGTCAGTATATCTATGAAAATATTATGTATGTTAGGAAAAATATCAGTGACTTTAAAACTGTAGGTAGCCAACACAATGTAAATACTAGAAATAGACATAAACTTTCGTTCCCAAAACTTAGGTTAGCAAAGGTTAATACATCCTTTATGGGGCATTGTATACGTTTCTACAATAAGATCCCTGAGGATATAATAAGCTTGCCAGAAACGCGGTTCAAAAAATGTGTGAAGCGCACTTTGTGCCAAAAAAGCTACTATAACATTAAAGATTATTTAGATGACAATGATGTCTGGAATTAAAGCCAGTTCAATGCATGAGTTTTAGAACATTTATATAAATCCTGTAAATTAAGGACTTGAAAAGACTAAGTTTGGAGTTTTTTTGTCCATTTTTTCTCCAAAATGATCTAGATTTTGAAATGGACACCTAGTTTAACTTGTAACGTTCATTAAGTCGCAGTTTCTGTGCTACTTTGAATAAAAAAATTTGATTTTGATTTTGATTTTGATCACATTTTCAGAAATGTTGCTGTGCTCTGGGCGGTCCTGTTCGCCGTGCACACAGGGGCTCTAAAGGAATTTGGATATAGGGACGATGCTGTGCTCTAGGCGGTCCTGTTCGCCGTGCACACAGAGGCTCTAAATAGATGGGAAAAATAAAAACAGAATTAACATCAGATCAAGTTCTCATTAACATATTTTTGCTCACATTTAATCTCCAATTGAGTCAATTCCTATGCACGCTCAATCGCTTACACAGATTCAGAAACGAAGAAAACTGTTTCTTACCAATTGTAATCGCGTACTAACTCACATTAATAAAGTTCGCACAGACTCCTTACTGCTTTTGTGTATCATCTCTCATTGTGTCATCATTGCACTTATTCATTGCCGATACGGCCCCTTTGCTTTGCTCTCCGAATTTGGGCGTGCTCCGTAAATGCTCGTGGCAGACCTTTCTAGGTCGGCCTCTTCCAGAAATGCGGCGTACCTCATATCTGTCATAAGGCAGTATTTTGTAGATTTCATAAGGACCATCATATTTCTGGCTCAATATTGTACCAAGCCTGGGAGGTTCTCTGACGAGAACGTACTCACCCTTGTCAAACCTTTTAACCTTGGCTTTTCCCTTATCAAACCTTTCTTTGTTTTGCATTGCTTGTTCGGCCATCCGTTTTTGAATTGCTTCTCTCATGGAATCAGGATCAACACGTTCGGTTTCTTCATTTATCATTAAGATAAGTTCTGGGGGGACGCAACCTCTTCGTCCCGTGAGTAATTCAATAGGAGACTTGCCTGTGGCTTTGGACACGGTGCAATTGATGGCGAGTTGTAGGGTACCCAGAGACTTCTCCCAGTGTCCTTTTGCAGTATTTTTTATTATGGTAAGGCCCTTGTTTAGGATGCGCATAACTCTTTCGACCTATCCATTGCTTCTACTGGAATAGCCTGCGCATTGATGAAGTTCGATTCTGAATTCATGACAGTAATCTTTGTAGTTAGAAGTAAATGCACCATCGCCATCCACGATAATCCTTTTTGGAGCACCAAACAAAAACACCACTTCTTTCAAGTGCTTTAATGCATTTTCCTGGTTTTTGCTTTTTGCGTATTTCAGCATCACGAATTTTGTGTAGGCGTCTATTGCCACAAAAACGTACTCTTTTTGAGTTGCAGCTCCACTAAGCTTTCCTGATATGTCGATATGGAGTGTATGAAAGGGTGTAATTGGCTTTGAGTGGCGCCTGATGTTCCCTTTTGTGTTTTGCATATGACGCAATGCTCGATGAAGTATCTCACTGTGGAACTCATTCTCGGGAACCAGAAGTTTTCTCTTATTTTGGTCAATGTCTTTTCCCATCCCATATGTTTTAGAGAATCATGATACGCATTTATCAGGCTCCACTGGAAAGATTGAGGGACGATTTTCAGTAACCTTGCTTTACCGTCACTCTCGATTTTTCGATGCAAAACTTTATGTTTTAATTCATAGTCTTCGTGCGATTGTAGATCATGAATAAGGTCTGTCATAACTTGGCTCAACTCTGGATCACGGCGTTGTTCCATTAGAAGCCAGTCATCGTTGTTCCATTAGAAGCCAGTCATCGTTTGTTGTCAAGGTTAATATTGACTTCTCTGGATTCCTGCTAAAAAAATCTGCATGCTGTAGCTTTTCTTCTTTACGGTATTCTACCTCGAAATCATAATGTTGAAGAAACGCCCACCACCTGTGAATTCGGGGAAGTAGTTCCTGTTTGTAGCGAGAGGCCTTTACTGCATTACAGTCGGTTATTATTGTGAACTTCCTGCCGTATAAGAAGTGCCGAAAATGTTTGATAGCTCGAACTATAGCCAATGTTTCCAGTTCATAGGAATGGTAATTCGATTCTGGTTTTGTTGTCCGCATGCTGAAGTATCCAATTACATGTTTACAATTTTCTTTCTTCTGTATCAGCACTGCACCAAGTCCAACAGCACTTGCATCAGTGTGTAATTCGATTGGGAGTCCTTCTTGGAAGATGGTCAGCAATGGGCTCGACGTGAGATATTTTATTATCTTATGTCTCACCGCCTCGTGTTTTTCTGTCCACTCCCATTTGGCTCCGGTTTTGGTCAATTCGTACAATGGCGCCATTTCTGTTGAGAAATTTGGTATAAATCGACGAAAATATCCAGCAAGCCCGTTAAATTGCCTTAGTTGCTTGATAGTCTTTGGTGGAATTGATTTCGACAGGGCATCGACTTTTGCAGGACTTGGTCTTACTTTGCCGTCGCTTATAACGAAACCAAGATACTCTATTGAGTTTTTCATGAAAGAGCACTTCTTTACATTGAATGCGAATCCAGCATTTGATAGGGCTTCGATCACTTGGTTCAGTTTTTCCAGTCCTTCATCAAATGTTTTGCTTGGCACCAGGACATCATCGATATATAAGAGAGCAGCTTTACCTCGGAGATCTCCCAATGCTTTATTGATTGCTCTTTGGTACACTGATGGGGCATTAGAAAGACCAAATGGCATCGTCAAATATTCGTATTGGCCATCAGGTGTAATGAAAGCTGTTTTTTCAATGGATTCTTCGGAAATGGGAACCTGATGGAATCCAGCTGCCATATCTAAACTTGTAAATAGTTTAGCCTCAGCCAACTCATTTAGCTGGTCAGTGATAATAGGAAGTGGATAGTGATCTCTTACTGTGTTTGCGTTTAGTTCCCTGTAGTCCACGCATAATCTGTCATCGCCGTTCTTCTTTTTCACCAGTATAATAGGGCTGGCAAATGGTGAATTACTCTCGCGTACAATGTTTTTCTCCAAGAGTTCTGAAATCATGTTGTTTACCTTCTCCCTCTCTATAGGTGCAAGTCTGTACGGACGTCGCTCGACAATTTTGTCTGGATTTTTCAAGCGGATTGTTAGTTTGCCAGTTTTGATTCGGGTACTCGGTATTCCTTGAATAAAGAAGTTTTCATACTGATCCAACAAATTCATCAGAGCCAGGAGTTCGTTTTTGTCTGAGATATCAGTATCCAGGTGTTTGGCGCTCACGTAATTTATTGTGAAATTTGGTAGCTCTTGGGACTTTCTGCTAACGGTTGTGCCTTTACATGTCATCTGTACTTCGATTCCTGGAATATTCAGCAAGTCTCTGCCAATAATTATGTCAGTCGGTATTTCATGATCTTGTACGACATATAATGCTAGTTCGATACTTATGCCACATATGACGCATGTTGTGATGACAACCCAAAGAGAGATGATTGGTATGGCACCAATACCTTTGAGGTAAGTTGAAGAATGTTTTCGTGAACCAGGTAGTGTCATTGCAGTGGATTCTTTAACTAACGAACAATCTGCTCCGCTATCAAACATGCAGGGGAATGAATTAATTCCAATGGAGACGAGCATAGTATTGGACGAGTTACCTTTGGATTTTCTGGTGCAAATATTAACACTTTTTTCTTTGTTGATGCGATTGAAGCAAGTCTCATACGTGTGCCCTGGCATGGAGCAAAAGGAACAATCCTTCTTTCGTTGTTTTTCTTCAGTCGGATTCGGATTATCTTTATTAACAGCCCTCTTAGGGCAAAATTGAGCTCGGTGACCCACAGAACCACAAACATAACATGTCATGTTCTTATCTTTTTCTCGTCTCTCTTGATCGGCATCAAGTCGAAGTCTTTTTTGTGGCACAGAATCTCGGTAAAACTGTGCGCCGTTTTCGCATTGTTTTTGCTATTGCAATCAGTTCTGGAACCGTTTGTGATTTACTGTTCAATAATTCTGTCCGGAGTCTGTCATCTGTTATGCTGCCGATTATGAATTCCACGGCATCTTGTTCAGTTGGATCAGGTTTCACAATACGTTTGAACATTTTCCAGACGTTAGAAATGTATTCAGGGACACTTGCTACATTTTCTATGCAGTAATTGCGGAATTTCAGTATATCTGTAAAGTATCTTGACTCTGGTTCAAATGTTTGAAGCATGTCTGTCTTCATTTCCTCCCAAGTAGTGGTGCGTAGGATACATTCATCGGCCCATGACTTTGCACGACCTTTGAGAACACTTGCAGCTTTGAGGCGTACCTCATTGTCTTTAAGTTTATACTCCATTTGAGTTCTAGAAATGAGATTAACCCACTCCCTCACATTGATGCCATCATCCGGGTCGTATGCTGGAAAGTAGATATCAGAAATACGAACTGATGATGTCTCTGCAGGTTTTAGGTTCTTTATAAGTTCCATGATCGTGTATCGGTTCTCCTGTGAAATTTGAGAGATAGCTTCAGTCATTGCATCTTTAATTGTATTAACCATCAGTGTCATTGAAGATGTTGGATTTTGCTGAGATCCCGATTTAGTTGGGCGTTGGGACGTCCCCTCTTCTGATGTAGCAAAAGAGGTACCCGGAGGCAATGAATCACGTTCCATTTTAATTAGATCCACTCAATCCACTCAATCAATTCTTCATAGATCATTAATTTTAATGACTTATTTATTATATCACTCAATAAATGAGATTAATTTTAATTTAATACTGAAAATAAAATATAATCAATAATTCAGAGCGGGTTCCGCACAGTGCGGCGACTCAATTGGATCTGCCGCTCGCTCATCATCATCATCAGGCGGTCTTCTCACACTTCCCCTGGGGAAGTGGAGGGTCGGGGTCAGGGCGGGGCCCTCTTCCCGAGGGATCTACCGCTGTCCGCAGCTACGGACAGGTCTCTGGGTGGCCTTCCAGGCGGTGGTCTTCGCTGGGGGTCGCAGGTGGATGCTTCAGTCGGCGCTGGCCGTGGACTCGACCAGGCTTCGGGGGAGGGGCTTGGCGCGGCCGTCGGGCGGTCGCGCGTGCAGAGGTGCCAGCCCACGCAGATGCTGCAGCTGCGACCGGTCCGCACGCGCGAACATGTCGGTCGCCAGCCGCGCCACGAAGGCGTCCAGCTCCTCCCATTTGAGGTCCCTCGCGATCGTCGCATTCCTCACGTAGCGAGGCGCGCCGACGATGGTGCGCAGGGAGAGGTTCTCCTGGGCTCGGAGCCGCTTCTTGTTCGGCTCCGAGACGAGCGCGAACCAAGCCGGCGCAGCGTACGTGAGGCGGGGCCTGACGTAAGTCTTGTATTCTTTAATTCCAGACATCATTGTCATCTAAATAATCTTTAATGTTATAGTAGCTTTTTTGGCACAAAGTGCGCTTCACACATTTTTTGAACCGCGTTTCTGGCAAGCTTATTATATCCTCAGGGATCTTATTGTAGAAACGTATACAATGCCCCATAAAGGATGTATTAACCTTTGCTAACCTAAGTTTTGGGAACGAAAGTTTATGTCTATTTCTAGTATTTACATTGTGTTGGCTACCTACAGTTTTAAAGTCACTGATATTTTTCCTAACATACATAATATTTTCATAGATATACTGACTAGCAACTGTTAGGATGTTGGTTTCTTTAAAGAAATCTCTTAACGAATCTCTATTGCCTAGCTTATATATGAATCTGATCGCTCTCTTCTGCAGGACGAAGATGGTCTCAATGTCTGCAGCCCGACCCCACAGTAGTATACCATAGGACATAATACTATGGAAGTAACTAAAATAAACAAGCCTAGCAGTTGCGACATCAGTTAGTTCCCGGATTCTTTTAACTGCGTATGCTGCAGAACTGAGCCTATTTGCCAATTTTCCTATATGAGGACCCCATTGAAGCTTTGCATCAATTGTGATACCCAGAAATACAGTTTCTTCTACAAGGTCTAGTTTATCATTCCCCAATATAACATTGCTGTCAACCATTTTGACATTTGGTAGTGTAAATTTTATACATTTTGTCTTTTTTGAATTTAATAATAAGTTATTAGAAGTAAACCAATATAGTACCTTAGAGAGAGCATTATTTGTACCCGCAAGGTCATTTTCTTGTCTCTTAATCTTAAAAATAAGTGACGTGTCATCTGCAAACAATACTATCTCTGACATATTTTGAACCATGAACGGCAAATCATTTACATATACGAGGAAAAGGAACGGCCCCAAAATAGATCCCTGTGGCACTCCCATCTTAACCTCCGACCCGGATGATTTAGTCCTATTTATGTCAGCTTTTTGAACCCTCCCTTCTAAATATGATCTCATAAGTTTTAAGCTCCTCCCATTCACTCCGTAGTGTTTTAATTTCAAGAGAAGTGTTTTATGGTCTACGCAGTCAAATGCCTTCGACAAGTCACAGAAAACACCTATAGCATCCTTCCGATCCTCCCATGCACTAAATATATGTTTAACTAATGTGACACCAGCATCCGTCGTAGACCGCCCTTGCGTGAAACCGAATTGCTCACTATGAAAAAGTTGATAATTATTAAAGTGTGTAAGTAGTTGACCTAGAACTATTTTCTCGAATATTTTACTCAAAACGGGTAGAACCGAGACTGGTCTGAAATTTGTGGGATCTTGCCTGTCGCCACTTTTAAATATACCAACCAATTCTTCCTCCAGGAGGTTTTTCCACTTCTGAGGCCCCAGCTTTTCTTGAAAGAAAGCCAATTTTTCTGGGGTCAGTCCATCTGCTAGGAACAAATACTTAGCACAATCAAGGGTCTCATCATCCAGGTCTGTGAACGGCTCTCTGCAGGTCCTTTCATAGTAATACTTGAATGCATCAAACGGGCCAATTACAGCCACATACTGCATGTCTGTTGCATACATCATATTGTTATTTGCATCCTCCATACCATCTTGGTGTCTCTGTTTCTCCCAAAACATTTTACCTGTCATCATGTGTTCAATAAATTCATATGCATCCTCCATTTTGCTGTCGGAAATTTTACGACAACATCTCTTGCTCTTTCTCTTTCCAAGAACATTTGGGTTTCCATTATTGTCAAGTTCCTCGCAGACCTGCACATAAACTTTTCTCATTCTGCCTTTCTTCAAGCAGTAGGCACCGAGAAATTTCTTTGAGAACATTACGTCAAACTTTGATTTAAGCATTATGTTATAGAGGGTCTCTGTCATGTCTATTCTTAATTTATCAGTGAAAACAATGTGACGCGCACAGTATTTTATATTGGACAGAGTCTTGCGGATCAAGCCACGACCCATGGCAGACATAAAGCTACATATGGAACTGTCTACTGAATCAACTGCATTCATTATCACCCGCCTCAAGCAAAGAGGTACTTTCAGTGTCTGCTCTAGCATCTCCTCAATATTTTTCAATGCTACACTGCATTCCTTTTGATATTCTTTAACATCTTTACTTTCTTGATCAGCATACTTCTTTTTGTATCTGTGAGCAAACTCGGCATGTAACGACGCTAATGGTAATAAATCTCCAATTGAGTCAATTCCTATGCACGCTCAATCGCTTACACAGATTCAGAAACGAAGAAAACTGTTTCTTACCAATTGTAATCGCGTACTAACTCACATTAATAAAGTTCGCACAGACTCCTTACTGCTTTTGTGTATCATCTCTCATTGTGTCATCATTGCACTTATTCATTGCCGATACGGCCCCTTTGCTTTGCTCTCCGAATTTGGGCGTGCTCCGTAAATGCTCGTGGCAGACCTTTCTAGGTCGGCCTCTTCCAGAAATGCGGCGTACCTCATATCTGTCATAAGGCAGTATTTTGTAGATTTCATAAGGACCATCATATTTCTGGCTCAATATTGTACCAAGCCTGGGAGGTTCTCTGACGAGAACGTACTCACCCTTGTCAAACCTTTTAACCTTGGCTTTTCCCTTATCAAACCTTTCTTTGTTTTGCATTGCTTGTTCGGCCATCCGTTTTTGAATTGCTTCTCTCATGGAATCAGGATCAACACGTTCGGTTTCTTCATTTATCATTAAGATAAGTTCTGGGGGGACGCAACCTCTTCGTCCCGTGAGTAATTCAATAGGAGACTTGCCTGTGGCTTTGGACACGGTGCAATTGATGGCGAGTTGTAGGGTACCCAGAGACTTCTCCCAGTGTCCTTTTGCAGTATTTTTTATTATGGTAAGGCCCTTGTTTAGGATGCGCATAACTCTTTCGACCTATCCATTGCTTCTACTGGAATAGCCTGCGCATTGATGAAGTTCGATTCTGAATTCATGACAGTAATCTTTGTAGTTAGAAGTAAATGCACCATCGCCATCCACGATAATCCTTTTTGGAGCACCAAACAAAAACACCACTTCTTTCAAGTGCTTTAATGCATTTTCCTGGTTTTTGCTTTTTGCGTATTTCAGCATCACGAATTTTGTGTAGGCGTCTATTGCCACAAAAACGTACTCTTTTTGAGTTGCAGCTCCACTAAGCTTTCCTGATATGTCGATATGGAGTGTATGAAAGGGTGTAATTGGCTTTGAGTGGCGCCTGATGTTCCCTTTTGTGTTTTGCATATGACGCAATGCTCGATGAAGTATCTCACTGTGGAACTCATTCTCGGGAACCAGAAGTTTTCTCTTATTTTGGTCAATGTCTTTTCCCATCCCATATGTTTTAGAGAATCATGATACGCATTTATCAGGCTCCACTGGAAAGATTGAGGGACGATTTTCAGTAACCTTGCTTTACCGTCACTCTCGATTTTTCGATGCAAAACTTTATGTTTTAATTCATAGTCTTCGTGCGATTGTAGATCATGAATAAGGTCTGTCATAACTTGGCTCAACTCTGGATCACGGCGTTGTTCCATTAGAAGCCAGTCATCGTTGTTCCATTAGAAGCCAGTCATCGTTTGTTGTCAAGGTTAATATTGACTTCTCTGGATTCCTGCTAAAAAAATCTGCATGCTGTAGCTTTTCTTCTTTACGGTATTCTACCTCGAAATCATAATGTTGAAGAAACGCCCACCACCTGTGAATTCGGGGAAGTAGTTCCTGTTTGTAGCGAGAGGCCTTTACTGCATTACAGTCGGTTATTATTGTGAACTTCCTGCCGTATAAGAAGTGCCGAAAATGTTTGATAGCTCGAACTATAGCCAATGTTTCCAGTTCATAGGAATGGTAATTCGATTCTGGTTTTGTTGTCCGCATGCTGAAGTATCCAATTACATGTTTACAATTTTCTTTCTTCTGTATCAGCACTGCACCAAGTCCAACAGCACTTGCATCAGTGTGTAATTCGATTGGGAGTCCTTCTTGGAAGATGGTCAGCAATGGGCTCGACGTGAGATATTTTATTATCTTATGTCTCACCGCCTCGTGTTTTTCTGTCCACTCCCATTTGGCTCCGGTTTTGGTCAATTCGTACAATGGCGCCATTTCTGTTGAGAAATTTGGTATAAATCGACGAAAATATCCAGCAAGCCCGTTAAATTGCCTTAGTTGCTTGATAGTCTTTGGTGGAATTGATTTCGACAGGGCATCGACTTTTGCAGGACTTGGTCTTACTTTGCCGTCGCTTATAACGAAACCAAGATACTCTATTGAGTTTTTCATGAAAGAGCACTTCTTTACATTGAATGCGAATCCAGCATTTGATAGGGCTTCGATCACTTGGTTCAGTTTTTCCAGTCCTTCATCAAATGTTTTGCTTGGCACCAGGACATCATCGATATATAAGAGAGCAGCTTTACCTCGGAGATCTCCCAATGCTTTATTGATTGCTCTTTGGTACACTGATGGGGCATTAGAAAGACCAAATGGCATCGTCAAATATTCGTATTGGCCATCAGGTGTAATGAAAGCTGTTTTTTCAATGGATTCTTCGGAAATGGGAACCTGATGGAATCCAGCTGCCATATCTAAACTTGTAAATAGTTTAGCCTCAGCCAACTCATTTAGCTGGTCAGTGATAATAGGAAGTGGATAGTGATCTCTTACTGTGTTTGCGTTTAGTTCCCTGTAGTCCACGCATAATCTGTCATCGCCGTTCTTCTTTTTCACCAGTATAATAGGGCTGGCAAATGGTGAATTACTCTCGCGTACAATGTTTTTCTCCAAGAGTTCTGAAATCATGTTGTTTACCTTCTCCCTCTCTATAGGTGCAAGTCTGTACGGACGTCGCTCGACAATTTTGTCTGGATTTTTCAAGCGGATTGTTAGTTTGCCAGTTTTGATTCGGGTACTCGGTATTCCTTGAATAAAGAAGTTTTCATACTGATCCAACAAATTCATCAGAGCCAGGAGTTCGTTTTTGTCTGAGATATCAGTATCCAGGTGTTTGGCGCTCACGTAATTTATTGTGAAATTTGGTAGCTCTTGGGACTTTCTGCTAACGGTTGTGCCTTTACATGTCATCTGTACTTCGATTCCTGGAATATTCAGCAAGTCTCTGCCAATAATTATGTCAGTCGGTATTTCATGATCTTGTACGACATATAATGCTAGTTCGATACTTATGCCACATATGACGCATGTTGTGATGACAACCCAAAGAGAGATGATTGGTATGGCACCAATACCTTTGAGGTAAGTTGAAGAATGTTTTCGTGAACCAGGTAGTGTCATTGCAGTGGATTCTTTAACTAACGAACAATCTGCTCCGCTATCAAACATGCAGGGGAATGAATTAATTCCAATGGAGACGAGCATAGTATTGGACGAGTTACCTTTGGATTTTCTGGTGCAAATATTAACACTTTTTTCTTTGTTGATGCGATTGAAGCAAGTCTCATACGTGTGCCCTGGCATGGAGCAAAAGGAACAATCCTTCTTTCGTTGTTTTTCTTCAGTCGGATTCGGATTATCTTTATTAACAGCCCTCTTAGGGCAAAATTGAGCTCGGTGACCCACAGAACCACAAACATAACATGTCATGTTCTTATCTTTTTCTCGTCTCTCTTGATCGGCATCAAGTCGAAGTCTTTTTTGTGGCACAGAATCTCGGTAAAACTGTGCGCCGTTTTCGCATTGTTTTTGCTATTGCAATCAGTTCTGGAACCGTTTGTGATTTACTGTTCAATAATTCTGTCCGGAGTCTGTCATCTGTTATGCTGCCGATTATGAATTCCACGGCATCTTGTTCAGTTGGATCAGGTTTCACAATACGTTTGAACATTTTCCAGACGTTAGAAATGTATTCAGGGACACTTGCTACATTTTCTATGCAGTAATTGCGGAATTTCAGTATATCTGTAAAGTATCTTGACTCTGGTTCAAATGTTTGAAGCATGTCTGTCTTCATTTCCTCCCAAGTAGTGGTGCGTAGGATACATTCATCGGCCCATGACTTTGCACGACCTTTGAGAACACTTGCAGCTTTGAGGCGTACCTCATTGTCTTTAAGTTTATACTCCATTTGAGTTCTAGAAATGAGATTAACCCACTCCCTCACATTGATGCCATCATCCGGGTCGTATGCTGGAAAGTAGATATCAGAAATACGAACTGATGATGTCTCTGCAGGTTTTAGGTTCTTTATAAGTTCCATGATCGTGTATCGGTTCTCCTGTGAAATTTGAGAGATAGCTTCAGTCATTGCATCTTTAATTGTATTAACCATCAGTGTCATTGAAGATGTTGGATTTTGCTGAGATCCCGATTTAGTTGGGCGTTGGGACGTCCCCTCTTCTGATGTAGCAAAAGAGGTACCCGGAGGCAATGAATCACGTTCCATTTTAATTAGATCCACTCAATCCACTCAATCAATTCTTCATAGATCATTAATTTTAATGATTTATTTATTATATCACTCAATAAATGAGATTAATTTTAATTTAATACTGAAAATAAAATATAATCAATAATTCAGAGCGGGTTCCGCACAGTGCGGCGACTCAATTGGATCTGCCGCTCGCTCATCATCATCATCAGGCGGTCTTCTCACACTTCCCCTGGGGAAGTGGAGGGTCGGGGTCAGGGCGGGGCCCTCTTCCCGAGGGATCTACCGCTGTCCGCAGCTACGGACAGGTCTCTGGGTGGCCTTCCAGGCGGTGGTCTTCGCTGGGGGTCGCAGGTGGATGCTTCAGTCGGCGCTGGCCGTGGACTCGACCAGGCTTCGGGGGAGGGGCTTGGCGCGGCCGTCGGGCGGTCGCGCGTGCAGAGGTGCCAGCCCACGCAGATGCTGCAGCTGCGACCGGTCCGCACGCGCGAACATGTCGGTCGCCAGCCGCGCCACGAAGGCGTCCAGCTCCTCCCATTTGAGGTCCCTCGCGATCGTCGCATTCCTCACGTAGCGAGGCGCGCCGACGATGGTGCGCAGGGAGAGGTTCTCCTGGGCTCGGAGCCGCTTCTTGTTCGGCTCCGAGACGAGCGCGAACCAAGCCGGCGCAGCGTACGTGAGGCGGGGCCTGACGTAAGTCTTGTATTCTTTAATTCCAGACATCATTGTCATCTAAATAATCTTTAATGTTATAGTAGCTTTTTTGGCACAAAGTGCGCTTCACACATTTTTTGAACCGCGTTTCTGGCAAGCTTATTATATCCTCAGGGATCTTATTGTAGAAACGTATACAATGCCCCATAAAGGATGTATTAACCTTTGCTAACCTAAGTTTTGGGAACGAAAGTTTATGTCTATTTCTAGTATTTACATTGTGTTGGCTACCTACAGTTTTAAAGTCACTGATATTTTTCCTAACATACATAATATTTTCATAGATATACTGACTAGCAACTGTTAGGATGTTGGTTTCTTTAAAGAAATCTCTTAACGAATCTCTATTGCCTAGCTTATATATGAATCTGATCGCTCTCTTCTGCAGGACGAAGATGGTCTCAATGTCTGCAGCCCGACCCCACAGTAGTATACCATAGGACATAATACTATGGAAGTAACTAAAATAAACAAGCCTAGCAGTTGCGACATCAGTTAGTTCCCGGATTCTTTTAACTGCGTATGCTGCAGAACTGAGCCTATTTGCCAATTTTCCTATATGAGGACCCCATTGAAGCTTTGCATCAATTGTGATACCCAGAAATACAGTTTCTTCTACAAGGTCTAGTTTATCATTCCCCAATATAACATTGCTGTCAACCATTTTGACATTTGGTAGTGTAAATTTTATACATTTTGTCTTTTTTGAATTTAATAATAAGTTATTAGAAGTAAACCAATATAGTACCTTAGAGAGAGCATTATTTGTACCCGCAAGGTCATTTTCTTGTCTCTTAATCTTAAAAATAAGTGACGTGTCATCTGCAAACAATACTATCTCTGACATATTTTGAACCATGAACGGCAAATCATTTACATATACGAGGAAAAGGAACGGCCCCAAAATAGATCCCTGTGGCACTCCCATCTTAACCTCCGACCCGGATGATTTAGTCCTATTTATGTCAGCTTTTTGAACCCTCCCTTCTAAATATGATCTCATAAGTTTTAAGCTCCTCCCATTCACTCCGTAGTGTTTTAATTTCAAGAGAAGTGTTTTATGGTCTACGCAGTCAAATGCCTTCGACAAGTCACAGAAAACACCTATAGCATCCTTCCGATCCTCCCATGCACTAAATATATGTTTAACTAATGTGACACCAGCATCCGTCGTAGACCGCCCTTGCGTGAAACCGAATTGCTCACTATGAAAAAGTTGATAATTATTAAAGTGTGTAAGTAGTTGACCTAGAACTATTTTCTCGAATATTTTACTCAAAACGGGTAGAACCGAGACTGGTCTGAAATTTGTGGGATCTTGCCTGTCGCCACTTTTAAATAAAGGAACGAGCCTACTATATTTCATTAGGTCAGGGAATGTACCCTCATCTAAACATTTGTTAAAGATTCTGGCCAAATGGGGTGCTAGGACATCGATAACTGAGCTAACTATTATTACTGACATACCCCACAGGTCTTCAGTTTTTTTAAGATTTAGCTTTTTAAACGCTTTATTCACGGTATGAGCTTCAATATAATCAAACGAAAAATCGTGATCGCAGGGAGGGACATTATCTTTCAAAATACTTTCTGCAAGATCAGGAGATGAATCTAAAGGAGCCGTAGTTATAATTGGAACATTTGTAAAGAATTGTTCAAAAGCCGCGGCAACGTCTTCATTTGACGTTATTAATTTATTATCTATCTTAAGCGAAAATTCGGGGTCCGCTGATTTGGATTTACCGGTTTCCTTATTTATTATATTCCAAATGGTTTTACTGCTGAACATTCCTTTGCCGTTTCTTGCGTTAATTGTGTGAAGCGACTTGAGTCTTATGATATCTATACCTGCTTAAAGCTTTTATTATGTTTGACTTGTCCTTGAGTGGCATCTCATAGTTGCGTGAGCGCGGCTGGATTGTTTCAGTGTTGGTAAGCTTCGATGAAGTCTCATTCCAACGTACTTTGTGCATTTGGTTATTACCTCTCTCACACTCTCGTCTGCCAATGCATTGTACTGCTGAACATCCCTTTGCCGTTTCTTGCGTTAATTGTGTGAAGTGACTTGAGTTTTAATATGTCTATGCCTGCTCAAAGCTTTCATTGCTTTTACTATATTTATTTGTATGACTTATGTCTTTGGGAGACATTTCATGGTTGCGTGGGTTTGGCCGGACTGTTTCAGTGTTGGTAAGCTCCGATGAAGTCTTATTCCAACGTACTTTGTGCATTTGGTTATTTACCTCTCTCACTCTCGTCTGCCAATGCATTGTACAGCTGAACGTCTCTTTGCCAATTCTTGCGTTAATTATGTATGTTTTCTTAAGGCATAGACTCGGAATAATGAATCATTGTATTCTTATTTCTAGTCAGTCATAGTTTTATTATTTTTAAGTATATATATTACAAACAAACAAACAAAACAAACAAAATGTTTAATGAGCTGAACAAAAAGTAACAACATAAAGTAGGTAACTCTGAGCCCCAAACTAAATTAAATTGTATCTTGGGGCACAGTGGTCCATTCAGGGTGAACTTAAATATATAACAAATAACGTAGTAACGTAACGTAGTTAATAGTATAACGTAGTGGTGGCCAATCCCCATCCACGGTAGATATAATTAGCACTATCGGCTAGTAGATAATTGAGTATTGCACTCACTTCTTATCCAATATTATCTACTTAGCTGGCTAATAATGTCTGCCTCAACCGGCCTTTGGTAGGGGACGTTATACTAAAACACTCACATGTGTAGTAGTATGACAAATAGTTATTTATTTCAAATATTTTGCTACTATAATCTTATCTTATTTAGATGGAATTTATTTTATTCAACCTTTAATTTATTGTCTTCTAAACTCAACTTCTTTATTTAAATTTTCTTCTTTTATCCCAATTTTGTCTCGCTTCTGCTTATTTAATGTTGCTTTATTGCTATTTTAGTTTCTTCGAATCTTCCCAAAATTTACCTTTCCTAATAAAAATTTGGTTTGTATTGAATGTTCTTAGTTCCACTTTTATTATTTTAACGGATCTTTCACATACACTCATTACTCAATCTCATATCCTAAAAGTTCTTGGGTTATTAATACGTTCACAATGAAGGGTTCTCACTAGACTAGACGATCACAGTTGGCCATTAGAGTGTTTTGCATCATAGTACCTTTTCTCTTTACTATCGGGGGTTCATACTTTTAATATTCCGGGGAGGGTGTTACAGCGTACGTCGCAACGCTACATCTCCCCTGAAAAGAACAGGGTTACACACCCCCTTAACGAAAATAAAAAAAAATGTTTGCATTTATTACATAAGAGGAATTCTTAAAGTAAACTTTTTGTTTTCTAGAAACTTAATTATAACATGTTAATTAATTAAACAGTTACTTATAAAACATTTTTGTATTATTTTTATGTATCAAATATTCTTTATCAACCTTATAAATCTTAACATTTGGGGATAAATCTTCTAATACTACGAAAGGACCTTCATAAATACAGTTTAATTTATTACCTACTTGATTTTTAACTAAAACTAAATCGCCTGGTTTATATATCACGCTGTTACAGTTCTTATCAAAACTAAATTTTCTTAAATTCTTATTTTCTAGCAAATTTTGTTTAGCTTCTAACAATGCTTTTTGTAATCTGTACTTTAATTCTAGTGGGTAGTCGTCATGGTTATACAAAGTATCGACTTCCTTACATAAGTTGGATGGAAGGTTACATACTTTACCGAATACGAGTTCGTATGGAGTGTATTTTGTCTCGGAATGTACACTTGTGTTAAAGGAAAAACACCAAAACGGAACCCAATCGCTCCAATCGCTTCGATTATTCTCACACTGAATCCTAAGGTAGGCGCCTAGATGCTTGTGTGTATTTTCTATGCCTCCTAAGGTCTCGTGATGATACGCGGTAGAGAGGAGTTTCTCGATTTTTAGTAACCTACACACCTCGGTCATCAGTGATGACGTGAATTCTGTACCCCTATCGGTGAGGATCTGTTTAGGGATACCGTAGCGCAGTATGAAGTTGCTTACGAATGTTTTCGCAACGGTTTCAGTATCTTTGCGCTCTAGAGGATATGCCTCTACGTATTTACTAAGATCGCACTGAATTGTTAGAATGTACCTATAGTTATGGTTATCTATATCTAGTGGGCCCATAATATCTAAGCTAATCCTCTCGAATGCTGAGCTAGCAGTGGAGGTAATGGTCATTGGTTCTTTGACATGCCTGTTGGAGTGTTTTTGTATTTGACAACTCCTGCAACGTTTTACGTAATTAATGACGTCATTCGTCATGCCTGGCCAGAAATAATAATGTTTTTATATTATTTAACATTCTGTTTATTCCCGCGTGTCCACTTGTGGGCAAGAGGTGAAAATCATTTAAAATTGTCGTAATTTCGTCTCTATCTGAAAGGCGAACTACATCTCGTGTGATAAGGAATTTTGGTGACGTAATATTACAATGTTTGATACTGCGCAGTATTTCTTTAATCATTCTAGCATTACTCCTATTTTTAATGATGAGTAGCTGAGTTATTTTTAATTTTTGGCACATTTTTTCAAGATCCCTCGCTAACTCCTTCTCGGTCGATAACGATCGGGTATCAAGAATGATCGCGGATTGCGATGGTACGTATGTACAATACTTAGCATCATTCGTTATGTGATCTGAACTTTTCTGATATTTTTCTTTTATATTATTTGAAAAAATTAATTCAGTTATTTCGGTTGGTCGTTTGAGCACTTCGACAACAGTTGGTTGATCAGACCCACGTGATGCAGAAGGCTCGATCTGTTGGTCCTCGGCACGGTCAGTTTCCTGCACCTCTAGTTCTCTCGTTTTTGCTCTAGTCAGTACATAAACTACCTTGTCGTGCATGTCCTTCAAGTCTTTTGATGTCACCGGGAGTCGACTTAACGCGTCTGCAGCAGCGTTATTTCGACCGGGAACGTATTCGACTTCAAAGTCATACAACCTAAATTTTGTCAATCGACTGGACGGATCGGTAAGGCCGAATAAATAAACAAGGGGCCTATGGTCGGTGAATATTTTAAACTTTCTACCGTATAAATATGGTCTAAAGTACCGTACTGCCCATACGATAGCCAAAAGCTCAAGTTCTATTATTGGGTATCTAGTCTCGGCTGGTTTTAGACTTCTACTGGCATAAGCTATAACTTTGCCGTTGCTGTTTGAAAGAACTGCTCCTAGTCCTAATTTTGAGGCATCCGTTTGGACACGAAAGGTATTGGATTCCGAAAAATCAGGGTAGTCCAAAACTGGTGGGCTGCATAAAGCTATTTTTAGTTTCTGAAATGCATTTTCGCAATCGTCATTCCATTCGAACTTAGCACCTTTTTTACACAATAAATGCAACGGAAATACTATGTCAGCAAAACGTGGTATGAAGCGACGGTAGTAGTTGGCGAATGCTACAAAACGTTTTACCTCGTCAGCGTTATTTGGCTTAGGGTAATTTTTCATTGTTTTAATTTTATCTGGATCTGGGAATATGCCTTCTGATGTTATTTGATGGCCTAAATAAATAATTTCCTGACGTAAAAACTCGCATTTCATGGGGTTTAATTTAAGATTGACTTCCCGTAATCGGTTTAATACGCTTATGAGATTTTTATTGTGGTGCTCCATGGACTTTCCTATGACGACACAATCATCTAAATAAATAAAGCACTTGTTAAAGTTAAGGCCTGACATTGCTATAGTCATAAGGCGGGAAAAAACGCTGGCACTCGTTTTGAGTCCCATGGGACAGCGTTTCATTTGGTACTGTTTTCCTGTTGTAAATGCGGTGTATTTTCGTGAATTTTTGTCTAGATAAACCTGGTACATTTTAAGGAGAGCACTTAAGTGGACATTCGTCATTGCCAATGTTAGTAAGCCCATATTAGGCGCCGATTTTTTAGACCACTACAAGCTACTGATAGATGTAAATGGTAAGCGTTTAATAGATCAAATTACGAATTTGAAAGCGACAGGTGTCATGGTGTTAGATAATCAGTCTACTGTGAGCACTTTTGATGGCAAAAATGTATGTAGCGACATTCTAGCGAAGTACGCAAGCATTACCAAGCCATTTAATTTCAAACAGGATACGAGACACGGAGTGCACCATTACATTGAAACGAAGGGCCCCCAGTGCGTGCAAAAGCGAGACTCCTTGCCCCGGATAAGTATAATAAGGTTAGGGAGGATTTTCGAAGCAGGCAGGAACTAGGTATTTGCCGCCCATCGAAGAGCGAGTGGGCCAGCCTCCTCCGTGGCGACTACAGGCAGCTCAACGCGACAACGAAACCGGATCGGTACCCCATTCCAAGGCTTCAGGACTTCACTTACGGACTATCAGGTAAGAAAGTTTTTACACACATTGACGCGAATAAGGCATACCATAACATACCAGTCAACACTAACGATATCGAAAAAACAGAAATTATAACACCATTCGGGCTCTACGAATTCCCTAGAATGACTTTTGGGCTATGTAACGCAGCCCAAACATACCAAAGGTTCATGAACGATGTAGTGTTAAGAGGCATTGAGCAGATTGGGTGTGATAACAGTAGGGAATCAAGTACCGAAAGTTCGCAGCTATTCTGTTACATTGATGATGTCATTATAGCGAACCATTGCATAGAGTGCCATTTAAAACACTTAGACATGGTGTTCGAGAGATACGATCATTGTGGTTTAACCATCAACATGGCAAAGTGCGAATTCGCAAAAGATAATATTGAATTCCTGGGATACGAGGTGACCACTGAGGGCATCAAACCACTCGAGAACAAGGTAGCGGCAATTGTAAATTTTCCACGCCCAGAAACAGTAGAACAACTACGACGATTCTTAGGTATGGTGAATTTTTACAGGTCACACTTGCCGGACGCCGTAATACACCAGCAGCACCTTAATAAGTTCCTGCATAACGCCAAGAAAAGAGATAAGTCAAAGATAGCGTGGACTGACGCGGCGAGCGACGCATTTGAACAATGTAAGGGAAGCCTTGAGAACGCAGTAACTTTAGTTCACCCCTTACGAAATGCCCCGTTAGCCCTTATGAGTGACGCCTCCGATTTTTCTATCGGGGGGGTGCTTCAGCAGTGGAATGGCACCTCGTGGAGGCCATTGGGATTTTATTCCAAAGCACTCTCAGACGCGCAAAGAAAATACAGTACCTACGACAGGGAACTGCTAGCAGTTTACTTATCGATTCAGCATTTTCAGAACACGGTGGAAGGCCGTCAACTCGTAATTTTCACAGACCATAAACCATTGACCTTTGCATTTACCAAACGAGATAACGGAAAAGAAATCGCTAGGAGAGTTAGGCAGCTATAGTACATAAGTGAATTCTCTACTGACATTCGGTATGTTAAAGGTAACCTTAATATCGTGGCCGACACGTTGTCACGCATAGCGACTATAGAATGCCCAACTGTGTTCGATTTTGTAGAATTAGCAGCCGCACAGGAAAACGATCCTCAAATTACATTGTTGCTCAACGCAAGCGATAAGAGCGCCTTCAAGCTTAAACAATGTAACGTACCTAATATACTGTGAGACATCCACCGACAATATAAGACCATACATTCCAGAGCCGTTGAGAAGATTAGTTTTCGATTCAGTCCATGGTGTCAGCCAACCCGGGGTGCGAACAACTAGGAAGTTAGCAGCACAAAGGTATTTCTGGCCCGGGCTAAACACGGATGTAGGCAATTGGGCCAAAACGTGCATAGCATGTCAACGGGCAAAAGTCACACGGCATACTAACTCTCAACTAGGACATTTTGAACCTTGTGAAAGGTTTGAACATATTCATGTCGACATAGTGAGACCTCTGCCGGTTACTCAGGAAGGGTTCAGATACTTAGTAACAGTGATAGATAGATTTACAAGATGGCTGGAGGCTTTTCCAGTTGAATCCATAACAGCAGATGTGGTTGCAAAATCGATTTTTGAGGGGTGGATCTGTCGTTTCGGTAGCCCTAGGCGTATTACCACGGATCAAGGTAGGCAGTTCGAGAGTGACTTATTCGAAAAGCTAATGCGCATGCTAGGGGTAAAAAGAAACAGAACAACGCCATACCACCCCCAGTGCAACGGGTTGGTCGAGCGCTGGCATCGCAGCCTCAAGGCAGCCTTAATGACTAAGCTACACAATGCATCGTGGGCTAGTGAGTTACCGACCGTTTTACTGGGATTGAGAGCGGCGAGTCGGAGTGATTCGGGAATTAGCTCTGCAGAGCTGGTATATGGCCAAACAGTCCGTCTTCCCGGAGAGTTTTATACAGAAGGCCCCAAGGAAACGTTTGACGAGCATACGTACCTAGAGAACCTACGTCGTATAATCAGGCAAAACAAACCAGCACCCAGCTCACACGCTAATTCCCGAAACATTTTTGTGCATCCTGACCTAGATAAATGTACACATGTTTTTGTTAGAAATGACGCCGTCCGTAAGCCCCTTCAGCAACCATACGACGGGCCTTTCAGAGTCATAAAGAAGTCAGGTAAGTACTTTGTTATTCAGTTTGCTAACAGACAAACTCAGGTATCTATAGACAGACTTAAGCCGGCCTATCTTATTAACGACAGCTTAGATCGAGAGAGCAACTGTGTTAAACCGGGAAGAGAACCGAACCAGGAACGTTTACCAAACAATCCAGACCCCCGGCCCAAGCTTAGGGTACAGTCGCCGCCAAGAAAGTGTTCACGTAGTGGTCGGGTAACTAGGCAACCTGTTCGTTTTCAGTAAGCTAAGATAAATACATACCTAGATGTAAGGCCTTATTTGAGTTAAACTACGAGTGTGTATATCCTTTTATAATATTGTATGCTACGATCGGTAAGAATTAATTAAGAATCATCAGGTCAGCAAAAGGAATGTAGATCAAGTAAAGCGACCCAAAACTAAAATGTATAATTTAGTAGTAAGTAACGGATATATCTAAGCATACCTAACTACGAATTGCGTGTTGTGTAATACCAGCGTTATAATTGTTCGTGCCAGTGAAACATTATTCAGCAATATGTGTTGTTATTCAAACAAATCTGGGTTAGTCCAAAGTCCAATACAATGTAATCGGAATACGCGCCATCAGCAGCGCGGACCGCCTCAGCTTATCATTGTGTATTATACAGGGTGATCTTTTGCATGGGATTTTTAAAGTAAACTCATTGTCGGTGAACAATATTTTTTAATTATATATTTTTTTTTTTTTAATAAGGGGGGGATGAGTGTAGGCGTCGAGACTGCTGACTCGACGTTAGTGGTGCGCGACAGGCCTGCGGCCAGTCGCTTGTGTGAGTCTCACGAGACCGCTCCTCTGTACATTGTTTAGCCTGTATATCGTAATCTGTTGTGTGCGTATGGAATAAACTCTGGTGAAAACTTGTGCCGTATTATTGTGATTCAACGGACCCCTAAAATACTATTTATTTTAAGACTACATATGTACCACATGAAGCAGTAAACGATTGAAATTGAAATTGCAGAAGGGGAAACATCGCACAGGCGCTTGTAGTGTGAACCGTACTTTTCATTGTAGTCAGTGACCAATCAATCTACGGTTTGCTCTTCTGTCAGGCCATTTGATTTCTATTTAATCTGTGGAATATTATAGTTAGTGTTGCCGCTTAGGGTAATTTTACCAGATTTACGGTAATTTGGTCTTTGTTAGTAACTAAGACATTAAAAAATGTACGTAGGTTGTACGTCCCAAAACGTGAATACTATAAACGATGCTCAATTAATAAAGATTCACGGCCTTATCCGGGAAAATTTCCGGAGAAATTTCAAAAATATCTAGCAGCTCTGTGCGTTTTCACTAGTCCAGAAATATTTCCCTAATTTTGTCCCTAATTAAAACTTTAGGATTAGTAAGTAGAAAAAATAAAGGGTTTTCCAATAAGAGGTGTTATTTTGAATAGCCTGCTATTTCGGTAGATGTCACTTTTGAAGCTGTCATTTTTTGACATTTTACAAGTAGAAACTACGCCATTTGATCTGGACAACGTTTACTTTCAACAAGACGGAGCTACGTGCCACACAAGCAACGAAACCATTGATCTTTTGTGGGAAAAGTTTCCGGACCGTGTTATCTCTCGAAGAGGTGATCACAATTGGCCACCGAGATCTTGTGATTTGACACCTTGCGACTTCTTCCTTTGGGGCCGCGTGAAAGAGATGGTCTACGCCAACAGCCCAGCGTCGATTCAAGACCTCAAAGATGGAATTCGTGAGGCTATCGAGGACATAGGGCAGCAACTTTGAGATTTGGTTATGGAAAATTTCATGAAAAGGATATGGTCCTGTAAACGTGGTCATGGTGGTCATTTGCCTGATTATTTTCTACTATTAACGGCATACTTTCCTCTTCATAATGAAATAAACATCCGATAATTTATATTAAAAAATGGCATTTTTCTTTTAATATTAAAATAACACCTCTTATTGGAAACCCCTTTATGATTGAGAAATTTTAGAAGAATTAAAAAAAATGTGTATTGTTTTATATTATTTTGGTTCATGATGGAACACTTAACGGATCAGTGTTTTATTACCCTCTAAATAGCTATGTTTAAACTACTGAGATACAGCCCAATTTGAACTTTTATATTTTGCCGTGTGGCGCCGGATTAAGAATAGCATCACTCCATTTTCTCCCGTGGATGTAGAAGGCGACTAAGGGAATAAATTACCAGGAGACGGGCAGCAGCGTCTTTCTGAGATTCCAACCACATACTGCGATTGCCAACCCGCATGCCAAGCGTGGCGATTATGGCAAAACCCCTCATGGTTATGAAAACTGCAGTGAGCGTCAAATGGCTGATGATGGTTTAACAAATCTTACAATATTAAGACCATTAAATGCATATCCTACCATTTTGCTCTGTGCGAAATATAAACCCGACGGTAGTTTATCCAATCGATTAACCCCCAGTTTTTCGTATACTAAAAAGCTGTTAATCTACCAAAGTGCATACAAAGAAACCACTGACAGCTGTTAACAGTAGATTAACAGGTTGTTAGTGTACGAGAAACCGGGGATTAGTCTTACGCAAGACCGAATGTCGTGAGCTAAAGGAACATGCAGAGTATCGTTAGCCGAATCTAACTACTAGTCACATTGATAATCCACGACTACCTTACCGTGGTGCAGCTATCGAGGCTCTGTCACCGTCATCGTTAACGGAGTGTTGTGCAACCCATATGCTACAAGATGCGCTGAATGGGTCGTATTAATCAACACAGGTAACCTGCATCTTTGTGCTTTAAAAAAACCAGCTAACTTCCCGATTTTTATCTATTTTAATACTTACTCATTCGTGGAATTCCATTTTAATCAGCTGCTCTGAGTACCATTTTCCTGTTAAATCAGCGGAGGGGCAAATGACATCAGACATCTATTCTTTATGTCTATTACTAACCAACAAACCACGACAGTGCAAGAATTCAAATAGACTCGCAAGTCTTCAAGATCACACAGTACCTATCTCAAGGAGCGACAGTAACAGACTGGAAACTAAAGGCATACCTTTTGCTATTCTCCTTGCTTCTACCAAGTATGTATACAATTAATTCACTAATACAAAAAATACAAATCCAAAAAGATTTATTCAGTCCAGTAATTTATAATTGTTTCGCAATTAACGAACAAAGACAATTCTTTCGTCGCCTTCTACATCCACGGGAGAAAATGGAGTGATGCTATTCTTAATCCGGCGCTACACGGTAAACCAAGTGACCACATATAGCAGCTCAAGAGATTAAAGTTACGACTGCGTCAGAAATATAAAAGTTCAAATTGGGCTGTATCTCAGTAGTTTAAACATAGCTATTTAGAGGGTAATAAAACAATGATCCGTTAAGTGTTCCATCATGAACCAAAATAATATAAAACAATACACATTTTTTTTAATTCTTCTAAAATGTCTCAATCATAAAGGGGTTTCCAATAAGAGGTGTTATTTTGATATTAAAAGAAAAATGCCATTTTTTTATATAAACGATCGGATGTTTATTTCATTATGTAACCTTTTAGGTCAATTGTAAACTTTTTAGCTTGTTACAGTAGGTTTAGGTTATTAGTTTAGTTAGGAAAAGATAGTTTTAAGTATTTACAATTTTAATTAGATTTAGTTTTTAGACTTAATACTAACACTAGAAAATAGCTTTCTTTAGTATAGCTCAGGGTCGTAGTTCGTATTAACGGATCGAGTTCACTTTGCACTGTTTATTTTAGTTAGTCCACTTAGCTTGCGCAGTTGCGGGTAGACGCCACGGCAGTCTAGGTTCGAACTCCGGTGCAGTAGAATAGACGAAGGGCAGCCTTCGATTGGGAGCGTAGAACTCGGCCAGCAACAAGGGCCCTGGAATTCGGCAAATATAGACATTTTTAGAAATGTCCGAATTCACGTTACGCACTGCAACACGGCAACTTTTCTCGTTCATGAGATTGATTCACGTAGAAGCTAGTGGGACCTAATTAAGCATTAGATAGTGATCAATGATGTGGTTTGTGCAGGCAAAATCAGCTTTGATGCTACATGAAAGAAAAGCTACGTAATGGTGATACAATAACAATGACAAATTACTTATTATCTAATGACAAGCCCCGTACAATTGACTAAGCAATGGGCATGAATGATCGTGTTAGTACTTACATGATTTTGATGGATTTAGCACAAATAGAACATAGAAATCAGCTATAGTCTAGATGAATAAAAATTGCGGGTACAAAATAAATATTAGGCAAACTAGAATAACTATATTACAACACTCACCCAGTCGGGGAAAATTCACAGAAACACTTTTAGCATAAGCACTGCAACCTATAACTTGTAAAATGCTTGGATGGCTTAAATTCGGTAATTAGAATTGCAATGAAATCACTCCACAGGGACGTGTGTTCTCCGGCAAACGGGTAGGTTCAGAATGAATGATTGAACGAATACTTTGCACCAACGAATATTCTCGAACGTTCCTTTGTGTGACCACCGCACATTCCAATCACTTGCGCTTGTATTATCTAATATGATTAGCGAATCCGAATGTTTGTCTGTTCGTGAAAATATTAATTAGATGTTAGTTTGTAATGTTTTATTTTAGCTTTAGAGTAATGATTAGGTGTAAAGACGTTTATTAGATAAGTAAATTATTGTATTTTAGATTTTAAGACCTTCCTTTTTAAGTTGTTTTAGAACAACCGTTACATACCCCCCCTTTTTGGGTAGGATTTTTCCTACGAGAAATCCGCTATCTTCACGAGACTCAAAATGTACTTGCTTCCTTATTTTCTCCATACATCATTCAAACTATTCCTATCACTCTATCCTAACATTAATCTTCATTCCTTTCATTATTTCTTCATCTTTTCGTCACCTTTCAAAATTGCAACTCACATTTTTTAGAAATGTTTTTGCTCCTGTCATACCGAGTATTTGTTAATAATGTGCAACAAAATACTCGCAAGTAACAATTGATAGATTTTAAATATAGTGTCTCTATCTTGTGTTTTTTTTTTTGTTAGGTATTTAGTACCATGGTTGAGGAATGTTCCTTTAGAGGATTCCGCGACATTTTATTTTTCAAGATAGGAACAGGATAGTTTAATGATAGCACGATAACTACAAGTTAGGATCTATGACTAGTAAGTTTTATATCTTTAATATGCCAGGCACCAAGATTGTTGCCTTTCATATCTTGCAAAATGTAAACTAATGGTGATTTTTTAGAAATCACACGACATTTTATATATTTAGGAGCAAGTTTTTTAGCAAACTTATTATCTTTGTCGCTTTGATAGTATGTGCGCTTCCAGACATAGTCTCCAATGTCAAATTCTGCAGCTTTCCGACGTAGATTATAGGTACCGCAGTTTCTAGAGTGTGCTTTTATTAAAGAAGATTGAACATAATCGAAAATTTTACGTAAAGCTCCACTATTTTCGGCGTAACCATCTCTAGGTGAGAATATAAGATCTGTAGATGAATCAGTATCTATGTAATGAGAGCCGCATGTAACTAATTCTCGGCCGTACACCAAAAATGACGGTGTAAAACCTGTGACTTCGTTCATGGCTGTGTTCATAGCGAACTGAATTTTAGAGATATTAGTGTCCCAAGTTTGATGACTTTCATTTTCTATATAGGAAGCAACTGCCGTAACAATTGTTTTGTTATATCGTTCCACAGTATTTACTTGTGGCGTATACTTGGGAGTAAAAAGGACTTTAGGGATCTTGTACTTAGTGAACAGTTGTTTTAGAATATTGCTCACGAACTGCTTTCCATTGTCCATTAAGACCGTACTGGGTATGCCATGGATAAGAAAAACATCGTCTTCCAATTTTCGCGAGATGATCTCAGCAGTAGCGCGTCTAATAGGGAACAAAAGACAGTACTTAGAAAAGCAACAAGTTACTACTAGCAGGAAAGTATTTTGTTTCCTAGATGGCGGTAGAGGTCCAACTAGGTCAATACTCAGCATTTGAAAAGGCCTACTGCAGTCTTTAGGACGGCCCATAGTGCCTAGTGTAGCGTGATTGGCATGCTTATAGGATTTGCAAATGTCGCAATCTGAAACAAAATTTGCAACATCGCTATGCATGTCTGGCCAAAAATATTTGAGCGTTAAGCGCTTAAAGGTTTTTAGGATACCAAAGTGTCCAGCAGTTGGGTCTGAATGGTTTTGTTGTATAATATTCCGCCTATTTTCTTGGGGAATAACTTCCTTCCACTCAAACTCCCGCATCAAGGGATTTAGACTTTTCTTGAAGCGAAATAGTTTATTATTTAAAATTTGATAGTCCAAGAACGATGTCGGTGAGCTTTGACATCCGTTGTAAATGTTCAGGTACCAGGGATCAACAGTAGTTACGGAATTATTAGAATTATTAGTAGTCGCTTGACCATTTACAACTAGGGCAGAAACGGGAATACGCGAAAGGCTATCAGGAACGACGTTTTCAGAACCTCGTCTATGCCGTATTTCAAAGTTGAAACAAGACAGTCTGACACCCCAGCGAGCTAAACGACCTGTAGGGTTGTTTAGGTTAAGAAACCATTTTAAAGCGGAGTGGTCAGTATAGACTACGAACTTTTGTCCGTTCTCGAGATAACATCTCCAATGCTCAATCGCAGTCAATACAGCTTCTCGCTCTGTAGCACTATAGTTTTGCTCTTGTTTAGACAAAGATTTACTCATATACGCTATTACTTTTTCCTCTCCTTCTTGATTTTGTGTCAAAACAGCGCCAATTCCGACATCACTTGCGTCTGTTTGGACTTCGAAGGGGTCAGGTCATGTAAATAGGACATGAGAGTATAGGAGTTGTTATCAAGCAGTCTTTAAGTGCTTTAAAAGCAGTTTCAGCTTCTGTAGACCAAGAAAATGGTGGTGCATTTTTTCCTTGTGAGGGAAGTTTATTTAGGGGAGATGCAAGTGAGCTAAAGTTGGGAATAAACCTTCTGTACCATGAAGCAGTACCGAGAAATCGACGTACTTCCTTTCTAGACTTAGGTCTAGGGTAGTTAACGATGGCTTCAACTTTTTCAGGATCAGCGTGTAAACCATACGCATCGACCACAAAACCTAAATATTTTAGTTGTTGTCGAAAGAACTGACTTTTTTTCAAAATTTATAGTTAGATTTGCCTTTTTTAGTTTCTCTAAAACGCTAACTAGCAAAGAAATGTGTTGGTCGAATGTAGATGAGACAATTATAATGTCATCAATGAAGACGAAAACTTTGTGCTCGAATTCTGGTCCATAGAAAAGGATATCTACCAAACGCTGTTGGGTAGCCGGAGCGTTGGTTAGGCCAAAAGGCATAGATTTGAATTGGTAGGTACCACGAGTTGGGATATAAAAAGCGGTTTTACATCTATCTTCTTCTTTAATTTTGATTTGCCAAAAGCTTTTAGATAGATCTAAACTGATTAAAAATTTTGCGTCCCGAAGGTTATCTAAGATTTCTGCAATATAAGGCAGGCTGTAGGCATCCTTTTTAGTTATCGCGTTTAGTTTGCGACTATCTAAACAGAATCTTAGCTGACTATTTTTCTTCGGAGTAAGTAGAACAGGAGAGGACCATGGACTTTCACACGGTTCTACCACATCTTCCTTAAGCATGTCATCTAGCTGTTCAACAAGAACGCGCTGCTTCTCGGTTGACATCCTATAATAACTTTGACGAATGGGTGCAGCATCCCCAGTGTCAATGGAATGGGTGATAAGATTAGTGCAGCCTAGACCAACTTTTTCATATGATATATCGTGAAATTGGTTAATAATGAGATCAGCAGTAGTTTTCTTCATTTAGGTGTTGATAGTCACATAGGTGCAACTTTGTATCCAGTGCTAGATCTGCGAGACAGGCGTCAGATTCGTTGAGCATGACAACCGAGTCAAGGCTTTTAGGAAATAAGTCAAACGATCTCCAAAAATCCATGCCTAGTATTAGTGAATTTTGAATTTCTGGCACAACGTAGAAGTCCAAAATATGTGTTTCATTTTGAAACTTAACAGGAACTTGTATAAGACCAATACTTTTTAATTTTTGACCACCTGCAGCAACAAATTGTATAGGTAAACAGCTTTGAAGAGTATATCCTGTTTCTGTAAAATACTTGTGAGCGTTTTTGCCAAGTATTGATACACTAGACCCAGTATTTAGTAGACCTAATATTTTAGTACCATTTATATCCACATTAACGTGAGGTCTAGAGTTTGGTAGTTTTTTATTGTGGATTTAAGAGACAGAGTAGCACGAAAAGAATTTAGAAATGGATTGCAGCCAATCCATCCACTCAGTTTTATTAAATTTAGATTTATTGCAATCAATCGCACCACTGGCTCTGCAATCCACGTTATTTAGTTTTTTGTAGGTTTTGTTGGTTTACAAACAGGGCATTCAGGATAACGCACACCATCTTTTCCACATTTAAAACATACGAGAAAACGTGGTTTATTGCATTGTTTTAGAGTGTGTGAGGCACTTCTGCATCTTGGGCAATACGTAATTTTAGAATTGTGGCTGCCGTCGACGTGTAATGAGTTGACATGCATTTCTTTCGTTTGCTCGTAGTTTGATTTGTATTTATTGTAATTTGTATTATAGTTGTTAAATTTTACGTAATTACTATTAGGGTAATACGGTTTGTTAGAAAACGTACTAGTAGAGGGTTTATTATAAGCGAATTCCGGCGCTAGAGTTTCCGCAGTGACCTTAGGGGGTTCGTGAAACTGTGCCATTCGAGTCTGAATGTTTTCATAGCTCTTGCACAAATCACCGAGAGCTTGGATTGTGGAAATTTTAGGAGAAGCAGCTAGTGTACTAGCGTAACATGGCCTAATGTTGTGCATTAAAATTTCAAGCTTTTCGTCTTCGGACGGCTGTGAGTCAAGACGAGTGAACATACCGTGCATGATGGATAGGTATATAGTAATATTCTCCTTCTCTCCTTGAGTACGCAAACGAATCTCTGAGAGGAGACGGTAATCGTAGTCACTATTACTAAAATCGCGTTTCAAAAGTGCCACGACGTCATCCCAAGTGTAGACTTGGTTACTGATGTACCGATACCAGTGAAGAGCATCATCTGTAAAAATTTCGTAGGCGAACTGCAGAACCTGTTCTTTGGGAATATTTCTGGAACGCACAATGTCCTCTACGTTTTGCAGAAAGGATCTGACACAAGTTTTACCAGAGTATTTTAATTTTGATAGCACGTCCGAAATAATTTTCCTATCGCAAGAGACTGTAATGGCATCTGATACAGGCTCGTTAGGTGAAGCTGGTAACAGATTGTATTTTCGTTTTAGTGTTGTAAATTCCTGTAGCTGGGAGTTTAGTTTTTTATCAAATGTGAGTACACATCTGCGTCAGCGTCTGATTTTTCAATCCTGAGAAATCGATAGTAAAGGTGGTGCAACAAAGTTTCTGTTCGAGAGCAAACGTTTATGTCAAATTTTGCCTTAAGTTTGTCAAGATTGGTTTTAGATTTTTCGAGAGAACTTGTAGCTTGAGTCAGGTCATCGACAGGATCTAGATGTGACTCTAGTATTTCGTCAGCAGGTATTTCTGCTGTCAGTTTTCTAATCTGTTTTCTAAGTTCAACAGCAGTAACTTGGTCAATATCACCACCCCTGAGTGCAACTTCGTATTCTAATTCTGATTTTTGTAATAGTAAGTATTTTATGGGGAATGACATTTTAACCCGCCTATGAGTGAGTGTTGTAGAACAGAACAATAGTTCAATAGGCAAAAACTAACTATAGCTAGAAGCAGTAATTTTTTTCTTGATCGCGTGATAAAATATTAATACTATCGGTGAAAAACTAAAATAATGTAGGTAGAATCGAAATTACGAAAAGCAATAGTGTTGGTAGACACAATATCACTATGTAGATAAATTAAAATTATTTCACCATAATTTATTGCACGATCAAAAATCTTAAAACTATTTAGAACAAAGCACTAGTTACAATTACAACACAAACAACCAACACCAGAGATAACTACAAAATGCCAAAAACCTGTGAAAATGAACTCGAATTCATTAAAAACCTAGTATGGGCGCCATTGTAACCTTTTAGGTCAATTGTAAACTTTTTAGCTTGTCACAGTAGCATCGTAATAGTATAGCATCCCTACGATCCTCCCATGCACTATAAATAGTTAAACATATTTATAGTGCATGGGAGGATCGTAGGGATGCTATAGGTGTTTTTTGTGACTTGTCAAAGGCATTTGATTGCGTGGACCACGAGACACTTTTGCTAAAACTAGAGCATTACGGAGTAAAGGGGAAAGGTTTAGAACTGATGAGATCTTATCTAAAAGGAAGGGTTCAAAAAGCGGACATAAATCGTATAAACCCCACAGGTTCACAAATAAAAATGGGAGTACCACAGGATCAATTTTGGGGCCGTTCCTTTTCCTTGTATACGTAAATGATTTGCCGTTTATGGTACAAAAAATGTCCGAGATAGTATTATTTGCAGATGACACGTCACTTATTTTTAAAATTAAGAGACAAGAAAATAATCTTGACGATGCAAATGATGCTCTCTCGCGTGTGTTGGATTGGTTCACGGCAAATAATCTGCTTCTAAATTCCAAAAAGACAAAATGTATAAAGTTTACCTTACCAAACGTAAGATTAGTTGAAAACAACATTGTACTCGGAAAAGAAAAACTAGAATTTGTAGAAGATACCGTTTTTCTAGGCATCACAATCGATTCAAAATTGCAATGGGGTCCTCATATTGTAAAACTAGCACACAGGCTTAGTTCTGCAGCATATGCAGTCAAAAGAATTAGAGAGCTCACTGACGTTGCAACTGCTAGGCTTGTTCATTTTAGTTACTTCCATAGTATTATGTCCTACGGCATACTACTGTGGAGTCGGGCAGCAGACATTGACACGATCTTCATCTTACAGAAGAGAGCGATCCGATTTATTTACAAACTAGGTAGTAGGGACTCGTTAAGGGATTTCATCTTAACAGTTGCAAGTCAATAGATTTATGAAAATATAATGTTAGAAAAAACATCAGCAATTTCGAAAATATTGGTAGCCATCACAATATTGAATAATACAATACTAGGAATAAACATAAATTGTCATTTCCATGTTTTAGACTTGTAAAAGTTAATACATCGTTTATGGGGCACTGTGTACGGTTCTACAATAAGATTCCTCAAGATATATTAGAGTTACCACTGACGCGGTTTAAAAAATGTATTAAGCATACTCTATGCAAAAAAAGCCTATTATAACATTAAGGATTATTTGGAAGACAAGGACGTCTGGTATTTAAATAATGTTAACAGGAACGATTGTACCTAGTGTAGTGTTACTTTAAGTTGAAAACTCAGTTAGTGTTCTGTGGGGTCGGGCAGCAGACATTGAGACGATCTTCATCTTACAGAAGAGAGCCATCCGATTTATTTACAAGTTAGGTAGTAGGGATTCGCTAAGAGATTTCTTCAAAGAAACCAACATCTTAACAGTTGCATGTCAATACATTTATGAAAATATTATGTACGTTAGAAAAAATATCTATAGGGAAGAGCGGGTGATCGTGCTCTTCCTCTATAAAGGGAAATTTCCCGCCAGGCAGA
This sequence comes from Yponomeuta malinellus, assembly GCA_947308005.1. Lineage (NCBI taxonomy): Eukaryota > Metazoa > Arthropoda > Insecta > Lepidoptera > Yponomeutidae > Yponomeuta > Yponomeuta malinellus. Next base: position 252,353 of record CAMZJJ010000014.1, read on the forward strand.
TCGTATGCCTGGGGACGGCCGGTCCAACTGATGTTCGTCGGACGTTATATTTATGGTATGTCATGTGAAACATTTTGATTGCGCGATGTAGGAATGTTGGAGTTTATAGTGCGCGCGCAGAGTTGACATGTGCTCGCCACATCACTCCCCTTCAAGACCGTAGCTACGCATAGCTAGGTCTGATAGGAATCGAAGTCTGTGCTCTAAAGCCTGCAAGTGCCAGGAGGCGCTGAGTCAGTGAGTCGACTAGCTGTTGAGGGTATTCGGCGGCTAACAGTCACTTCACCGGCGACAGTACCATGGGGACCGCGCATGTGGTAGGAACCGGTGAAGGCTGCTGTACCACTGGCAACGTGTTGCTGTGTAGCTGCCGTGCCGAGGGGTTGGGGGAGATTATCATCAGTACCAGTAGTCGGTGCGTTGACTGTAGTGGAACCGATGAGGTGAGAGGGAAGAGGATGCTGGCCTTGCTTTGAGACTGATTGTATGTGGGGTGCTGCGAGAGCGAAGGAAGGTTGACAATGTTCTGTCGAGGGTCACCACTATAGAGAAGAGCGGGTGATCGTGCTCTTCCACTATAAAGGGAAATTTCCCGCCAGGCAGATCGTATGCCTGGGGACGGCCGGTCCAACTGATGTTCGTCGGACGTTATATTTATGGTATGTCATGTGAAACATTTTGATTGCGCGATGTAGGAATGTTGGAGTTTATAGTGCGCGCGCAGAGTTGACATGTGCTCGCCACATATCAAAGACTTCGAAAATGTTGGTGGCCACCATAATGTTAATACTAGAAATAAACATAAATTGTCATTTCCACTATTTAGACTTGCAAAAGTTAACACATCCTTTATGGGGCACTGTATAAGGTTCTACAACAAAATTCCTCAAGATATATTAGAGTTACCTCCAACGCGATTTAAAAAATGTGTTAAGCACATTCTGTGCAAAAAGGCTTACTATAACATCAAGGATTATTTAGAAGACAAAGATGTTTTATGCATTAAATAGTAGATTAATATTATTTAAAGGACGATTGTGACTAGTGTTCAACACATTCATGACTAATATTTTAAGTTGAAAACTCTGTTAATTAAGTTAAAACGTGTTTTGAAAAGAATAAATGTGGAGTTTCTTTGTTAGCTTCTTCTCCACATAATCCATTAATTGTGAAACTAACAACTTTGACGTTCATTAAGTAAACATTCTGTTTTTACAATGAATAAAAATATTTGAATTTGAATTTGAATTTGAATTTTGAATTTGAATTTGAAAATTTGATTAGAAGGAATCCAAAAACGATTTATTCGTCACGTGAACTTTAGAAAAAAATGCCGAAGTCTGGAAAATTTAGGTTTTTTTTTTTTAAATACATCGTGTTTCCACAGACGCGGGGTCTGTGCCATTTTTGTGTTGTTTAGTTTTTATTTTAATTTTCCCTCTCTATACTCCATATGTATAGCAGTTTTGCTTACATTTTTGCACAGATCTTGTTGTGCGACACACGTATCTTATCTAATTCTTAACTTAACATTAAAGCTATTTTTTTTTATTTTTTTTTTTTTTCCCGTAGTCTTAGTCTACTGTTTTGCTATATTTATCTCTACTTTCACTCTATTTTTTTTTTTTATTTACAACATTGTTTCTTATCGCTATTTTCCGCTTATTGTCCCTATGTATGCTATTTTGTCTGCACGGATTCCGCAATTTACTGTCCCTTTGTGAATGCCACGGTTTGGGCTACCACTTCAGAGTCGCGTTTTCGCATCGCCATCTTTAAGTTGTGCACCGCGATTGCTTCACTTGTGGCTGCCGTCGCTCTTCTCACGAATCTGCCGATCGCGTCGTCGCCGCCGTCGGAGTAGTAAGTGCAGCTGGTCGTGTGTCGCGATACGGCCACCACCGCGTGTGGGACGCTGTCGTGTATTTTGAGTGCCTTTGCGTTTGTCCGTATGACGATTACCGACTCGCAGGTTAGACCCTGTGCCTCGTGTATGGTGAGGGCGCGTGACCCCGTGCCTGACCCGAATCCCTAGTTGATAAGGGATTTTTTCTCCTCCTGGGTGTGTACCAGGAATAGAGTGTTCGGCAGGTTGTGGGGTATTTGCGCGCCGGAGTACCTTTTTGACTCGAGCGAACGTACTCGACGTACTAACGAGTACATTACAGGGTAAACCTCGCTTAGGGCGTACGCTACATCCATCGGGTTCCGGTGTGTGCATGACCACTGCTCGCTGATGTTCGCAAGCAGATTCGGGCGGTTGTACCTCAGCTGGAAGAGGTTCTGTCGGTCAATAAAAGGCAGCTGGTTTACATCTCCGATGAGGACAATTTCGCTGGCACCTAGCAACTGAGTCGCCATCACTATGGCCCCAAAGTGGTTCATTAGAGCTTCGTCGACCAGTAAACGGTTACAACCTCCGGGCTCTTTTGAACTATTGGCTAAAATTGAGGCCATAGTGCGCACTTTGGTTTTCGATGCGCTCCCTATGCAACGACCTAACCTTTCTTTCAGGTCTTTGGCGGCTTCAGTTGTGCTGGTGACCGCTACGTCGTTCTCCCCATCGAAGTTGTTCACCACCCATGTCGTTTTTCCACATCTCGGGACTCCGTTGATCCAGCGTATCTTTGGTTCCGCCCAAGTATCCAATGCTGCTCTGGGACCGAGCGTTTCCGAGACTATGTCGGCCATGTTTGGGATCATGTCGTCCAGCATTATCTTGGTACATCGGGCGGTAACCACTATGGGATCGTTTTGCGGTGTTGCGTACTTTGCTTTGCCAGTTCGTCGAGTCTCCCCGTCGTCGAGAGCCACGAAGCCACTTGTTGCACTGTATGCCGCCATGTACTGACCTGACATGGTTCCTCTCACAACTTGGGAGGTTTCGTTGTTGTATATGGCGGCGTCGGCTTCCTCGAGTCTCACCTTCAACAGCCCTTCGTTCCCCCGCTGGAAGGACTGCAAGATCTCATCGCATGTGGCTAGATTGACTTCTCTAGAAGCTCTTACTACTGCCTGAAACTCGAGGAAAGCGTTTATTGCGTGGTCTACGGGCTTCTCTGTTGGTTTGAGACTAGGCGGGCTGACATGTCCCTTGTCGGCTCTCGTTCTTGGTTCATACGGCTGCTTTGCGTCTGGGGTTTTCTTCAAGAACTCCTTTACGGCTGCTTCTTGGCGCTCCGCGGCTTTGGAAGCTCTTAATTGCATAGCTCGCGTGGCTGAGCCGAGGGCGTTCATAAATGCTTTTACCAGCCCCCTCGCCCCAGCCGTCTCTTCTGGACTTTCTTTTTTACGTTCCTTGGCTGCTGCGTTTTCGGCGGCCACCCTTTGCTGTAAGCGTTCCGATCCACTTTGGGTGCTTGGGTTGGGAGTAGGGTTTCCCCAACTGTCGATGGATGTAGTCGCTTGGTCGTGTTTCGGCTCCTTGAGAAAACTAAGGTTTTCTCCTCTGTCCTCGTACACGACCACCTCGTGATTTTTTGAGGCTTCCAGACGACCCATGCGGTTTGCGACTTCACCTTTTTCGGTTTCAAGCACCATTGCATCTACGCTTATTTTTCGGGAGCCGTAGCATGTGTTACGTCCAAGTTTCGTAAGCACGGAGCATGCCTGTGCGAATGGTGTTTCCTCTCCCCAGTCAAGTAGTGCTATTGTTTTGTTTTTATGTTGCACTAGGCGGCACTGGTGGTCGGCGACTTGTGACTGGGGTAGCGCGTTGAAATCTTGGAGTTTCATGCTGGTTTTAGACGTGCTCCCTTTCAGCAGGGTGGCTAGGCCGGGTGGTATTGCAACACGCTTTCTGCCAAGACGACAAAAGCTTATACCGAGTGTTTCGGTGTCGTTGTCCATGAAGAGGGCTACGCTTTTTACCCTTATTTTCGGCACGCCGCGTTTTCCGCGCTCCAAGAGATTTCGGGAATATTTAGGTTCGTGCCGGACACATCACATCTTGCCACTCCAAAAGCGGCGTGAAATATCAGATTTAGCTCTGCTACTCGCTTGGTGTGCCTGAACATCGAACTGCCGCCTTCCGCGGTAGCTTTCGATTTCAGGCCACCAAGTGTTGGAATGACATCCCTCCACCCTTAAGACAGCTTAACTCTAAGGCTAGCTTTAAAATCAAATATAAAAAGGTTCTCCTTGAATCGCAGAAGTCGGTCCCTCATTGACCAACTACTTTTTTTGATTTCTTCATGATTTCTTCATAATTTTTCCTACGCACTCATCCACGAGTTTATTATTTATTTATTTTCTCAATTAAATTATAATGTAATCCTATTTATATTTTTGACATGTGTCTAATTAATTAATTATTATTATAAATGGACATACACAATTGTTGGGCATTACTTCGTCACGAAGCATGCACTTAAATAAATAAATATTAAATACTATACCTATCATAATTCGACCTATTACTATCACAATGACATTTATTCAATATGTACTTATTTAATTTAATATACCGTTAATGCTATCATTAATAATTTATACTTTGACATTTGAATATCCAATTGCTGCCGATTCATTTATTTATTTATTAACCTAGTTTCGTTTCCGAGTGCTGCACGTCAGCGCTTTACTGGGTACTGACGGAAGACCAGCGCTGGAGTGGTCTGCCTCTTCAGCATATGCTGAGTCAGAGCCCCTTTGCATTTGCCACACCCACAAATCGTTTTCTCGTATTCTGTTGTTTTGCCTGTGCTTGCATTTTTGTGCTCTCTGTTTGTCTCAATGTTGTAAAATTGTGCTCTGTTTTCTCTTGTGCAACTATTTCTTGTATTTAAATTGTTGTATATGTGTGTGTACGCAGATGCAAATAAATGTTTTATCTATCTATCTATCTACTCCGAATTGCGACGGGTCAAATTGACTGTCCACTCCTTCTCAGAAAATTAAAGCTCTATGTCCCTCACAGGTCGAGGCGAAACAATCCGGTATTCTGTCTGGACAGTGTCTCAACAAGGTACAGACAAAATTCATATTTGTGGAGTGTTGTATCGACAAGTGGACTGTAGGTTTTAGGGGAAAATGAATTAAAAATCGATGACTCGGGTTGCACAAATCCGACAACAAAGCAAGGGAGTACGACTCACCTTTCCTCTGCAACAGCCGGCTTCTCACGTAGAATCGCAACTCCTGAACTGGTGAAGGCGTACGACGTCTTCCGAGACCCTGGCCAGGGTTGATAGGTTCTAGAGGGAAACTCTGTAACGCACGGCGTATACCGCGACTGTCGCACCGAGCTCTCGACAGATAAATGTTAGATTCAAAATCTTGAATGCTTGTTCCGCTTGTGGCGCTAGTGTCGCTGCGCCTAATGTTCTTCTACCACCATCGCGGGTAATATCGCAAGAGGGCGGTAGTTCCGACTGAGCGTCGGTTAAATGGTCGCATCACATGATTTGATGTAGGAAATGTCTAACCACGAATACGGAACACACCCCCTACCGAAACCAGTGTGATGGTTTCTATTAAAAGGAAAACAAAAATCATAAAAATATTTAGTTCTATTTTTATGGGAAAGGCTGCTAATGGCCCTTAAAAAAATTAAAATAGGAAAGTAATTAACCTAACTTAGAATTAATATTTATTTAATTTTAAATTAAAACTGGATATTTAAAGCAGGCTAATTAATGTATGGTAAAGGACAAAGTTTATTGACAGGTCTTTGTAACACACTTTTTTCTGTGCGTAGTGTTACACAGCGGACAAAACCGTCTGGACCTGGATGTACTTTTTCTACTTTTCCTAAAGGCCATTTACAAGTGGGGACATTATCAGTCTTTATGAGAACAATATCACCAATATTTATATTGGAAGAAGAAGTAAACCATTTTGCTCTTTGCTGTAACGTATTTAAATATTCACTACTCCAACGTTTCCAAAACTGTTGCGAACACTTTTGTATGTACTGCCAACGTGACAGTCTGTTAGTGTTTATATCGTGAACATCATATTCAGCCAAAGCAGTTAAACTTCGACCAATTAAAAAATGTCCGGCCTTCAAAAGATTAAAATCGTTAGGGTTGTCGCTAGCTGGCAGCGGGCACAGCGGTCGCGAATTAAGGATTGCCTCTGCCTTACAAAAAATGGTAGAAAGTTCCTCAAACGTTAAGGATTTTTTACCTACACTTCGTACTAAGTGATACTTAGCTGCCTTGATGCCAGCTTCCCATAGTCCACCCATATGGGGAGCACTAGGGACATTAAACTTCCAAACTAGCTGTCGTTTAGCGCAGCCATCCGAAATGTCACCTTGACAATCTCGCAAGAACCTTTGTACTTCTGTGATATGCTTACTCGCGGCGACAAAATTAGTACCACAGTCTGAATATAACGCAGAACACATGCCCCTACGCGCTACGAACCGGTCAAAGCACGCGAGAAAACAATCCGCGGAAAGCGAAGACAACACTTCTAAATGCACCGCTTTTGTTGAAAAACATACGAACAGCGCTAAGTACGCTTTCGAAACTTTAGCATTACGGCGTAAACTTTCTTTTATAAAGAAGGGACCACCGAGGTCCACTCCGACGTGGTCAAATACTTGTTTAGGCATCAAACGAGTGGCTGGCAGAGGAGCCATCTCCGGCTGTGATAATAAAGTCGGTTTGTTTTTAAAGCAAATGAGACATTTAGATAATACGGATCTAATGACGCTACGAGCGGACGGGATCCAATAATTTTCATTTATGATACTTTGTAAGGTACGCGGCCCTACATGTAAGTATTTTTCATGTAAATATTTAATTAAAAGTCTCGTAAAAGGACTATTCTTAGGAAGCAAACGCGGGTGTTTAGAGTTATAAGGAAGCTCCGAGTGGCCGATACGACCCCCTACCCTGAGAAGGCCGTCGGCATCAAGAAACGGAGACAATTTGCGCAAAGAAGGCACGAACTTTTTATTTTTAAGTAATTTAATTTCAGTTTCGAAATAGGCAGTTTGAACTAACTTTATTAAAGCATTTAAGGTCCGATTTAACTCAATAGTAGTTAGTCTCACTGATTTAAATTTAAAATTACTTTTTTCACGAGCTAATTTTATAATCCAAGTAAAAGTTCTTTGCATTTTAGAAAACGATGAGAATTTATTAAATATTCTTTCGCAAAGTTCCTGTTTAGTTTCCCCCGGTAAGCTATTATCTTGTAATAACAAGTTAACAGAAATTTTTAATTCCGGTAATTGAACGTCACTTTTATGAATAAAGACCGATATTGGCCAAGCGTTGTAGTCTTGATACATCCAATCGGCGCCCATCAACCACTGTTTACTACAGCTGACAAGTTGCGCTGGAGACGCTCCGCGAGAACCGATGTCAGCTAAGTTGTGCTCACTAGAAACGTGTCGCCAACAGTGAGGGTGTAAGATTTCAATTATTTGAGTCACACGGTGACTAACATAAGTTTTTAATTTAAAAGGTTCGGTTTGGAGCCACGACAATACGATTGTCGAGTCCGAAAAAGTTGTGATTTTAGTGATCTTAACTCTAGTGAAAGAATCACAAACAGATTTAATTAATTTACTAAGTAAGACAGCACCCATCAATTCCAATCGTGGGATTGTGATTTGTTTTATTGGCGCAACCTTAGATTTTGCAGTTACTAAACGCACTTTTACGTTATTTCTATTATCGCGACTGATAACATAAACACAGGCTGCATAGCCGCGTAAAGAAGCGTCACTAAAGCCTACCAACTCACACTGCGATTCTCCCGCGAGCAACATGTGGCGTTCAATACGAAGTTCGGCCAACAATGGAAGTTCCGAGATAAAATTTTGCCATCTATCTTTTAAATCGTCCGGCAACCGTTCATCCCAACCGATCCCTAATTTCCATAGCTCCTGCATGAGGGTCTTAGCTTCAAACGTGCATGGCGCGACAAAGCCCACGGGGTCATATATCGACGCGAGTAGTTTAAGTACCGAGCGCTTCGTGGAGACAGCATCGGCCATATTTATTACGAAACAAAAACTATCATTTGTCGGAAACCATTTCAATCCCAGAACCTTTAGGGTTCGATCCTTTTCATCACCAGAAAAACTTATTGAGCCTTCCCTATTCTCGATCGGAACGCGCTTAAGGAGATCCTCACTATTACTCATCCACTTTTTTAATGTTAACTTTGCGCTTTCAAAAATACCTATAAGCTGATCCTGTACTTCACAAGCCTCCTCGAAGGTAGAACATGAATAGATTCCATCATCCATGTACACCCCTTCTCGGAGTACCTGGGCGGCGAGTGGGAAACGTTCTCCCTCGTCAATTTCCAACTGAAGTAAAGTTCGAATAGCTAAAAACGGTGAGCAACTAAGACCGTAAATTACGGTGTTCAATTCGTACAATTTAATAGGTTCGTTAGGTGATTCTCTAAATAAAATGTGCTGATAGCCCCTGTCACTTTTTCGTAACGAAATTGCGCGGTACATTTTACAAACGTCAGTTACTAGGCAAAACTCGAAAAGTCTAAAATTTAAAATTATCGCTGCTATATCGCGGTACAAACTCGGCCCTACTAGAAGTATATCATTCAAAGAAACGTTATTACTACTTTTCGCCGATCCGTCGAACACAACACGCAACGGAGTCGATGTGCTACTAGGCCGCAAAATACTATGATGTGGAATAATATACTTGCTAGGTTTATCACCTTTATAAAGCTCCATATGTCCGAGATTCTTATATTCGCGCATGAACTCGATGTATTTTTTCTGTAATTCCGGAGTGCGCGCAAGTTTGCGCTCAGTGTATAACCTACGTTCGGCTATCGCACGCGTCTCACCGAGCGGCGGGTGGTCAGGTGCGAACGGCAACGGCACAACATACCGCCCGTTCGATTCCCGGGTGTGTTCTTTCGCGAATATATCTTCGGCTAGTTTGTCCATAGGACTGACTAGAGGTGAGCACGGCACTTCCTCAATTTTCCAAAATGAACGTAACGTTTCATCTAACGACTGTTCTTCTTCGTAAGAAATAGATAAATGTAAATTTTGCGAAATATTATTTTCACGCGGGTATAATTTACCGCTTATAACGAACCCAAACACGGTTTCGATTACACTTGGAATGCTATCATTAATTATTAACGGTTTATCTTTAATGAGAAAAGGCACAATGTCATTTCCTAACAAAATATCAATTCGAGACCGGGTATGAAATAATGGATCCGCTAATTGAAACGATCGATATTTGTTAATTACGCTATCTGAAAATATAACATTTGGCATATCAGCTGATACCTTGGACACGATAACCAAATTAACGTCGAACGTCGGACCGTCAAAATGTCTCGGTTTTATCGTGCACGTAACCATGCCCTGATTTTTAATAAATCCACCGCCTAAGCCGTTAATAGTAAACGGACACTTCCTACGAGGTAAGCGTAATCTTTGAGCGCATTCGGTAGTTATAAATGAGCTCTGAGCTCCGGAGTCAATAACCGCACGGCAGTCTTGATACCGTTCATCAATATCGCGAATATGCGTTATGGTAGTACCTAAAACTACACCATAATCCCGATTATCGATCGCTGTTTCAAGCGATTCCTGTATCGAATCACTCACGGAGTGAGACGAGACTAGCGCCTGGTGCGCGTGAGAAAGAGACGGCAGCGCGGACGAACAACTATTCGTAGCTACGGCTGGCACGGCCACCGATGCAAGTGTACGCCCCGAATCTTCATGTAAAAGATAATGATGTTGCAATAAACAAACACCGCAAGAAATTGTACTTTTACAGTCATTACATTTATGATCTGGTTTAAGACAATTTGTGCATAGATTTAACGAATGAACACGGTCCCTTCGTTGATCGACTGACAATTTACGAAATTGATCACATCGATAAATCATATGATTTTGTTTACAATGCGCACAAACTAAGTTAAAGTTCGCGTTGCGATTATTATTGTTGTTATTCTGCGCTCGCGTCGTCGTAGCTAACACAGATTTGAAAGAAGACGGTTTTTGAAAGTTGCTTTTGTGGGTAGTCTGATTAAAAGTTTTAACCGATGTTGGCGCAACAATAGAAGACGGGTTATTAAATGTACTATGTTCTAACACTTTAATCTGTTTATTAACGAAATTTATGAGTTCGGTAAAAGTAGGTATTGTTTGTTGGTCTCGACCTTCTTCAAATAATTTTCTAGTGTGAGGGTCAAGCCGTCGCAATGCTAAATGACAAAAAAGAAAATCGTCTAAGTTCGATATATTTAACGCTTGAATAGCTTTTAGCGAGTGATCGAATGTTTCTATGAATGATGCCAAATTTAGAACAGTGTCTTTATTAAGCGGCGGAAAGTTTAACATTCTATCAAGGTACCTATTTGCGAGTGTTCTATTGTCGTGATATTTATCTATCAGACTTTTCCAGACTAACGAATAATTAGCAGCCGTTATAGGTAACTTTTTCGCAATATTCAATGCCGAACCCTTTAAACAAGAAAGTAAATAATGAAATTTATCAATATTAGAAAAATTTCTATTATGAACTAACGATAAAAAAGTGTCATAAAACGTTATCCAATCTTCTATTTTACCATCGAATTCAAATAATGACAATTTAGTACTGCTATGAAATTTATGTCATTCGAAAGCTTATTTAATATGTAACTTCATACAATAATTTATAATTTTTAGAATACTGCCCAAAAATTCTAAATAAAATGATTTTTTTCTTTTTTTTTTTCTTACTGTTACCACCCAGAGGAATAAAAACTTCAAATGTCAATGTCATGTCATAAATGAAACATAACCTTCAAAATGCTGATTGAAGGACTAATTGTGTGATTATAATAATAATATCTGTGAAAATAAGTCTTAGTGAAACGTTTTTGAATGTGGAATGATTTATACAGCCAGTGATCTCTTGGCTGGCTTACATACGCATTGTCTGAGCTTACTGGACTCCCGGTTTCTCGTACAGTAGGTAACAAGATGTTTTTGGTTTTCTGCGTATACTTTGGCCAACTAAGAGCGGTTAGCAGTAGACAGACATGTTCACGAGAAACAGGGGGTTACCCTTCATTAAACGGGACTTAATACCAAAGCAGAATCAATAAATGAGCCCTTTATTCGTCCACTGCTGGACCTAGACCTCTCCTAAAGCTGACAAGTTCTATTTGTCCTCGGCTATCTTCATCCAGTCGCTGCCAGCAATCTGCTTCAGATTCTCGGTCCTGTCCCGGGAGTCCTGTGCTGCGTTCGCCAACCTTATATTGGAGTGACATTGCTTTTGTACCATAATAGACAAACTCAATTCAAACGGGACTTAATCCTTAGGAAATCCATTGGATAACTAAGCCACGGGCTTCCACACTATCTTATCAGTCATACATGCTGGGATACGACCTTAGGACCTTATGATGTGAAACAAACTGATGTAAACACTGCACTACTAATCAAATCAAAAAATAAAAAATCAAAAATGTTTTATTTCGTTACCAACTTATCTATTAATTTTACACTGTTGTGGGGACTTCCTATTAAGTGTATAGACACCTGTGCCAGGAAGCCCCGCTCTTCCTTTACTAAATTCATCTTATTAAGTTAGGTACATTCATGCAAATGTTATACATACTATATATATATATATATATATATATATATATATATATATATATACATTGAGTTCAAATCTAAATATATCTCTGATTAACAATTTTTTGTTAATCAGAGATATACCTCGCACGCATGTGAAACAACATGTATCCTCTGGGCTACCACTTCACATCAAAACGCCCAACTAAGCATCTACTTTCCACCCGCTTCACATCATAGGATAAGTAATAGAATTACACAACAGGGAAAAGAAACGACCTAGTTAAAACAACTTTTTATTGTACAAAAACAATTATTACCTACAGACCTTATAGTCTTAAGTTAGTGCGTCACCGAGAGCATTCGCCTTTTATGTAGCAGATTCAGCATAACATTACAGTACTGATGTGTCTTGATTTTGAGCATTCGCTTGCAGTCGTTTTTAAATGTCTAGCAAAGTGGTCATTACCACTGAGCCCGGCAATATTAATCAGCGAAACGAACAAATAACTTCCAAACAACACAATCACTTATCCGGATCCCAAACTAGGATACAATATACTATGGTAACCAGGCAAAGACATCACAAACATGGAAATACACCCGGATTCCTTTTTTTGGTTTACGTAAATGATTTGCCCTACCTAGTAGAAAAACTATCGCAGATAGTACTGTTTGCTGATGATACTTCCTTAATTTTTAAAGTAAAGAGAGGTTTAGGTAATGTTGACGATGTAAACAATGCTCTATCTACAGTTCTAAACTGGTTCACGGTGAACAATTTGATGTTAAATGCGAAAAAGACAAAATGCGTCAAGTTCTCCTTGCCCAATGTTAAAAATGTTGACACGTGTCTAAAAATATCTGGTGAGAAATTAGAGCTGGTAGAGTCCACACTATTTTTAGGCATAACAATAGACTCAAAACTGCAATGGGGTCCGCATATTGAAAAACTATCGGGTAGGTTGAGTTCAGCTGCATTTGCAGTTAGAAAAATTAGGCAACTTACAGACATATCGACTGCGAGGCTGGTCTATTTTAGTTATTTTCACAGTATTATGTCATATGGGCTGTTATTATGGGGACGGGCAGCAGATATAGAAACAATATTTATTTTGCAAAAAAGAGCAGTAAGAGCAATTTACAACTTAAGCAGTAGGGAATCGCTAAGGGAGCGTTTCAAAGAAATAGGAATTCTTACACTGGCTTGCCAATATATATTCGATAATATAATGTATGTTCGTAAAAATATAACCATGTTCAAATTAAATAGGGACGTCCATAACGTAAACACTAGAAATAGAAATAAGCTTGCTTATTCTAAATTTCGTTTAGCCAAGGTAAATACATCGTTCGTAGGCTATTGCGTTCGTTTTTACAACAGAATTCCAGAACATGTTCTATCCTTGTCTGAAAATAAATTTAAAACATTCATTAAAAAATCGCTATGTAAAAAAGCCTATTATAGAATAGACGAGTATATGAACGATATAAGCCCTTGGTAGTAAGCCAATTCCACTGCGATTTCATTGTTATTTAATTATTAATATTATAATTTATTTAATTTTAAAAACGTGTACTGACGACGTGATTGCACATTAATAACTATAGCACACATTTTATAGCTGACAAGAACTCAATCTGCAGGTTTGCTAAAGGTCATTCGAATGGTGGCGTGGTGGCCGGGTCACCTATCTCCCTCTAAAATGGTTGAGACTGGTGATGGCTGACCCCTGCGTTATGCTCGTGAACGGGTGCTGTTCGTGTGTCTGGCCGCAGCATTACTGTTTTTCCTACTTTTGTAAGAAGTGTTATTTTGGCTTTTAAAGTTATTAGTGGCTATCACGGAATCATATAATATAGGCTTTGATGTATAAGTTTAAGATGATTTGAGAAAAGATGGTCAGAGTGGAGTTTTTTTCCCGCTGCCTTTTTCTCCACTACAAATACGGCCCGAAGGCAGCGGCTAACATAGTAACATAGTACATTGACATTCAGCAAACAGAATGTAAATTCTTTACGTTGAAATAAATTATTGATTTCTGATTTCTGATTGAGGTAAAGTGACAGCTCGTAATGCGGGTTGCAAGCTCAATTATTTATGTTCCACTTTATTATATTTTATAAATTATAGGGCCATAGTTAAAAATCTGATTATACATCTCATAATTGAGCAAGATTATCGTCTCTACGGTGGTGAAAACTTGGTTCGAGTCGTACTCCTACAACCAGCTCTCATACATTTTTTGATCTCCTTTATCAATATTAGAAAAATTCCTATTATGAACTAACGATAAAAAAGTGTCATAAAACGTTATCCAATCTTCTATTTTACCATCGAATTCAAATAATGACAATTTAGGTAAGGCAGGGCTAACTAACTCCTGTCTTTCAACCGATTGGGAGTTATTCGAGTGCTTTTTTGCAACTAATTGACATTTAGTATACATTTCATCAAATGCTTCGAGTTCCCTCAACGACATTTTCTTTGCTGGATTTATTTGACTTTCAATTTCAAACAAATCAAAAATGACCGTTTCAAATTTCGTACGAACATTTTCTAATTCGGAGATTTGTAATAAAAATGAAGGCAATCGGTCTAAATGTTGATCAACCGTTCTGGAAACATCGAATAACTTTTGTAATTTAGTAAAGAAGTACTCCTTTTTACAAGTTAAAGTAGTACGTTTCACTTCTAACGTTTTATCTTCTAACGCCATTTTGAATTCCAAATTGCAAATTGGTTTTTTATAAAGAAAAATTAAAGAAATAAAGAAATAATTAGGAACACTAGTTCTTTAATACGGCTCGAAGGACCAAAAATGTTGTATCGACAAGTGGACTGTAGGTTTTAGGGGAAAATGAATTAAAAATCGATGACTCGGGTTGCACAAATCCGACAACAAAGCAAGGGAGTACGACTCACCTTTCCTCTGCAACAGCCGGCTTCTCACGTAGAATCGCAACTCCTGAACTGGTGAAGGCGTACGACGTCTTCCGAGACCCTGGCCAGGGTTGATAGGTTCTAGAGGGAAACTCTGTAACGCACGGCGTATACCGCGACTGTCGCACCGAGCTCTCGACAGATAACTGTTATGTGGGTGTAATATGTAAGGGTGTCAAGAAGAGACAAGTGTTACGGATGGAAGGTCATTTCTGATCACTGGATTACTTCTCTTCATAACATTGTTCACACCGGGACAATTTCAACCCACTACAAGCTACAATGTGACAGCATTCACTTCCGACCAATCCCTATACTTCGATAAAGTCACACAATTGCAACAAATCAGGGATGAATGGAAACTGATTGTGTATTACAATATGACATCGTACTGGATAAATACGCAAGATTTGCAAAATTATGTGACACATATAAGCCAACTACCTCACGATAACTGGCTTATGCAATTTCAGGCTATGGTTAAGGGACTGGAACACGAGATGGCTGAATTGCAATATTACAACTCTCTCTTAAAGCCAAAAAAGGCATCAGAAAACTCATCCAGAACAAAAAGAGGTCTAATCAATGGCGTAGGCTACTTAGCAAACGAGCTCTTTGGCGTCTTGGATGAGTTTTCTGATGCCTTTTTGTAGCTTTCAGATAGCGTATTATCTCTTGTCAACTTCTTGCGGTTTTGACTCGCCTAGCTGTTGTTGGTATTCGAGTTTCATAGGATATCTTACTTGGTATCTTCCGTCGGCGAGCCTTTGCGTGGTTTTGCTGTAGAAGTCCTCACAGAACTGTTCTTGAGGTGTCATATTGTTGTTTTGTTCGGAAAAATCGTCTCGCAATCGTGCCTATCACATTGCAAAATGGACACGTGCGTGCTGGTTTTCCAATGTGATAGGCACGATTGCGAGACGATTTTTCCTTTTCAAAGTACGGTCGAGGTTGATATTTCTGGTTACTTGGTGATTTTTCCAGATTCTGGTGAGGTGTGTCATCTTTTCTTTTGCTGACTGGTTCCAAAGCGGTGAATTTGGCCTCAATAAATTGCATGAATTCATCCAGGGTTGGAATATCTCGTGGATCCTTTCTCGATTCCATGTAAGCTGCGTAGGTGTCAGTGTCTAGTTTTTCGCATAGAATGTGGACTAGCATAGGATCCCATGTCTTTGTATCTACGCCTAAATTATGTATGGCAAAAATGGACTCTGTAGTGGTGTCATATAACTTTTTCAGCTCGAACGCTGATTGTTTTTGAACTTTCGGCTGTCGCAGAAAGAGTTGCATGTGGTTAGTAAAAAGGAGTTGCTTATTGTCATAACGGTGTGTCAATATTTCCCAGCATGTGTCATAATTATCAGCGGCGATGTGCAGATGCTGAACGAGCTTTTCAGCTTCACCCCTCAGTTTTCCTTTAAGGTGCTGCATTTTTTGGGTTTTGGTAAGTGCAGGGTTTGTATGAATGGCTTCTGTGTACAGATCCATAAAAGTAGGCCATTGCGTGTATTTTCCTGTGAAAGTTGGTATTTCCATCTGAGGTGTTGAGTGCCGTTGCTGACTTGCTGATGCTAGCTTTTTATTTAGACTTTTCTTAGCGTTTCTGTACGCTTTTTCACTCTCGCTATACTCTGTTTCATAGTCCAAATCCAAGCCCTGCAGGATGCCATCTAGTTGCAAGTGTACGCTATCAATTCCGTTGCATCTAGACTGTAAACTTTTAATTTCATCCTCCAGTTCCCATTTCTCTGTCATGCTGTCAATGTTTAAATTACTGAGTAACCTCCTCAATGCACGGAAGTTAGAGTTTTGCAGACTTCTCCACTCAGATAATTTTTCAGATTCTTGTTGCATTATGCCACGTTGTATAGCGGGTAACTCAACTGTGTCAAAGTTTGTGTCAAACTGTACCGTTTTTTCTGTCTTAAACGTCGTTATCATGGTTCGTACGCTAATATAGAGTTTTCTCACGAATTCATAGATGTCTTCAATAAAGTATTGATGGTTTTTATCCTCCACGGACTCCAAGGTGTCATGATTTTTTTGGAATTCTTCCCAGAACTGATCTATAATCGTCAGTTTTTGTGCAATGTATTCGGGAGTTTTTCTACTAGCCGAGTCCTTTTTGAAATTTCTATTAAGCCTTTTAATCTCTTCAAGGATTTCTGACTGACGTTTTAGCAAAGTCTCCATTATTGACAGATGCAAGTTGTTGGGTGTAATAAGGTCTATTTGCTTAGCAAGGATTTGTAGAAAGAAACGTGGTAACACCATAAATGCTTTATTGGAACTGATTTGAATGAGCTCACGCTTAATAATTTAATCAATGATGTGGGTACATCTAGATATAGTTAACATGCATAACATACCGCCCACCAAAAGGACTAAAGGTCCTTTTTCAAAACGTTAATGTAAATTTTATAAATTAATAAATAAACAAATTCGTACTGTAGTGAAATAAACAATTGAAACATTCAAAATGTTAGTATGATAGTTCACTCGCAATAAACTTAATCAACTTCAATTGGCATAGGGCATAATTTTGTTACAGTTCTTTTTGTAATCGAATCACCACTTTTTACACTATATACACGGGTAACACCGTCAGGTCCAGGGTGTTTTTCCAAAATACGACCAAGACTCCATTTACCAGGTGGGAGATTATCTGTCTTTATAAGGACAATGTCACCGACTTCAAACTCTTTTTGCATTTTAGTCCATTTTGGCCTCTGTTGGAGTCTAGACAAATACTCCTGCTGCCATTTGTGCCAAAAATCTCTCAACAGTCTTTGAACATATTGCCAGCGAGACAGGTGACTTATTTTTATTTTCTTCAAATCTGGCATAGGTACTGTGACCAGAGCTTCGCCGATTAGGAAGTGACCTGACGTTAAAGGCACTACATTCTGTGTGTCTGATTCGTCTATTGGACTTAGTGGTCGGGAATTTAGACAGGCTTCAATTTCACACAAAAGAGTGCTCATTTCTTCAAAAGTTAGATTGGTGTTCAAAATACGTTTTAGGTGATGTTTCATCGACTTAACGCCTGCTTCCCATAAGCCACCGAAATTTGGGCTATAAGCCGGGATGAAATGCCATTGCGTACCGTCAATTGCAAGGGAATCAGCAATCTCGCTTTCGAACTCCAACTTTGCTTCAGACCAAGCAGCTGCCAATTCTTTATTTGCGCCTACAAATGTTCGGCCTTGGTCACTCCAGAGGTGACTGCATCTACCTCGTCTGGCCACGAACCTCTTAAAGGCACCAATAAACGCTTCTGAAGTGAGGTCTCCCACAAGCTCTAGGTGTATGGATTTAGTAACCATACAGACAAATATGGTTATATAACCTTTATAGGTTTTGCCTCCTCTGCCTTTGGACATAAGAACTTGAAATGGCCCGGCAAAATCTACACCGGAGTGTAAGAATGGACGTGATGGTGTGACACGTACTTTAGGGAGATCACCCATTACTTGGGTTCTCGCGGTAGCATTTTGCTTGGCGCATATCAGGCATTTGTATATGGTTCTTCTCACTATACCTTTAGATCGCAGAATCCAATACTTTGATCGTAGATACCCCATCACCAACTGTATTCCTCCATGGAGCGTATTTTTATGGGCATCGGCAACAATCAGATTGGCAAAATGACCGCTACTATCCAGAATTATGGGATGTTTGCCGTTATCTTCGATATCTGGTGCATGTTGCAGCCTACCGCCCACCCTGAGGATACTATCTCTGTCTAAGAAGGGGTTTAGTGACTTCAATCTGCTCGTTCTTCGTATTGCTTTACCTCGTTTCAGCGTATCTATGTCTTCTCGAAACTTTTCTCTCTGTTCTATTTTAATGCATGTCTTTAGCGCTTCTTCAAGTTCTTCAGTAGTAAAGTTAGCTTCAATATCCTTTAGTGTTCTAAATCTCAAAAATCTTCTGCAGTAAGTTATTGTTTTTATGAGTTCTTTCAATGTGTCGCTCATTTCGAACCGTTTAGTAAAACTTCCTTCTTCGCTTTCATCTTCGACTACAGTTACGTTGGTTTGTATTGTCTCTTTTCTTTCTTGATTTGTTTGTATATCGTGTGGTCTGTGCAAGTTTATTTCTCTTGCATACAGCCATTTTGGCCCTCCCCACCAAATTGCACTCTCTTTCAGCCTTGATAAGTGTTGACCTCTAGATACGAGATCGGCTGGGTTTTCCTGTGTTTGTACATGGTACCACTGGTTACCAATGTTGTCTAAGATTTCAACCACTCTATTGCGTACAAACGTTTGCCATCTTGCAGGATCTCCGATTAGCCAAGCCAGCACAACAGATGAATCGGTCCAGCAAAATATTTGTTCTGCAGGAATTCTCATGGCCTCTTTGACTTGTTTTAGTAATCTAGAGAGTAAGACTGCGCCACACAATTCAAGACGTGGAAGTGTGACTGGTTTTACAGGAGCAACACGACTTTTTGCTGCGACTATACCGACTTTGATCTCTCCAGACTTCGCTTGAACTCTAAGATAAACAACGGCTCCATACGCTTTTATGGAAGCGTCACAAAATCCATGGATAGTAACGTTCTTTATGTTGTGTTCAGTAGTATGTAGCCATCTTTGTATTTCAATTTCATGATGACTTTGAAAATCTTGTCGCAACTCCAGCCATTGTTCTTTCATTGCAGGTTCCACTTCTTGATCCCATTCGAGTCCTTGTAACCATAAGCTTTGAATTAGTATCTTTGCCATTACTAACGCAGGGGCGATCCAACCCAGCGGGTCATAAAAACGCTGTATTTCGGACAGAATGCTTCTTTTCGTTATAGTGTCAGAAACGGGTGGTAGTCGAAAATCATATTGAAATATGTCTTTGCCCATATCCCAAGACACACCCAGTGCTCTGATTGTACCATCTACTTTGATGTTTAATGTCACATGATTGCTTCTTTCTTCAGGATCAAACTGTTGTAAAAAATCTGGACTGTTTGAACACCACTTCTTCAAAGAAAAACCCCCCTTCTGTAGAATGTCTCTGACTGTCTTTGCAGCTAGTACTGCTTCAGGTACAGTATCCTTTCCAGACATCAAATCGTCCATATAAAAATCTTCTTTTATGATTTGTGCTTCATCAGTATGGTTTTGATTTGTGCCTTCATCTTCACTAAGTCTCTGAAGTGTTTTGACTGCCAGGTAGGGTGCAGAAGCGGTGCCAAAAGTGACCCTCAAGAGTCGGTAATCTTTGACGGGATCTGATTTGTTCTTTCTCCAAAGTATTCTTTGATAATCGGTGTCTTCAGGTCTGACTAAAATCTCTCGATACATGCGTTGAATGTCGGCCACAAAACAGACTGGTTTCATCCTCCATCTCATAATTAGATTTCTCATATCTTCTTGTAAAGGCGGTCCGACTAACAAATCCTCGTTCAGTGAAACATTGTTCGAAGCTTTGGCTGACGCGTCAAATACAACTCTGACTTTACTTGTCTCCTTGTCTTCTCTTATTACTGCGTGATGTGGTAGATACACAGCTGGCTTGTTTAATTCTTTTTCTGGTACTTCTTCCATATGATTCATATCTATGTATTCTTCGACCACTTTTGTGTACTCCGTCTTTAATTTAGCATTTCTGTCAAATCTTCTTTCAAGGTATTCGAGTCTTTTTATAGCTATGTCTCTGGTTTCGCCTTTGCTGGCTGTAGGAGTTTCTGTTTTCATTGGAAGTTTCACCATATATCTCCCATCTTCTGTTCTTGTAGTTGTAGCTTCATATATTTCTTCGCATAGCTTCTCTTCCGCTGTTTGTTTAGTTTTCTCGGTTTGGTCTAGCTCCCACATACTCTTCAGCATATTGTTAAGGTCTACTTGATGATGCATTACCACAATCTCGGCGGTTGCATTGTTTTGTTCACTAACGTTTCCGAAGAGGATCCACCCTAGGCTGGTTTTTTGGGCGCATGGAGTGCCTGGGGGACCTCTGATTACTTCACTCTTCATGATTCGAGCACATACCTCAACGCCTAGCAACATGTCTATTTTTCCTGGCTGGTTAAAGCTTGGATCGGCCAAGAAGAGTCCCTTTAAGTGTGGCCAGGTGGTGCATGAGAGTGCTTTGGTTGGTAACTGGGTTGTTAATCGCGTGGACATGATGTAAGCCTTCACTTGGAGGTTGAAGTTCTGGTCGCATCTTGAAAGGACCTCCAATTGTACCACGTGATTGATTTGTGTTCTTGCTGAACCCACTCCAGTTATTGTTCCTTTGATTGGTGTCCTCTTAAGTTGTAATAACTGAGCTGCTCTTTCACTAATAAATGTTGCCTGAGATCCCTGATCGATCAATGCTCGCAGTACCGTTGTGTGCCCTTTTTCATCTTTTACCGGTACTAAAGCCGTTGCGAGCAAAGCTGTAGATTGATTCTCTGTGAAGTGTGATGAAAAAGCAACATCTTCATCTTTGTTCTCAGTTATCTCGTCTTGAGTTCCCTCTAGTTTGCTGTAATGAGTATGAAGATTGTCTGGTTGGTTGACGTTCACATGTTTGTTTTGGTGCAGTAGGGTGTGATGACGTCTGTGACATAAGCGACAGGACATTTGTAATCGACATTTCATAGCTGAATGTCCTGGTACCAAACAATTGTAGCACAAGTTGTTCTTCCTCACGAATTCGTTTCTTTCTGTTGGTTCCATCTTTGCGAAATCCTTGCAGTGACATAGTGTATGATTATCTTTGCACATAACACACGTTTTAGACGACGAAGGCTGTGGCGATGACGAGGGTGCAGCGACGTGATATGTACGTTCTTTGATGACTCTGTCCCGCGTGCTTGATGAGACAAGTTCCAGTGTACGGAATTTAGATTGCAAAAACATCTTTAGGTCCTTCCACATAGGTAATTCATCTGAATTTTCCTTGTAGGCATACTCCTCCCATTCCTTGTGAGACTCCGGGTCCAACTTCTGCACAATCAGAAATATTATAAGGGGATCCCAGGAATCCGTTGGTACATTCATGTTTTGTAGGTTATTTAAACACTCGGTAGTTGTGTCTAATAAATGTTTCAGTTGAATGGCGGATTGAGTACTGATTTTCTTCTGGTTAAATAATCGTTTTAGAACAGAGTTAACAATCAGGCGTTTATTACCGTAGCGATCTTTTAAAGTCTCCCACGCCTTGATATAGTTACATTGTGTAACTTGGATATGTTTTAGAAGAACTTCTGCTTCTCCAGTAATGGTTGACTTTAGGTAATGCAGTTTTTGAACGTCGCTTATCGAAGTATTTTCGTGCACAAGGGACGTAAATAAGTCCTTAAAAGTCGGCCAGTCGTCATAGTTACCGCTGAATGAAGGTAGCTGTATTCTAGGTAGCTTTAGAAGGCTGCTTTGCGCATCAAAACTTGTAGTCGGACTTGTGTAGCTTGCATTTTGTGGCAACGGAGTCACTGAGATTAACATGTCCCGAAGGTCCGCTTCTAGTACGAGGTACAAGTCTTCATTGATAAAAAAATCGTCGTTGATGAAATACGGCAAGTTCTTCTTTTGTTCACTCGTAGTTTTACTCACTAACTCGTTGTGTGCTTGCATAAATGTAACCCAATAGTCTTCTAAAGTCTTCTTTCTGGCCTCCAAGTATCCCTTTGTCAACCTTTCTTTAGGACATTTCTTGAAATTCACTTGCGCCTTCTGTAGTAATCTAGATGTGTCTTCCAATATATTCACTATTTCTTTCACACTAGTCATATTGAAGTAAACACGTTATCTATTTCTATGGAATGCGGTTCCTTTTGTTCTCGCGGCGCTCGGCAACTCGTATTGTTTAGCAGTCTTTATTTGTCCGGCTCGATATTGACCATTATGTTGGGTGTAATAAGGTCTATTTGCTTAGCAAGGATTTGTAGAAAGAAACGTGGTAACACCATAAATGCTTTATTGGAACTGATTTGAATGAGCTCACGCTTAATAATTTAATCAATGATGTGGGTACATCTAGATATAGTTAACATGCATAACACAAGTGTAATAAATTGGAAAGATCTTACTTGTGTCTGACGGATACTCGTCTGCTGTATGGGTGCTCTTATAGCAGCTGCTGCAGTGCTGAAGATGGCGCTCCGACGAGTCCGGCTTCTCGCTGTCAATTTGCTGGTTTAGCTGGGCCACCTAGCCTGAACCTGCTAGATGTCACGATGATGATGTCAAGTATCTGCTCTCCAGGTGTGTCACTCAAGATTGCAGGATGTCAAGATATGCTTATTTTTGTCACTTTTTCACTGTTACGAAATGTCAAATGTCTTACAATGTCAATGAGAGTTCCCACGCACGATAAAATATATAATATGCTACTTAATAGCTAGAAATTGTCAATTTCCTTGTTAGAGTTAATGGTAAAAATGTTTCACTGGGTGCTAAAAAATTGTGTCAGAAAATGTCTCACTGCTTTGCACAAAAAAATTGTGTCAGAAAATGTCACACTGTTTCACTAAAATTAATGTCAGAAAATGTCATACTGTTTCACTCCCGGACCACAAATTCAAACCTCTCCCGACGACGAGGGTTACAAGGAACGCACGACGCGATAGATGACTGAACGCGGGGTCACTTTTTCGAAGGACCAAAAAAATAATGTGGGTGTAATATGTAAGGGTGTCAAGAAGAGACAAGTGTTACCGATGGTGGTTTAATGAACTCTAACTTAAAATCTAGATTGTACAAAGCGTGTGTAGAGATAGCTTACGCTGCAAGTGAGATATAATTCGGGTCACACGTGTAAGCCAAAAGATGTGCATTAATTGTACATAATTGTTAAGACATACAACTGCAATGTCGTCTTAAACGAAATCAATCAACTTACAAAATATTGGGAGATAGAGGAGATTGCTAGCGAACAAAACAACAATATGACACCTCAAGAACAGTTCTGTGAGGACTTCTACAGCAAAATCACGCAAAGGCTCGCCGACGGAAGATACCAAGTAAGATATCCTATGAAACTCGAATACCAACAACAGCTAGGCGAGTCAAAACCGCAAGCAGTAGCACAGTTTTTGCAATTGGAAAGGAAGTTGACAAGAGATAATACGCTATCTGAAAGCTACAAAAAGGCATCAGAAAACTCATCCAAGACGCCAAAGAGCTCGTTTGCTAAGTAGCCTACGCCATTGATTAGACCTCTTTTTGTTCTGGATGAGTTTTCTGATGCCTTTTTTGGCTTTAAGAGAGAGTTGTAATATTGCAATTCAGCCATCTCGTGTTCCAGTCCCTTAACCATAGCCTGAAATTGCATAAGCCAGTTATCGTGAGGTAGTTGGCTTATATGTGTCACATAATTTTGCAAATCTTGCGTATTTATCCAGTACGATGTCATATTGTAATACACAATCAGTTTCCATTCATCCCTGATTTGTTGCAATTGTGTGACTTTATCGAAGTATAGGGATTGGTCGGAAGTGAATGCTGTCACATTGTAGCTTGTAGTGGGTTGAAATTGTCCCGGTGTGAACAATGTTATGAAGAGAAGTAATCCAGTGATCAGAAATGACCTCCAAGATGGTATAGTTGTTTTTCTTCGTTTCTGCTGGTTTGTGCTGTTTTCACTGTCCTGCTGTTCTGGCTCTCTTTGTTCTTCAGTAAGCAGGGGGGCCAGTTTTGTGATTGGTCGTTTGGTCACGCTGTTTTTTGTTTTTAGAGTAACAACACTGACGTGGCCGTCTTTTCCCGGGTGCAACTCAATTATCCTTCCTAGTGCCCATCTTGCTGGTGGTAAATTTTCTTCCTTAATGCACACTATGTCATTTACTTGAAAATCTCTTTTAGTTTTTCTCCATTTTTGGCGTGCCTGTAGTTGCTGCAGGTATTCACTGGACCACCTTTTCCAGAAGTCTCTTGTCATTTTCTGAACCATTTGCCATCGTGTCCTCATGTCATAAAATGTATTTTCGGGTTCCGCCAAGGACAGCATAGTATCGCCTATCAAAAAGTGTCCAGGGGTTAAGCAATCTATGTCATCAACGTTTTCTGTCAGTTGGTAGAGAGGTCGCGAGTTTAAGCACGCTTCTATTCGGCATAGTAGGGTGGCGAACTCTTCGTATGTCATCTTTTGGTCGCCTATCACCCTTTTCAAGTGGTGTTTCATGCTCTTTACCGCTGCTTCCCAGAGACCTCCTGCACTAGGCCAAGCTGGCGCGTTAAAATTCCATTGTATTCCCATGTCAGCGAGTTTGCCTAGAAAGCTTTCGTCAATGCACTTCATGATTTCTTGGTACTGCTGTTTTAAGATTCGGTTAGCTCCGACAAAGTTGGTGCCGTTGTCACTATACATGTCACGCGGTTTTCCTCTGCGAGAGCAGAATCGGTGGAAAGCTGCCAAGAATGACGTGGTGCTCAGATCTGATACGAGCTCCAGGTGGATTGCCTTTGTGGCTAAACAGACAAACACAGCTATGTAGCCTTTAAGGGTGCGTATGCCTCGAACTTTATTCGCCTTTATCTCTACATGGCCTGTGAAGTCTACCCCGGTATGTGTAAAGGGGCGGGATGGAGTGACTCTTGGTTTTGGTAAGTCAGCCATTATTTGATTTTGCTGCTGTGAATTAAATCTGCGGCATCGCACGCATCTATGTAGTTGTTTTTTAACTGCTCGGTAGCCGCTCACGATCCAAAACTTTTCTCTGATGTGTGACAGTGTAAGTCTGGGTCCTCCGTGTAGCGTACGCTCGTGTGTTTGTGTTATTAGAAGTTCTGTCAGTCTACTGTTATTTGGCAGGATGATTGGGTGTTTTTTGCTGCTTGTCAAAGGGGCATTGTTTAACCGTCCACCCACACGTAGGATGTTATCCTCACCCAGGTAGGGGTTCAAGCTTAAGATGTTGCTTTTTAAGCTTAGTGTGCCTTCCGTTTGTAGTATTTCTACCTCTTCGCTGTATTCATGCTTTTGGATGTCACGTATAATTGCCTTGTATGCATTTTCTATTTCTGTAGATGTCAAATGTGGGTTGCCATGTGTGATATTTTTCTTTACTCTATGGTAAAATCGTAAAATCCATGCTACTACTCTTACAATATGCTCTAGATTGCTGTTTTTGTGTAGCAGCTCCAATATGATTGCCGACGGTTTTACTGTTGTGCAAGCTCTCTTTTCTTTGGACTCTAATTGGGGTGGCTCGTATTGGTTTTGTTGTTCGGTACTTTCACTGACTGTTGTAAGCCATTTCGGTCCATTCCACCACAGTTCGTTCTTGTATAGCTGAGTCGACAAAGTACCTCGTGTCGCACAGTCCACGGCGTTCTCCTCTGACGTCACGTGATTCCATCTGCATGCTGGAACATTGTCTGTTATTTCCTGTACTCTATTAGCAACGAATGTTTTCCACCTTGAACTGTCACCGTGGATCCATCCTAGGACTATCATTGAATCAGTCCAGGCGTGTATGCTCATGTCATGTTCTTTGCTGTCAAATGCTGTCAATACCTTTTTAAACAGTCGTGCTAATAAAAGCGCTCCACATAATTCCAGTCGGGGTAGGGTTGTTGCTTTATTAAGGGGTGCTAATTTGGTTTTTGCTACCAAGAGTCGGCTGATAGGGTGGTTGTCATTGTCAATTGTTGTGACGTAGACTTCTTGGATGTGTCCCCGACCCATCTTGGTATCTCAATTATCTCTATGTTTGCAATGTCAGTTTTAATTTGATCCCATTCCTTTTGAGTCTTTTCCGGAAGGGCTTCATCCCAGTCGGTGCCCGTAACCCAGATTGATTGGAATAAAAGTTTTGCCTTGATAGTAGTGGGCGAAAGCCATCCCAATAGGTCGAAAATCTTCGAGATATCTGAAAGGAGTGTTCTCTTGCTGCATATAGCCTTTGCCTTGGTGTCAGATTTGGTGTCATTTTTGTTAGTAAATTTAAATGTGTCAGTCATAGGAATCCATTGTAAACCTAGCGTTTTTGTGGCTTCTGAGTCATCAAATTTCTTTACTGTGGGATTGAGCTGATCTTGTGTCAAATGTTGCAGCAGTGCTATGTCATTGCTTGCCCATTTACGAAGGTTGAGGCCTGCCTTTCTCAACATTTCTATGAGCTCATGCTGTGTCTCTATGGCTTGTTCGAGACTGTCTGCGCCACTTAGGACGTCATCTACGTAAATGTCGTTGCGTAGCACCTTTGCTCCCAGTTGATAAGTGGCTTCGTCTTGGGCTAGTTGTTGTAGCGTTCTTAGTGCCAGAAAGGGTGCAGCCTTTGTGCCATACGTAAGGGTACATAGCTTGTATTCTTCCAACGGTTGATGCGGGCTGTTCCTCCATACAATTTTCTGCAGTTTTTGATCTTCTGTGTGTACTAAGATCATTCGGTACATTTTTTCACAATCCGCTGTGAATACGTACTTGTGTAGTCGCCATTGGATGAGAAGACCTTGGAGATCTTTATGTAATTTTGGGCCGCATTCCATTACGTCATTTAGGCTGACTCCTGTTGACGTCTTGGCCGAAGCGTTGAAGACAACTCGCAACTTTGTAGTGACCGAATCTTCTTTGATGACACCATGATGGGGTAGATAGATTCCTCCTTGGTTGCTTTTATTGCATTTTTTCATATGTTCCAGTGACAGATATTCATTCACGAACTTTTTGTAGCTTTCAGATAGCGTATTATCTCTTGTCAACTTCCTTTCCAATTGCAAAAACTGTGCTACTGCTTGCGGTTTTGACTCGCCTAGCTGTTGTTGGTATTCGAGTTTCATAGGATATCTTACTTGGTATCTTCCGTCGGCGAGCCTTTGCGTGGTTTTGCTGTAGAAGTCCTCACAGAACTGTTCTTGAGGTGTCATATTGTTGTTTTGTTCGCTAGCAATCTCCTCTATCTCCCAATATTTTGTAAGTTGATTGATTTCGTTTAAGACGACATTGCAGTTGTATGTCTTAACTTTTCCGGAGTTTCCTGACAGTATCCAGCCCAACTTGGTTTGTTGTGCTATTGGCTGATGTCCCGCGCCTCTAAGCAAACCACTCATTAGTATTTGTGCATAAATGTCAGCGTCCAATAGCATGTCGATGGGTCTGCTTATATGATATTCCGGATCGGCTAGGGTGACATGTTGTAAATATTGCCAATTATGTTTATTGAATGACGCGTTTGGCAAATTTCCTACTACTTGTGACATAATCAGGGCGTCAGTTGTAAATCGGAAATTGTCATGTTTCGATTTACATGTCAGGTGGACTTTTCCTCTGCATTTGTGGAATAACGTCCCAACGCCAGTAATGCGCGCGTCATATTGCTGTCTCGCTAGTCCTAGTCTCTGTGCAGCATTTTCTGTGATGATAGTAATCTGGGATCCCTGGTCTATCAATGCTCTGAGTGTTGCGTAAGTGCCGTCAGCGGATTCGACGTGTACAAGTGCCGTAGGGAGTATTATTTCCTCGTCAGCTGATGCTACGTAGTTCGCCCGCAACCGCCCCAAAACCGCAAGCAGTAGCACAGTTTTTGCAATTGGAAAGGAAGTTGACAAGAGATAATACGCTATCTGAAAGCTACAAAAAGTTCGTGAATGAATATCTGTCACTGGAACATATGAAAAAATGCAATAAAAGCAACCAAGGAGGAATCTATCTACCCCATCATGGTGTCATCAAAGAAGATTCGGTCACTACAAAGTTGCGAGTTGTCTTCAACGCTTCGGCCAAGACGTCAACAGGAGTCAGCCTAAATGACGTAATGGAATGCGGCCCAAAATTACATAAAGATCTCCAAGGTCTTCTCATCCAATGGCGACTACACAAGTACGTATTCACAGCGGAGTGTGAAAAAATGTACCGAATGATCTTAGTACACACAGAAGATCAAAAACTGCAGAAAATTGTATGGAGGAACAGCCCGCATCAACCGTTGGAAGAATACAAGCTATGTACCCTTACGTATGGCACAAAGGCTGCACCCTTTCTGGCACTAAGAACGCTACAACAACTAGCCCAAGACGAAGCCACTTATCAACTGGGAGCAAAGGTGCTACGCAACGACATTTACGTAGATGACGTCCTAAGTGGCGCAGACAGTCTCGAACAAGCCATAGAGACACAGCATGAGCTCATAGAAATGTTGAGAAAGGCAGGCCTCAACCTTCGTAAATGGGCAAGCAATGACATAGCACTGCTGCAACATTTGACACAAGATCAGCTCAATCCCACAGTAAAGAAATTTGATGACTCAGAAGCCACAAAAACGCTAGGTTTACAATGGATTCCTATGACTGACACATTTAAATTTACTAACAAAAATGACACCAAATCTGACACCAAGGCAAAGGCTATATGCAGCAAGAGAACACTCCTTTCAGATATCTCGAAGATTTTCGACCTATTGGGATGGCTTTCGCCCACTACTATCAAGGCAAAACTTTTATTCCAATCAATCTGGGTTACGGGCACCGACTGGGATGAAGCCCTTCCGGAAAAGACTCAAAAGGAATGGGATCAAATTAAAACTGACATTGCAAACATAGAGATAATTGAGATACCAAGATGGGTCGGGGACACATCCAAGAAGTTTGGATTACACGGATTCTGTGACGCCTCGGAACAAGCCTACGCTTGTGCAATCTACGTCACAACAATTGACAATGACAACCACCCTATCAGCCGACTCTTGGTAGCAAAAACCAAATTAGCACCCCTTAATAAAGCAACAACCCTACCCCGACTGGAATTATGTGGAGCGCTTTTATTAGCACGACTGTTTAAAAAGGTATTGACAGCATTTGACAGCAAAGAACATGACATGAGCATACACGCCTGGACTGATTCAATGATAGTCCTAGGATGGATCCACGGTGACAGTTCAAGGTGGAAAACATTCGTTGCTAATAGAGTACAGGAAATAACAGACAATGTTCCAGCATGCAGATGGAATCACGTGACGTCAGAGGAGAACGCCGTGGACTGTGCGACACGAGGTACTTTGTCGACTCAGCTATACAAGAACGAACTGTGGTGGAATGGACCGAAATGGCTTACAACAGTCAGTGAAAGTACCGAACAACAAAACCAATACGAGCCACCCCAATTAGAGTCCAAAGAAAAGAGAGCTTGCACAACAGTAAAACCGTCGGCAATCATATTGGAGCTGCTACACAAAAACAGCAATCTAGAGCATATTGTAAGAGTAGTAGCATGGATTTTACGATTTTACCATAGAGTAAAGAAAAATATCACACATGGCAACCCACATTTGACATCTACAGAAATAGAAAATGCATACAAGGCAATTATACGTGACATCCAAAAGCATGAATACAGCGAAGAGGTAGAAATACTACAAACGGAAGGCACACTAAGCTTAAAAAGCAACATCTTAAGCTTGAACCCCTACCTGGGTGAGGATAACATCCTACGTGTGGGTGGACGGTTAAACAATGCCCCTTTGACAAGCAGCAAAAAACACCCAATCATCCTGCCAAATAACAGTAGACTGACAGAACTTCTAATAACACAAACACACGAGCGTACGCTACACGGAGGACCCAGACTTACACTGTCACACATCAGAGAAAAGTTTTGGATCGTGAGCGGCTACCGAGCAGTTAAAAAACAACTACATAGATGCGTGCGATGCCGCAGATTTAATTCACAGCAGCAAAATCAAATAATGGCTGACTTACCAAAACCAAGAGTCACTCCATCCCGCCCCTTTACACATACCGGGGTAGACTTCACAGGCCATGTAGAGATAAAGGCGAATAAAGTTCGAGGCATACGCACCCTTAAAGGCTACATAGCTGTGTTTGTCTGTTTAGCCACAAAGTCAATCCACCTGGAGCTCGTATCAGATCTGAGCACCACGTCATTCTTGGCAGCTTTCCACCGATTCTGCTCTCGCAGAGGAAAACCGCGTGACATGTATAGTGACAACGGCACCAACTTTGTCGGAGCTAACCGAATCTTAAAACAGCAGTACCAAGAAATCATGAAGTGCATTGACGAAAGCTTTCTAGGCAAACTCGCTGACATGGGAATACAATGGCATTTTAACGCGCCAGCTTGGCCTAGTGCAGGAGGTCTCTGGGAAGCAGCGGTAAAGAGCATGAAACACCACTTGAAAAGGGTGATAGGCGACCAAAAGATGACATACGAAGAGTTCGCCACCCTACTATGCCGAATAGAAGCGTGCTTAAACTCGCGACCTCTCTACCAACTGACAGAAAACGTTGATGACATAGATTGCTTAACCCCTGGACACTTTTTGATAGGCGATACTATGCTGTCCTTGGCGGAACCCGAAAATACATTTTATGACATGAGGACACGATGGCAAATGGTTCAGAAAATGACAAGAGACTTCTGGGAAAGGTGGGCCAGTGAATACCTGCAGCAACTACAGGCACGCCAAAAATGGAGAAAAACTAAAAGAGATTTTCAAGTAAATGACATAGTGTGCATTAAGGAAGAAAATTTACCACCAGCAAGATGGGCACTAGGAAGGATAATTGAGTTGCACCCGGAAAAAGACGGCCACGTCAGAGTTGTTACTCTAAAAACAAAAAACAGCGTGACCAAATGACCAATCACAAAACTGGCCCCCCTGCTTACTGAAGAACAAAGAGAGCCAGAACAGCAGGACAGTGAAAACAGCACAAACCAGCAGAAACGAAGAAAAACAACTATACCATCTTGGAGGTCATTTCTGATCACTGGATTACTTCTCTTCATAACATTGTTCACACCGGGACAATTTCAACCCACTACAAGCTACAATGTGACAGCATTCACTTCCGACCAATCCCTATACTTCGATAAAGTCACACAATTGCAACAAATCAGGGATGAATGGAAACTGATTGTGTATTACAATATGACATCGTACTGGATAAATACGCAAGATTTGCAAAATTATGTGACACATATAAGCCAACTACCTCACGATAACTGGCTTATGCAATTTCAGGCTATGGTTAAGGGACTGGAACACGAGATGGCTGAATTGCAATATTACAACTCTCTCTGAAAGCCAAAAAAGGCATCAGAAAACTCATCCAGAACAAAAAGAGGTCTAATCAATGGCGTAGGCTACTTAGCAAACGAGCTCTTTGGCGTCTTGGATGAGCGATTCGCTGAGAAATATGAATCGGACATTAAGAACATTGGAGAAAATGAAAGCCATTTAGCTCAACTCCTACGGAATCAAACGTCCGTAATCGAAGCCGAACAAAATATATTGCAAAGGAACGAAAACATTATGAATAAGCAATTTTCACTAATAAATGAACACCTGCAGAATATGACAAAAAGTGAAGGAGATAGGGAGTTATACACCCAAAACGCACTCTACGTCATGACCAATACAATAGTAGCTAACAGCATTTTGACACAAATGAAGCGTACCCAGGAAACGCTGATTGACATGATTACAGATTTATATCATGGTCATCTGAATATTCATATACTCTCACCTAAACAGCTACAAAGTCAATTAGATACTATTACAAAGTACCTCCCTGATGACATGACATTGCCAGACAGAAATAATTTACAAAGCATGTATAAATTACTTAAGATGCAGGCCCGAGTAACAATGAAGTACATTATAATTGAAATAAGAATCCCCCTTCTTAATAGTGACCAGTACGAATTGAATAAAATTGTGAGCATACCGCAATTAGCAAAAGATAAAATGACTACTGTAATTCCAGCTGTCGACTACATAGCGTACAACATGAAAAAGGATACACTTGTTCCCCTGGATTCATCCCAATTACAAACCTGCAGACCACAGAACGATCACAAGATAATATGCACCTTAAATAACCCCGTCTATGACATAAAGCTAGCGAAGAATATATGTGACATTCGCCTTATCACAACAAACAAACATGACACCTTCTGTCGGCCCGAGACAAGGACGTGCACAAACAAATGGATCGAGTTACATCAATGGAATACCTGGCTGTTCGCGTGCTGCGAAGAATGCTTCGTACGCATTTTGTGCCCAGCTGATTTTACGTCTAAGCACCTGCGCGGTGTCGGGACGATAACACTCGGCCAAGGTTGTGTTTTGAAAAGCGACACCATCACTATTTACGGTCATAACAACTACAGTGACAGTATATCGATACAACAAGACCTTGATATCCCGAACATATCACCCCTAAACGAAATGATTAACACATCTACCGCTCAGATAGCTTTCGAACCGGAATCACACGGTCAAGAATTTGTCAAAATGCAATATGAGATAAAAAATCTGAAAGAGCATTCGCAACTAAAGAAAATTACTTTTCATGACATCCATCACTATGTTGGGATTTATACCGTGGCAGCGGTGGTTATCATCGTGGCGGGCGTCTTCACTTGTTACCTCGTGCGCGCTAAACGTGTAATGAGTGGTAGTACAGTCAGGCAGATGCCACCTATAGTAACTGAGATACCTATTACAAGTGTAGAGTCAGTGTTGAACATGAATAAGTCCAAATCGACATCCTTGATGAACGTTAAATTTGACACCAAAATAGACGAATAGTGAAGTGAACATTTGTTTCGTAATTAAGATATTGAACAATGAAATATTTAAGTCACATAGCTTTTTACATTATTGACAATTGCACTTAATTTAGCGTTTTGTATTTGTACCGTTGAGTACATGTTTGTCTTCTGATCCACTCACATCTCTTCTCGGAGATGGCAATATGTACAATTAATGCACATCTTTTGGCTTACACGTGTGACCCGAATTATATCTCACTTGCAGCGTAAGCTATCTCTACACACGCTTTGTACAATCTAGATTTTAAGTTAGAGTTCATTAAACCACCATCGGTAACACTTGTCTCTTCTTGACACCCTTACATATTACACCCACATGTTAGATTCAAAATCTTGAATGCTTGTTCCGCTTGTGGCGCTAGTGTCGCTGCGCCTAATGTTCTTCTACCACCATCGCGGGTAATATCGCAAGAGGGCGGTAATTCCGACTGAGCGTCGGTTAAATGGTCGCATCACATGATTTGATGTAGGAAATGTCTAACCACGAATACGGAACATGGAGAGTCTGTAATAGCTTTAATGAATTGGCGAAGAGCATTGACATAGACTTGTTTAATTCTTCAGTGGCTAGTCTGAAATCTAGACTTAATGCGAATTTCTTTCTCAGTGATTAATATCTATACATATTATACATAGGTACAATGTAATGTAAAATAAAAGTATGGAGAAAATTCCTCTATAAATAGGTACATATAATTAATCTCTGTTATGACCGATGTTTGTGTTATCTGTAATCTGTTGCTGACGATTACGTTTATCTGTCTATCTCGCTATTCTGAATTTATAAGAGGAGACTTGTAATTGGCCTTCTGTTTCCTATGTTGGTGTTATTCTGTTATATTGTGCTGTTAGTCTTCTTTAAAACAAAATAAATAAATAAATCTTTCCGGAATGTTCGGACTATAGCTATCCCTCTCTAACAGTGCTATCTCTTTCACTCAAAATCAAAATCAAAATTTTTTATATATAATCTTTAATGTAATGTTAGCTTTTTTGGCACAAAGTGCGCTTCACACATTTTTTGAACCGTGTTTCTGGCAAGCTTATTATATCCTCAGGTATCTTATCGTAGAAACTTATACAATGCCCCATAAAGTATGTATTAACCTTTGCCAGCCTAAATTTTGGGAACGAAAGTTTATGTCTATTTCTAGTATTTACATTGTGTTGGCTACCTACAGTTTTAAAGTCACTGATATTTTTCCTAACATACATAATATTTTCATAGATATACTGACTAGCAACTGTTAGGATGTTAGTTTCTTTAAAGAAATCTCTTAACGAATCTCTATTGCCTAGCTTATATATGAATCTGATCGCTCTCTTCTGCAGGACGAAGATGGTCTCAATGTCTGCTGCCCGACCCCACAGTAGTATACCATAGGACATAATACTATGGAAGTAACTAAAATAAACAAGCCTAGCAGTTGCAACATCAGTTAGTTCCCGGATTCTTTTAACTGCGTATGCTGCAGAACTGAGCCTATTTGCCAATTTTCCTATATGAGGACCCCATTGAAGCTTTGCATCAATTGTGATACCCAGAAATACAGTTTCTTCTACAAGGTCTAGGTTATCATTCCCCAATATAACATTGCTGTCAACCATTTTGACATTTGGTAGTGTGAATTTTATACATTTTGTCTTTTTTGAATTTAATAATAAGTTATTAGAAGTAAACCAATATAGTACCTTAGAGAGAGCATTATTTGTATCCGCAAGGTCATTTTCTTGTCTCTTAATCTTAAAAATAAGTGACGTGTCATCTGCAAACAATACTATCTCTGACATGTTTTGAACCATGAACGGCAAATCATTTACATATACGAGGAAAAGGAACGGCCCCAAAATAGATCTCTGTGGCACTCCCATCTTAACTTCCGACCCTGATGATTTAGTCCTATTTATGTCAGCTTTTTGAACCCTCCCTTCTAAATATGATCTCATAAGTTTTAAGCTCCTCCCATTCACTCCGTAGTGTTTTAATTTTAAGAGAAGTGTTTCATGGTCTACGCAGTCAAATGCCTTCGACAAGTCACAGAAAACACCTATAGCATCCTTCCGATCCTCCCATGCACTAAATATATGTTTAACTAATGTGACACCAGCAGCCGTCGTAGACCGCCCTTGCGTGAAACCGAATTGCTCACTATGAAAAAGTTGATAATGATTAGTGTGTAAGTAGCTGACCTAGAACTATTTTCTCGAATATTTTACTCAAAACGGGTAGAACCGAGACTGGTCTGAAATTTGTGGGATCTTGCCTGTCGCCACTTTTAAATAAAGGAACGAGCCTACTATATTTCATTAGGTCAGGGAATGTACCCTCATCTAAACATTTGTTAAAGATTCTGGCCAAATGGGGTGCTAGGACATCGATTACTGAGCTAACTATTATTACTGACATACCCCAAAGGTCTTCAGTTTTTTTAAGATTTGACTTTTTAAACACTTTATTCACGGTATGAGCTTCAATATAATCAAACGAAAAATCGTGATCGCAGGGAGGGACATTATCTTTCAAAATACTTTCTGCAAGATCAGGAGATGAATCTAAAGGAGCCGATAATTGGAACATTTGTAAAGAATTGTTCAAAAGCCGCGGCAACGTTTTCATTTGACGTTATTAATTTATTATCTATCTTAAGCGAAAATTCGCGGTCCGCTGATTTGGATTTACCGGTTTCCTTATTTATTATATTCCAAATGGTTTTAGATTTATTAGACGATTTAAGAATTTTGGCTTTTATATGCTCGCATTTAGCTTTGTGGCAGACGGCCCTAAATAATTTTGAATATAATTTAACATACTGTAGAAAACTACGGTCATATGTGTATGTCTTCTTCTCATATAGTGAATAAAGTGTGTCCCTACTTTTCCGGATGCCGGCAGTGGCCCATTCACTAAATTCTACCTTATTTCCTTTCGATGATAGCTTTTTCAATTTCAAAACTTTTACAAAACTATATGAAACGAGGACTACTGCGAGGTCGATGGCATTTTACCCGTCCATCAGTCCGGCTTTCGCAGAAACCATAGTACTTCCACAATATGCTTGATGTTATAGATGGTATTTTGGGTGTACAAGACAAAGGAAAGGGTACAATCTTAGCACTATTGGATTTTTCAAAAGCATTTGACTCTCTAAACCTTGACTTACTGCTTGCTAAACTACACTATTACGGTTTCCACAATAAAACACTTGCTTGGTTTCGGAGTTACTTATCTGACCGTTATCAACAAGTAATATTGCAGATGTCGGACGGTTCGGAATTGAAGTCGGAACTACGTCACGTGTCTAGAGGTGTTCCTCAGGTTCAATCCTTGGTCCGCTCCTCTTCACAATATACTCTGCGGATATTGTGTGGGGCATTGAGTCATGCAAACATCACATCTACGCTGATGACCTTCAAATTTATATTTCCATTGATCTCGACAATTTTACACAATCTGTGAAGTCTATTAATGATGACCTGGAACGCATTTCAAATTGGTGCGATAGTAACTGCCTGCTACTTAACCAAAAAAGTCCAAAAGTTCCAAAAGTCAGAAGGAAAAAATTTTGGCATTAAATCCAGTAATTTATATTAAGACTGAGCGTCTCGAGTTTGTTAATGAAGCGCGAAATCTGGGCGTGATTATGGATAGTGACCTTAGGTTCGAGAAGCATGCAGTGGAGGTCGCACGGAACTGTTTCTTCAGACTAAATCACATCGACTACGCAGGTTTCTGAGTGTAAATACTCGAGCTCTCCTTTGCGATACACTAATAATGTCCAAGCTGAACTATGGGTTTACTAATGTATTGCCAAAAATCGTTTCCCAAAGTATTACTTCCCAAACTATTTTCCGCAAATTATCACTTGGCAAAAAAACATTTCTCAAAACAACTTAAAGCAAATAAACAGTTAGCAAAAGTTATTATGGCAAGTTATTGTTTACCAAATAAATACTTGGTCAAAATTCATTTTACAAAGCATTATTCAGTCAAAAGTATCGTTTGGCAAAAACGGCGGTATCCCACGTTTTGCCATATCATAATGTAGGGTACCTATAACTTTTCCATGCACCAACCTTGTTTAAGTTTGATACAAAACTAAGTTTTTTAGTGAAATATTTTTTTTCGCTTTTATATAAAAACAAGTGCGAGTCGGACTCGCGCACCGAGGGTTCCGTACAAACCTGCAATGTCAACAACATTTTTTCACGGGTTAAAGGCAATTAGATCTAAGTATTTGATATGAATTTCAACTTGATAGCTCTACGCGTTCATGAGGAAAAAAGTAATAAGTTTATATTTATTAAAAAATATATATTTTGTAATGTAACTAAAAATTTAAGGTTTTCGGAATTTTTCCTTTATGTGTGCTATAAAACGTTGCTTCATGCCAAATTTCAAGATTCTAGGTCGACTGGAAGTACCCTTTAGGTTTTGATTCCCTTGCGAGTACTTGCGAGTTTCAAAATATGCAGCTTAAATTGCTGTTTCTTTTGATTGCGTTGACATAGAAGTTAGATTTTGTTACAGCTTAAAGGTATTATAGACCTGAGTATTTGGTATGAATTTCAATTTAATACCTCTACGCGTTTATGAGGAAATGGGTAGTAAGTTTAAAATTATTAAAAAAATATATATTATGTGATGTAACTAAAAATTTATGGTTTTCGTAATTTTTCCTTTATCTATGCTATAAGACGTTGCTTCGTACCAAATTTCAAGATTCTGAGTTCACGGGAAGCACCCTGTAGGTTTTGATTCCCTTGCAAGTGTCGAAAATTTGCGGCATAAACGGCTGTATCTTTTGATTGCGTTGGCTTAGAAGTTTGATTTTTTCACAGCTTCAAGGGACAGTAGACCTGAGTAATTGATATAAATTTCAGCTTCATACCTCCACGCGTTCCTGAGAAAAAGGGTCTTGACAGACGGACGGACGGACGGACAGACGGACAACAAAGTGATCCTATAAGGGTTCCGTTTTTTCCTTTTGAGGTACGGAACCCTAAAAAAGAACTAACACCCGAAGTTTCAGGAAGAACTTCGAACCTATTTTTGCTTATGTGTACTGACCTAACAAACAAAATGCGAAATATAAATTTAATCAAACAATTGACAACATTTCATTTTTTTAGCATACGTATTTTATTGTCTTAAAGGAAACTAGATACAAAATAAAACGACCATATTTTTTTATTTTCAGAAACACGCACGTCTTCTTATATTTTTTAAATTTTAAAGTTTAAAATATTTTTACCGGAAGTGACGAAACAACGAGGCTCACAATATGTTTTCTTTTGCCTAACATTCTAAAAAACATAGTTACAAATGTCACTTTAGTATTGCCAGGGCTATGTTAAAAAACAGTTTCTGTATTTTTTAACATCTGCAGATATGTTTTTCTTTTATACAATTAAATCAGCTTAGTTCAATTCATCATCCCTTATGTATGTTGTTGTTCCTTTTTTAAATACACTTTGTGTTGGCAAAGCCTTTATCTGCGTTCGGAGTGTTTTTGCTGCCAGTTTGTTACTTTTGTAGCTACTTTTTCAAGGTTATTTATAATGGTAAGTATGGTAACCCTGATACTTATGTTGTGTGGCTTGCTAGATTTTTTTTTTATCGTGGCACAGGCATGTTCACTGAGAGCCATGGTGTGACGTCATCAGCGTATTTTTGTGTTTTTACCATTTTCTCGGAAATGCAACCACAGAAAAAACTGAAATAAATTTTTACGTGCTTTACAAAGCCAAATCTCGAAATGGTTTTCGAATTAGAGCTCCATATAATTTTGAAATGTTGTCAATTATTTGCTATATAACACTTGCCAAAATAAAACGTTAGCATAATAAACGTTTGTCTTAATAAAACTTGACGCAGTAAAATTATGCGAAATGATAATTTGACCAAATGAATAAAATGCGAAATGAAAACTTGCTAAAGTTTAATTTGGGAAATGAAACTGATGCCATAAGTTTATTGGGAAGTAAAATTTGGCGAAAAATACTTTGGCTAAACGGCGGTATCCCGAACTATGCCTTGACTGCCTACGGACCTTGTTTATTTGCAAAGACCCATAAACTTTTGCAACGTGTCCAAAACGCTTGCGTCCGCTTTTGCTATGACATACCAGCTCGGGCACATATCACACCATATATTAATAATGCGGACTTATTAAAAATGGGTAATAGGATAAAGTTATTTATGGCAACTTTATTATTTGGAATTATTAAAACTCAGAAACCAACGTATCTATACGAAAAATTAATTTGGCGTTGATCTAGGATAGGTGACAGCAACAAAATCAGGGCATGTTCAAACCCGCTTGGTGTGCCTGAACATCGAACTGCCGCCTTCCGCGGTAGCTTTCGATTTCAGGCCACTAAGTGCTGGAATGACATCCCTCCACACTTAAGACAGCTTAACTCTAAGGCTAGCTTTAAAGTCAAATATAAAAAGGTTCTCCTTGAATCGCAGAAGTCGGTCCCTCATTGACCAACTACCTTTTTTGATTTCTTCATGATTTCTTCATAATTTTTCCCACGCACTCATCCACGAGTTTATTATTTATTTATTTTCTCAATTAAATTATAAATTATAATGTAATCCTATTTATATTTTTGACATGTGTCTAATTAATTAATTATTATTTGTTCCGTCACGTCCCATATTATTAGTTTTTCTTTATTTTCCTACAAGACAACGTAGGTTGGAATGTGTGCCTTTCGTGTTTTCGAGTAATTTTGTTTCTAATGGGAAGGTGACGACCTTTTCATTTTCGGCGGCATACCTCGTGTGCCGCGCTGCGTTTCGCAAATTGCGAACCCCACAATCGCATATGAGCTCTTGCGCTAAACAGACGTGCGAGATACCTACCCGCGTGTGTGCCGGCCAACCAGCGTTCCTTTTTCACGTGTGTTCCGTGTCGCGTGTGTTCACGTTTTACTGCTAGTGAGCCTCCCCCTTTCATTAACTGGAGGGTGCGAAAAGGACCCACCCCTATGGACCCAACAGTTGGGCGATACAAGCTGATATTGCACCCCTGTGCCGCAGCCCGGTCGAGCTACCTACCCCGAGGCAGCCAAAGGAGTGTCAAGTGAGTCGCCTTATCCCCAACATAATTTTGATCCGTCGAACCGGATTGCATCTTCCAGCTAGTGTTGTCTTGTAGTGTAGTTTCTGTATTACGTACTAAACTTTTCATTTTCCACATTCTTCTAACCGCCATCTTTGTTCCGCAAAATGTCGGAAGAAGAATCGCCGTGTGAACAAGACATTTTCGAAAGGAAACTCATTCTAGATGAGCTAAAACGTACTCTTCAGTTCGCAGCGACTGATGAAGACCAGTTTCGCTCGCGAACTACTGACTTAACTCTTCTTCAAAGAAAGTTCACCAAAGTCCAAACCAAAATTGAGAAAACTTTAATCAAATTAAAAAAGTTCAATAAAGAGGAACAGATTAAATTTCGTAACGACTTCGATGAGTTATATTACGCTGTTGTTGTACAAAACAAGTCATTAAAAGAGAGGGATGAGATCCAAAGACGACTGAGTAGACCAAGTGTGATTCCCTCGATTTCCGATCTTGAATTCCGTTCTAGAAACTTGCCAACATTGCCATTACCTTCTTTCAGTGGCGATCCTACAGATTGGCCGTCATTTCATGATTTGTTTCGTGCGCAGGTTCACAGCAACGGTGCTTACACAGACGCTGAAAAGCTTAGGTACCTACTTTTGACCGTGAAAAATGAGCCCTATAACCTCATCAAATCCATACCTGTGTCTAACGAAAACTATTCGGTAGCGCTTGATATTTTGATAACCCGCTATGAAAACAAAAGAATTATCGCATCTAAGCACCTCGAACGGATTCTCGATATTGAACCTTATTTCGACAAGACAAGTCACAGTTTACGTAATTTACTAAATGTCTATCAGGAAAATATCAAGGCGCTAGAAGTCATGAGATTTCCAGTTACTGAGTGGAGTTTTTTGTTACTGAACATTTTACTTCGCAAAATTCCGGTTAGTACGCGAAAAAGTTTTGAGCGTTCTTTAACAAAACCATCCAACATTCCCGAGGTCGACACATTGATTGCCTATCTTGAACGGGAAATTTCTGCTGACGAAATGGCCACGGTGGCTACCAATAGTAGGCAGTCCGCTAACAAATCTACTACAAATGTGGGTGGTTTACAATTCACCGGCCGCGCCGCTACCGGCGCCGGCCCAGGTATTTCTACGCCAACCGTTCGCAGATCATTCGCAGCCAAGGTGGAGCCAAAACTTTCGGCTTCATTCCAAAATCAGCCTAATGACCAAGCGCATAAGGTCAAAGGTCATACATGCCCCCTTTGTAGTGCTCAACATTCATTACCGAAATGTACAACATTTTTGAATCTCTCTCCTCAACAGAGATATTCGTTCGTCCAAGGAAAAAATGTTTGTTACAATTGCCTTAGCGTCGGACATGACGTCAAGAACTGTAAATCCAGTTTTGACTGTCGCGCGTGTCATAAAAAACATCATTCCCAGCGGGGGGAGCATGAGATTTTATCGATGCGGTTTATCTACAAAAAATGGCCGTTTTAACGAGTTTTGACGTCTATAGTAGGTTAACTTATCGTCGCGAGCACAATGCATCGTTTTTATACCAGTGCCGTGAGATAAAAAAACATCTGTCACTATAAGATAAACCCTATCGCAAATGCGAGCATGATGACAACATAAAAAGATATATTATCGACTTTTGACAGATGTTTCATTTAAATTTATCTCACTTTTGAGAGGGGCATATAAACTTATATCTAGCGTTTCTGTCAGTCATTCTACGAATAAAATCATCACATTTGTCATGATTTGTCCACTGGTGCCTCTTCGCGCCACCTACGCATCCCATTCGTGCCCTTCCTCTGTTTCTGCTCACTGACCGACGTCCAGTGGCCGTCTCCAGGGATTTAAGGACCCGCTCACTGACCTCCGTTCAGCCCTACTCCACGCAACCAAGTAAAAAGGCAAAAATGATTTCTTTCTAATGAACTTGCATCCCAAGCCATTTACTCACCCCACAAATCATACCTAACTTCTACTAAGTACCTAAGTATGTATGGTGTATTTACTACAAATGTATGGTTTCTAGGAAGTTTTCTGGAAAAAGCTTGACACAGACTCCTCCATTTTTTAAGTCCGTTAATAATAAAATGCTTTTGGTTATAAGTAAATCTAATATTTATTTTGTAACTTTAAACAATGAAATAGGTGGTTTACTACATAACTGGGTACCCAATGGAGAAAAGAAGCATGATATGTTTTCTTCTGAAAACGGGAAATTGTTACCAAACCAATTAATATATTCTTCACCTTTGATGTAATCTGTAACAAAAAAATAAGAAGTAAAAAAAAATGTAATGCATTTCCTAGGAGACTCTGGATATGCCTTTGAGCCTGCCTTGGCTGAAGGCGCCCATCAGAGGAGAGGCCGAGTAGACTCCCGAGGCTCGGTACACACATTGCCATTGTGGAGCCTGAAACCCAGTAGAGGAGGAATGGCCAGCTCAATGGAACATTCCCTAATTATATTTAACCCTTGAATGAATGCCCCTGTGCATGTAATATAAAAAAACTATAGTGGAACTTGGGTAATTAATTAAGCATCCAATTTTGAGTTACTATTTTGAAAAAATACAATTCGTACATACATATTCCTTCGTTTTAATATTTCGACCCTTGCGACGAAAAGGGTCACATCTCCAAAAATACGATTTTACACCATAGCCCTTCAAACTTTTTTGAGTGCTATATTTAGCATAACTAAAAAAAAATAGGAGATAATCCGTTTTTTTTTCTTAAAGTCATTTAGTTAAATCATCAGCTATATTTACCACACAGTATTACTTCTGAAATTATTCGGATTCATGAAATTTACAGTTACAATTTAACATGAACCCCTTTTCATTGTACGGCCACAAGGATTTTTTTGTTACATGTGATGATTGAACTGTATTCTCCGGAATTGCTTGTAAAGTGATCGGTTGTAACTAAACTTGTAACTGTTTTCTTCGGAGTGCCAATGAAAGTATCTTAATTTTCGGCCAGACATGTAACCTCAGTATTGTTCCTTCCGACCAAATTTATTGTTTAATAGGTATTTTCCAATATCAAACTGAATAATAATGAGATAATCAGCAAACAGGAAACAAATTCTCCTTATAATCAAATAAAACGTAAAAAATAATCTCAAAAACAAAAACCAATTCTCAGAAATAACTAAAGCAAAATTCTGCCTTTTTTCATAAAAAAATAAGTAGGAAATAAATTATTCCCAAAATCAAGTGACACATAAAAAAATATTATCAAAAATAAAAACCTCTCAGCTCTCAAAACCAAAATAAAACATAATTTTTCTTCATTTCGTCAAAAAATAAGTAGACAGCAAAAAAAAATATTCTCAAACACCGAAGTTATATCTTCTTTTGTTTGAATTGTTGCTGGCTTATCGACGTACACCTTTTCTTTCAAATAACCCCAAAGAAAAAAGTCCAACGGTGTCAAATCACATGATCTTGGCGGCCAATTGACATCGCCATTACGTGAGATAACACGGCCATTGAATTTGTTGCGCAAAAGAGCCATTGTTTCGTTAGCTGTGTGGCAAGTGGCACCGTCCTGCTGAAACCACATATCGTCCACATCCATATCTTCCAATTCGGGCCATAAAAAGTTCGTTATCATCTCACGATAGCGAACACCATTCACAGTAACTGCCTGACCGGCCTCATTTTGGAAAAAATACGGCCCGATGATGCCGCCAGCCCATAAACCGCACCAAACAGTCACTTTTTGTGGGTGCATTGGTTTTTCGACAATCACT
This sequence comes from Yponomeuta malinellus, assembly GCA_947308005.1. Taxonomy (NCBI): domain Eukaryota; kingdom Metazoa; phylum Arthropoda; class Insecta; order Lepidoptera; family Yponomeutidae; genus Yponomeuta; species Yponomeuta malinellus. The sequence continues at coordinate 296,208 of CAMZJJ010000014.1, forward strand.
CTTGGATTCTCATTCGCCCAAATGCGGCAATTCTGTTTATTGACGAATCCACTGAGGTGAAAATGTGCCTCATCACTGAAGATGATTTTCTTCGAAAATTGATCATCCACTGTTGCCATTTCTTGCCACCATTCTGCCCATTCACGACGTTTGGAATGGTCAAGAGGCTTTAGTTTTTGAGCCAATTGCACCTTGTAAGCGTGTAAATGCAAGTCTTTATGCATAATGTTCATCAACGACGAGCGTGAGAGGTGCAATTGTTGGGCACGACGACGAGTTGAGGTGGACGGCTCTTCAGCCACACTATCGCGAACAGCAGCAATATTTTCTGCAGTACGAGCTGTACGAGCATGCACTGGTGTTCTCACATCTTCTACAGACCCGGTTTGCTCGAATTTTTCCACGATTTTTGCGACTGTACGCACATTTGGACGATCAAATTGACCAAAAAAATCACGAAGTGCACGATATGCATTTTGATTTGAACGCCCATTTTCATAATAAGTCTGGATAACTTTAACACGTTGTTGGATTGTGTATCTCTCCATGGTTCAAATTGAGTAAGTCTGAAATAGAGAAATGTCAAATAAAATTCGGAAAAAAACTTGTGTGGTGTGGTTCACATTCAACATCGGCCCTTACAATTTAACCACCCGTTAGGATCAATTGCGAAAGGTGAAGGCTGGATCTTGCTACAAGCTGCTGACAAAGGCTTAGGACGTGTGCTGGGAGTGTTAGTCAATGCATCAGGTGGGTCAGTTAAGGCACATGAAGGAATTTTAGAAGTATTAAATTTTTGAAATACTTGTGTTTTAGGTCCAAGTACATTATTTTTGGTGGATAAATCTGTGTTGTCATCAGCCTCCATAATAGGTTCGGAAATAAAGACTGGTTGTAGAGAAGGGGACTCGAAAGTGCAGGTGAAAGCCTTCAAAGCAGGTGAAGAGTGTGGCTTTATAGCTTTACTTGTAGAACTTGGCTCACTAAAGTCATCATCGAGAATATCTCGAATTGCTATGTAGGTTTCTTCAGCTCCCTTTGGCAAAGGCGAAGCACAATTTGGTGGCTCTAGAAAAAAAAAAATATCAAGGAGCTATAATGTTGTGTATTCACGTATATGTGTATGAAAATTATGCGGACGACTCCAAAATTGTATAATAATATGGATCTATTTTATCCTTTCTTCATAGTAAAATTTACGAAACCGGTTTTTTTGGGATATGAAATATATCTTTAAATTCTAACTTAATCATGAACTTTTATAACTTTACTGATGTTTATATTAATACGTGTCAGTTTATAAAAAAGTGATTTTTCACACCTCCTGCTCGACAATGCCTTATTACGTACCGTCAAATATCATCGTAAAGCATGGCCTTGTCTCTCGAGGGCAATAATAATGAAGAATTTCCCTAGGGAATAAAGTGATTTGAATTTAGAATGTCAAAATTCGCATGAAAACTATGGAGAAGCCCCGCATTGCAATTCGAAATTCGAATTGTTGTTCGAAACTCACCTCTTTTTTTTCTGAAATACTGTGTCCTGTGACCGCGCGAAACACCAACAAAAAAAAGAAAAAAAGGCGCGAATTGCAAATACGAATTTAAAAGTTATATTCAATTTAAGTTGCTAAGCCGTAAAAGAGTGTGGACTTTATATTTAATTTCAGGTTTTAATACATATTTTCAACTTATGCAGCCCTGTCTTTTTATTGTCTCCCAGATGGTGTGAAAAGTAGAGTATTCACCTCTGGAATAAAACATGTCTTAGTCTCGGGCGGTATGAACCCCTCGCTTCACTCAGGACTCTACATAACTCCCTCGCTTCGCTCAGGAGTTAAAATTTAACTCCCTCGCTGCGCTCGCGAGTTAACTCGGAGTCCTTCGCTCCGCTCAGGGTTCAATATGCCGCCCATGACATAATACATGGTTTTATTCCCTTAGTACATAATCTACTATTACGCGAAAATCCTAGACGAATAAAATTACATGTTCCTTTTGTGCCGAAGTAAAAAAATCTATCTGCACATATAACCTCTACCGTAATGTATAAGTTCCGACGTAAAGGGGCAGAAGTGTTCATGTAACCCTTAGAGCACTGATCAATATCATCGAGAAAAGTTGTATGTTTCATTGTAACACGTATTTTCAGCATCTTTTTTTTTCATAGTATTGTATTCAATTGTTAAAAAATAAGCCATACAAATTAGGACTAGCGATTTCTAAACAAAAAATTACTTCCAACGAAAACAACTACAAAAACTCATGTGACTCTTAACGTCGCAGATAACGCTCATGTGACAGATATAACTAGATTATATTGATTTTTGAATTAAAACAATATAATGTGAAAATATGTAAATTATTAACTTACCATCTTCGCGATCACAAGATTCCACTGAACCTGGCGGCAAATCATCATGAGTTTTATCCTTGCTAGTTTTATCCAATGCTAAATTTAAAATCATTCTGGATCGTTTAGGTTTCATTTTTTTATGAAGCGGTCATTTACCATACGTTTCTAAAAAGTAACGACAGTAAAACAACGGATATAATAGAAAAAGGTCATAAACAATAGAAACAGAGCCGCTAAACGTCCTCCTCCCACGAGATCCGGTGACAAGTGAAGACGCGACCCCAGGGCGCTCGCGCGCGCGCCGCGAATAAGGTACTCATATGTAAGTCAACGCTATTTTCGTCGGAACCAGTCGACTTGTATCTTTTCAGCACAAACTTATCTCGTGAAATAAAGTGAATTTGAAAAAAATAATAATACAGTAATAAAGCTAAAAAACCGGCCAAGTGCGAGTCGGACTCGCGCACCGAGGGTTCCGTACAAACCTGCAATGTCAACAACATTTTTTCACGGGTTAAAGGCAATTAGATCTAAGTATTTGATATGAATTTCAACTTGATAGCTCTACGCGTTCATGAGGAAAAAAGTAATAAGTTTATATTTATTAAAAAATATATATTTTGTAATGTAACTAAAAATTTAAGGTTTTCGGAATTTTTCCTTTATGTGTGCTATAAAACGTTGCTTCATGCCAAATTTCAAGATTCTAGGTCGACTGGAAGTACCCTTTAGGTTTTGATTCCCTTGCGAGTACTTGCGAGTTTCAAAATATGCAGCTTAAATTGCTGTTTCTTTTGATTGCGTTGACATAGAAGTTAGATTTTGTTACAGCTTAAAGGTATTATAGACCTGAGTATTTGGTATGAATTTCAATTTAATACCTCTACGCGTTTATGAGGAAATGGGTAGTAAGTTTAAAATTATTAAAAAAAAATATATTATGTGATGTAACTAAAAATGTATGGTTTTCGTAATTTTTCCTTTATCTATGCTATAAAACGTTGCTTCGTACCAAATTTCAAGATTCTGAGTTCACGGGAAGCACCCTGTAGGTTTTGATTCCCTTGCAAGTGTCGAAAATTTGCGGCATAAACGGCTGTATCTTTTGATTGCGTTGGCTTAGAAGTTTGATTTTTTCACAGCTTCAAGGGACAGTAGACCTGAGTAATTGATATAAATTTCAGCTTCATACCTCCACGCGTTCCTGAGAAAAAGGGTCTTGACAGACGGACGGACGGACGGACAGACGGACAACAAAGTGATCCTATAAGGGTTCCGTTTTTTCCTTTTGAGGTACGGAACCCTAAAAATGCTTGTTATGACAATATAATAAAACACATTACGGTATATGTGCGTATATAACCCTTTTCGTCGCATGGGTCGATTTGATTTATTTGTAAGATTTGATTGATTGTAGCATAGACCAAACATTATTGTAGTCAGCGCGTTCAAAATATCCTGTAACAAATAAAGAGCATAATTAAAAAGGAGTCCAAAACATTCCAATATGAAAAGAAAAAAGGTAAGACATGTTACGAAACTGATTTTAGATGCCCCTAAGAGCAAAAATTGACGCTATACTGGATAGACCTCTATGGTCTATCTATCCAAATACTGTAGGTATTCACTGAGCATTGCCTAAGTACACATTTGCATTAGTTTGACAAGCATATTATTTACCTATTGTACTCGGTTGGTGATGGTGAGTCAAGTATTGAACTTAATTTAATATATCACTAGATAATAAGTACTATCAACACTTACATTCCGCCACTGCTCCAGTCGTGTCGGGACCATGCTCCTTCGACAAGGCTCAATGCGCCCCACTCTTTCAACAACCTTTCGCTTCCCATGGGGCCAGAAAACTCATTGTTGGCTAAATTACTGTGGAGCGTCATATACTCGAACGAACCTCAGTTGATTTTGTTTACTGCGCCCTCTAAAACAGAAAAATATTATAGTTCTTGCCGATGAGTGACTTGTATATGATATGATGTCCGTATGAGCTTGTAGGAAGGATCTCCAACTATTGTAGTATTGTATAAATTAACTGCAATGGCTATAAAGTTTGTACTTACTTCATTTTCGGCATCTAAGCATCTATTGTCCGTTATTTGTTTGTTTATTTACATTTTATTTGATACCTAGCACAGACTAAGTAAAGGAAAGATCACAGACAGAAAAACGCAAATTGAACGAATGAAATAGTGATTTTCGGTGGATTTTCGTCACATCCCTATTTGCCGATTCAGTGTTGTCATACCAATAAGTAGATAAAATCTTATCTCCTATCTAAGGAAGATATGTATATCGAAGAGAAGTCATGCTCGCGGGTGGGATATAATATCGTAATGTTTTAAAATTTTAACCTATCTATCTAGATAGGATAAGAAACTCATGCTCCCCCCGCTGATTCACTTCCCACCGCAATCAGCGGTTGAGCCGTCCGCTCATGTTGTCTCACTCCCTCCTACAGAGCAGTGCTATTATGATGTTTCAACAAAGCAAGCTAGTGTCGACGCGGTTCCTTCGGACCCGCCGGCACGGAATCAAGAGTTGCTCATAAATAATTGCGCATCGAATACACCGAGCGCTCTTACGACAGTTCTTTTATGTACGGCTCTTATCGATATTCGTATAGGTACAGAAGTATCGACCGTACGTTGCATTGTTGACACGGGGAGCCAAGCGTCTTTTATCACTGAAGCCTGCGTACATCGCCTAGGTATTGAGCGACATCATGCGAATATTCCGGTGTTTGGTATAGGTGATACCGAGCCAATAAAACCTAAGGGTTCCGTTTCGTGTCTCATTCTTCCAAAGGGCAAACCTGCCCCCTTGATTTCCGTGGAGGCCTTAATTTTAGCCAAATTGGTTTCACAAATGCCAAGTGTACCGCTGCCCCATACACAGTGGTCACATTTGAATAATCTGACATTAGCTGATCCGGAATTTTACAGTCCGCAGCCCGTGGAAATGTTACTCGGAGCCGACGTTCTGTCGCATATTTTATTAAATAACATAATCACTGGACCGCCGGGCTCGCCTATTGCAATGAATAGTGTATTTGGATATTTACTGTTAGGCAAAATTGATTTTACATCTTCCGTTCCGACCCCACTCCAGGTGTGTTTTAGCTCGTTTGACAACGATAATCTCCAACGATTCTGGGAGCTGGAGTCATTTTCTGAGTCATTTTCTGATAAACGGAGTTACACTCCCGATGAAGAGCTATGCGAAGCCTTTTATGAAAAGACGCATACTCGCAATGAGGACGGGCGCTACGTGCTAGCCCTGCCATTCAAGCCCGATGCCTTGCCCTTGGGCGAGTCGCGGCAAGCGTCGCTCGCTAGATTCCATAAATTAGAGCAGAGACTAGGACGCAACCCTAAGCTCAAAGCTGACTATCACGCTTGTCTCCAAGAGTACGTGGATTTACATCAGATGGAGCTCGTCGATGGTGAGGACGCTTTGCCAGGGTTTGCCTACTACATTCCACACCACTGTGTTGTGAAAGAGTTAAGTGAAACTTCTCGTACGCGTGTTGTTTTCGACGCTGGTAGTAAGACAACAAACGGGTTATCCCTTAATGATGTTTTATTCACCGGTCCCAAGCTTCACTTGGACATAGTGGATGTACTGCTAAAGTTTCGTATTCACTCCGTCGCGTTTACTGCCGATATAAAACAAATGTATCGTAATATTCTCATCCGCACTGAAGATAGAGATTTTCAGCGCATACTCTGGCGTGACTCGCCTGAAAAACCTGTCCGTGACTATCGACTTTGTACAGTGACGTTCGGTGTAAATGCCTCACCGTATCTTGCGTTACGTACGATGCGACAGCTAGCTTCTGACGAAGCTGCCGGTTTTCCACTTGCGGCTCCCGTCTTACTAAAGGACGTATTTGTTGACGACGTTGTCTCCGGCGCAGATTCAGAGGCTGAGGCCCTTACTCTGCAAAGACAACTCATAGACATGTGCGCGGCAGGTGGGTTTGAGTTGCGTAAATGGCACAGTAATTCGCCAGCATTACTTGCTGCGGTACTACCGACAGACTCACATGGTGAGCGGCAAGAGGACGACGTCCCTTTCGCGGAGCTGGAGAGGGACTCGAAAGTGAAGGTTCTCGGGCTTCAGTGGAACCCTAGATCAGACTCTTTTCATTTCAAGGTACAGGTGGCCTCCGAGCAGTGTACAAAGAGAGCTATACTCTCCGAGATAGCGAGAATCTACGACCCACTCGGGTTTCTTTCCCCGGTAACCTTATATGCCAAACATTTGATCCAACTTTTGTGGATCGCAAATGTGGACTGGGACGAGGTCCCACCTCTGGATATCGTGAATTCGTGGACTTGTTTCACAAGTCAATTATCACTTCTATCACAAGTCGCTTTTCCGCGTCACATTTTTCATGAATCGGATCTAATTCAGATCCACGGGTTTTGTGACGCATCCGAGAGAGCTTTCGCGGCTTCTGTGTACATTCGCCTGTCCACTAGCGATGGACGAGTCCATACGTACCTAGTTATTGCAAAGACTCGCGTAGCACCACTACGTGTTCGTCTAACTATCCCTCGACTTGAACTGATGGCGGCTCTGCTATTGTCAAAATTAATCGACAAAGTGTTAATTACCCACAGCGACCGCATCAGCCCCGAACAAGTCTACGCATGGTCGGATGCATCCATCGTGCTAGCCTGGCTACGCTCAGCGGCGCACGAATGGAAAACTTTCGTATCAAATCGAGTTAGTGCGATTCAAAAACGCGTACCATCGGGTTGTTGGCGCCACGTCCCGTCAGCTGACAACCCAGCCGATGCAGCATCCCGTGGCATGCTCCCAGCTGCATTAGTTCAGCATGAGTTGTGGTTTCATGGCCCTTCCTGACTCCAACAGGGACCGGAGTTCTGGCCGAGTGATAAGGATTTTTTGCGTACTACTGAAGAAAGACGTAAACAACCGTGTGAGTCAACGTCTTTGTTATCGGGCGCGTTTACGGCGACCGATGTACAGGATGATGAAATATTTTCACGATATTCTTCATGAGGAAAGCTTGTTCGCATTACGGCACTAATCTTTCGCTTTTATAACAAGTGCAAAAAAGTATTACAGTGCCAGAATATAATTTGACGTTAAATCGACTAATTGGCTTAGTACAAAAAACGGTTTTTACAAATGACATAGAAAAACTCAGTAAGGGTAAATTGCCCTCGAGTAAATATCTTCGACGTCTTACGCCATTCCTGGATAGTGACAATCTTCTTCGTGTTGGTGGAAGGATTCATAAATCTCTTCTACCTTACGACTCGAGACATCAATTAATTCTTCCAAAACATCATCCTTTAACTAACCTCATTATCGATGATGGCCATATTGCGCATTTACATGCCGGCCCGCAGTGCCTACAATATTTATTGATGCAACGATTTTGGATAATTTCTTGTCGGGACATTGTGCGCCAACGTGTACATCGTTGCGTTAGATGTTTTCGCGCGCGCCCCTCGCGCCTTCAGCCCCGTATGGGACAGATTCCTGCAACTCGACTGCGCCCAGCAAGACCTTTCCTAAAGACTTCGGTCGACTTCGCCGGTCCCTTTTACGTCCGCGCTAATAAGGTCCGCAATGCAAAAATTATAAAATGTTACGTGTCGGTATTCGTGTGTATGAGCGTCAAGGCCATACATCTTGAACTCGTCTCCGAACTTTCTACAGAAGCTTTTCTTTCAGCTCTGAGACGTTTCACGTCTCGGCGAGGTCTATGTACTGATATATATTCTGACTGCGGAAAAAACTTCGTCGGTTGCAGCAATTATTTAAAAGAATTGTTTGCTTTTCTGCGTAGTGATGCCGTACAAGGTGCACTACACCAAGAAACCCTTCAGCAGGGTATAACTTGGCATTTTCAACCACCGTATGCCAGTCATTTCGGTGGACTTTTCGAAGCAGGTGTTAAGAGTTTTAAACACCACTTATACAGGGTGATCGGCACTCGTACTCAGACATATGATGAAATGCATACTCTATTGTGTCAAATAGAGGCGGTTTTAAATTCAAGACCCCTCTGTGTGTTAAGCGCTGCTAGCTCCGACCCCTTACCTCTGACGCCGGCTCATTTTTTGATTGGCGAGCCTCTAACGGCTCTACCGGATGTGACTTTACTAGACGATAACCCTAACCGACTCACACGTTGGCGCTGGATACAACAGTCCGTCCAGCACTTCTGGAGAAGGTGGAGTAGGGAATATCTTCACGAGCTCCAACAAGGAAGCAAGTGGCTTCATGATCGTGGTCCCCCGCTTCGTGAGGGCACCGTTGTTGTGGTTTGTGACGAACAGCTTCCGCCGCTGCAATGGAAGCTTGCGCGTGTCCATGCTCTACATCCGGGTACAGATAATGTCACACGTGTCGTGACATTGAAAATAGGGAACACGCTTTTCAAACGCCCAGTCGTCAAGGTGTGTCCCCTACCTATAGAATAGAGCGTTTACATCGTTACAAATTTAATCTTGGTACTTACTTATATTTAGTGTATTTTTAGTTTAATTGTTTTCAAATAAGTTTATATAAGTTTATAACTTTATAGTTCGTTAAAAGTACTGCGTGCTTTTAAGGTGAGCGGCATGTTCCGTCACGTCCCATATTATTAGTTTTTCTTTATTTTCCTACAAGACAACGTAGGTTGGAATGTGTGCCTTTCGTGTTTTCGAGTAATTTTGTTTCTAATGGGAAGGTGACTACCTTTTCATTTTCGGCGGCATACCTCGTGTGCCGCGCTGCGTTTCGCAAATTGCGAACCCCACAATCGCATATGAGCTCTTGCGCTAAACAGACGTGCGAGATACCTACCCGCGTGTGTGCCGGCCAACCAGCGTTCCTTTTTCACGTGTGTTCCGTGTCGCGTGTGTTCACGTTTTACTGCTAGTGAGCCTCCCCCTTTCATTAACTGGAGGGTGCGAAAAGGACCCACCCCTATGGACCCAACAGTTGGGCGATACAAGCTGATATTGCACCCCTGTGCCGCGGCCCCGTCGAGCTACCTACCCCGAGGCAGCCAAAGGAGTGTCAAGTGAGTCGCCTTATCCCCAACATTATTATAAATGGACATATACAATTGTTGGGCATTACTTCGTCACGAAGCATGCACTTAAATAAATAAATATTAAATCATCATCATCAACCCATTATGTCCCCACCGAGGGGCACGGGTCTCTTCCCTGAGGAAGGCATAGGCCATACTCCACCACGGGGGCCAAGTCCGGATTGGTGGAGGCTTGTAGACTAGTGGCTCGTCTACTGTCAGAAGTTGTCAAGCCGCCCTAAGGCCTCTGACTTGGCTTAACGACTGCCATCTATCGACGGCAGCCGGCACCAACAGCTTAACGTGCCTTGCGAAGCACGGAACCGCTCGGAAAAATGCCACTAGCGTTAGGCATAGACGGCGACCCATCCATGCACTGAACGCGCCCTGTGTTGCTTAACCTTCGTGATCGTTTAAGATCACTCAGGCAGCCGGGGCTACGAGCGATTCTATTAAATACTATATCATAATTCGACATATTACTATCACAATGACATTTATTCAATATGTACTTATTTAATTTAATACACCGTTAATGCTATCATTAATAATTTATACTTTGACATTTGAATATCCAATTGCTGCCGATTCATTTATTTATTTATTAACCTAGTTTCGTTTCCGAGTGCTGCACGTCAGCGCTTTACTGGGTACTGACGGAAGACCAGCGCTGGAGTGGTCTGCCTCTTCAGCATATGCTGAGTCAGAGCCCCTTTGCATTTGCCACACCCACAAATCGTTTTCTCGTATTCTGTTGTTTTGCCTGTGCTTGCATTTTTGTGCTCTCTGTTTGTCTCAATGTTGTAAAATTGTGCTCTGTTTTCTCTTGTGCAACTATTTCTTGTATTTAAATTGTTGTATATGTGTGTGTACGCGGATGCAAATAAATGTTTTATCTATCTATCTATCTATCAAAACGACCTTAAAGAAATCTCCATAATGGGCATTAGCATTGATGGTTTTATTTTTTTCGGTATGTAAACTACTTTGTAAATCAGTTTTAAATAATTCTAATTTTTTTGTTGTCATGGGCCTGTAAAGTATATTATTATCTTGTTCTGATTTTTTAAAATCAGATTCAAAGTGTACAATTTGACCACTGTCTGACTTTAAGCAATTTATTGTAGAATAGTGCGAAAATTCACAGTCACACAGTCACAGTATACATTATCAAGACAGGTGGCTGTAATTTCGGTAATCCTAGTGGGCTCTAAGAAAATATTAACTAAATTAAAAGACTTGAAAATAAGTTTTAATTTAGTATTTAAAGTGGAATCTACCAGCAAGTCGATATTAAAATCTCCACAGACTATAAGGTTCTTGCTACTACTTGAGGCTACATTTAAGACATCCTCTAGTACTGATTCAAATAAACTGTAGTCACTGGCGGGGGGCCTGTATACGCTTACTACAATGTGCTTAGCCAGTTCAACACATGATAGCTCAATAAGTTTTTCAACAGAAAGTCGGCAAATATCTTTCCGTTCTTTATATTTTAAACTACTATTTACTATTATTAAGGATCCCCCGTGCAATGCAGATTTTCTATTGAAGCAACTGGCTATTTCATAATTATGTATAGCAAAATTCATTTGAGACTCTAGTAGCCAGTGCTCTGTGACACAAAGTATATTCACTCTATTTTGTTCTAAGAACAACTCTAATTCTAGTAGTTTACCAGAAAAGCCACCCTGTAAATTTTGGTTAGCTAAGACAAGTTTGTTTAAGGGGGACTTTTCTGTTGTCTGCGCTGACAGTTTAAATCAGCAGTCAAGCTTAACCTACTTATGCTAGGTTTTTTTACAGCCTCAGAATACAGAGGTTTGCAAGTAGAATTTTTTCTACAGTTTGTATCCACGACTGGTCCCTGTTTTATTGTCTTAACAATAATAGGGTCATAAATATTGAATGCCAACAATTTGGCAATCTGTCGCTTTGAAGAAAGGGGCACATGCATTGTGTCCCTAGTCAATATAAAGTTTCGAATAAATTTATTCGTATCAAAGTACAATATTTGGTCTCGATGGCCAAAGGTCATATTATACAATAGCCGGTTTAACTTATCTATCCGGGCATTTTGTGTCTCTGATAGAGTCTTAGAATAAGGAAAAGCACAGATTACAATTTTCCTTGCTTGAAGAGTAACTATAGATGTATGTGTATTAATATTCGTCTTTGCACCGACTACCCGTATCTATTTCTCCTTCGGCAAATCTCCAATATGAGGTTGCCTGGAAGAAATTGCTATTAGCAATAAGGCCGCCAATTGTATCTTTTCTTTTGTCATTGCTGTTTCTGTAACATTTTTTTCCGGTATACAATAAAGAATATTCTTATCTTATCTTCTTATCTTATAGAATCATAATAATTTGTCAAATCATCGCGCTGTATTCCTTTGCTGTCCCCTATTAATAACACAACAGTGGTATTACTATCATACTCCTTACTAAGCATACAGTTGACTATCTGCATGTAAGATGCATAGGGCATACAAACATTCTCAACATGTTGCTTTAAATTATTTTGTAGTATACTGCCTAACCCTACACCTATTTTATCTGAATAGATAATGGTTTTGTACTGGGCGTGATTGTCAGGAACTCTGCAGGTGGTGGGTCTAGACTGCGGCTGTCCATCCGGTACGGAATCAGGGGTCGGTGTGGCACTGCACCGCTCATTGACTGGAACTGAGTTGCTGGTTGGTCTATTTGCGGGTTGTACTCCAGGTCTTGCATTACAGGTCGACGGCGCACTGGTCTCCGCTGTCACATTTGATGGTGCAGGCTGTCCGCTTAGCTCGCCTCCATGCTGTTGTGCCGGATCCAGCGGTAAAGGGGCCGGTGTGTTGGGCACATGGCACGGTGTAAGCAAGCCTAGCTTCTGACTGCCCTTTTCACTGCTCCGTGGCTGCATGGTGCTCAGCTGTAGAGGGGCTGGGTCTCCAATCACAGCAGATGGTGGTTGTAGGGACAGTAAGCTTGATTTGCCTTCTGAGTCTTCCAAGTCCTGGATAAAGTTGGACTCAACACGTTCCAGATTGCTCTTGCTTAGTGCAATCAACCCATTCATCGATGAAATGCAGTCATTGTACTGAGTTTGTATAGATGAGTACTTGCAGGTGATGTCCAGTAACTGAAACTGCAGGTCATCCACTTGTATTTGTAGTTCAGCCATCGCTAGCTCGTGGTCCACATTGTTAGTGAATAGTTCCTTCTGACATTCGGCCATTTCCATTTCTAACTGTAGTTTTTGACGGTGAATTGGTATACTTTCCATTTGTATATATTTTTTTGTTTTAATATATTTCTTGATTTTCCTTACGCTGTTCATTTTTATACTGCTGCTACTGCTGGCTGTAGTTAGGTCGACAGTTGGTATCCCCGTGTCACTCATAACTTCATTATACAAAGCCATGGTTCTAGCGCTCTCTTTTTGTTGTTCATGCTCACTTATTTGCTGAAGCTCGTGGTGTGCCTCAGCAAGCTGGTGTTCAAGTGAGCGTATACGTTGTAGTGCTACATCGTGGACATCATGGCATTTGTTGAACGAGTGGACTTGATGTTGCAGCTCATCCCGCTGGGCACTTAGGTCCTGGCATTGGATGTCCAATTCATTGAGCTCTTCTTTGAGCGCTGAGTTGGTTTTGTTCTGTTTACGGATCTCCTCTTCACTTTCCTCTCGTTCTTGAAGAAGCGTGTCGCACAGCTCTTTGCTCTTTTTGAGCTCGAGCAGGGTCGCCTTTAGCCTCAGCTCCATGTCGCGTACAGTCATCTTGCTTCGGGTCAACATGCTAACTGTCACCTGGAAAAAACCGGGAATCGGTGTCAGTGTCGGACTATGTAAGATGTTATTGACCGATAACAAGTAGATAGTACGTTTATAGATGTGGGGTGTGAGTTTTGTGATGGCTGAGGCTAGTTGTTTTGTCTCAACTTTGCTTCCACTTTTCGTCAAGTAAAGAGAGCCAAAACCGAGCCGAAGTGGTTGTATGGGACGTGTCTCACGTACGTGAGGTTATGTACAGTTTGTTTAAGCAGTAAGGAGTGTAGTATGAGGCGTAAAATACAGGATTAAAACAATACTTCCCCGGTTTAGTCGTTGCAATTCGAACCGTTTGACAGTTCGGTGGCCCGGTACAATTATAGTACGTTTGTCTTGTAATTGTCTGATTTTCACTATTAACTTTTAATGTAATTGCACTATTATGAACTCTTGATATGATTTAACGTTTAATTGGACTCTAAATACACTAAAATTACAAATTATTTTTAATAAAACTACTGAGCTGCTTTTGAAGTCAGCTGTTCGGTCTGGGGTTGCCAGCCGAAAAAAAACAGTTTCAGTATCATCATGATGTGGTTGGCTGGAAGAAATTTATGTAGAAATAAGCTCGCCTATGTACACGTTCTTATTGCTTTGTTTTATGTGTAACATATTTCTTTCTTGTGTACAATAAAGTATAACATAATTTACACCATCCAACCATTTTACTATATAAGAAAGACGATTGCGATTTTTATTATATAAGAAAGACGATTGCGCGTTATACTGCATTCTCGCAAATTTTGTTTGAATTGAAGGTGTTTTTACAACAATATAATGTCTTCTTTTATTTTTTTGTTATGGTCATATGGTAAGGTTTTGTGTTTTCTTAATATTACATGTTATATATACAGCCTTCTAATGGAATGGAGATTGTGTTTATCAAATGGCCAATTATAGGTTTCTCTTGAATGTTCTCGAGTATATAGGTAATCTTTGCTGTAGACGCCAACTAAAGGGTGCCACAATAACATATACATATATATATATATATATATATATATATATATAGGGAAGAGCGGGTGATCGTGCTCTTCCACTATAAAGGGAAATTTCCCGCCAGGCAGATCGTATGCCTGGGGACGGCCGGTCCGACTGATGTTTTTTTTTTTTTTTTTTAGCCCTAAAAAGGGCACCCTCCGGAGGACACGGGGGAGGGAGGTGGTGAATGCTCATGCATAACAGCACGGGCCCAGCCGTGCTGCCAATGTGGGACTCACAGGAAGTGCGCCTACCCACTAAACACCACCTGGGGGCTGGTTTGGTCCTAAGGACCCCTAAACCGACATCTTGAGCGACCCACCTCGATGCCGAGGAGGGCGCGCAGCGGAGCTCCTTAAGGGAGCGTCCGCTTGGGACAGCTCGTCACATCGTGACCGCGGCTAGGAGGGAGAGGCGGGGACACCGGCGGGAACACCGGCGGGGGCGGGGGCGGGGGCTACGTCTGACTGGGACTGGGCCTCTAGTAGGCGGTCCAGATCAGATGAAAGTTGATCGGGGGGGTCGACAAGGGCGTTCCTAGGCCTGCGCACCAGGTAACGGGGGTTCGTCGTGGGGGGAGTGTAGTCCGCTGCTTGGCGGATAAGGGGGTTGGGATGCACTTCGGCCGTGCTGAAAAAGGTCTCTGAGAGAGATTAAATGAATTGTTGGATAGTTGGGATATCCATGTCCCGATGGAGGTCGGCATTCCTGACACACCAGTGTGCGTTCAGAGCCCTACGGATAAAGAGATTTTGAACTTTCTGAAGTTCGTACAGGACTTTGGGGGCCGCGTGGGCGAAGACGGGTGCCGCGTAAGTCAGCACGGGACGAATGCAAACCTTATAGAGCGTTCGCTTGTTCCTAGGGGACATCCTACTGTGTCGGCCTATCATGGAGGATAGGCGGCCTAGGTAAAAACGGGCGGTCCGGGTCACCTTCCGGATGTGTGGCCTAAATGTCAGTCTGCTGTCTAGGGTGACACCTAGATACTTGGCGGTGGTTCGCCAGGGGACTGGGGTACCTAGCATACGGATAGGGCGGTCGGAGAGACCGCGGCGGACCTTATGGTCGAAGCGGATCGCGGTGCTCTTTTCCGGGTTGGCCTCGATTCGCCAGAGCCTGAACCAGGCACCTAGCTCATCGACCGCGGATTGGAGCCTACTCAGAATAACTGACATTTTCCGACTCTTGCAGTAGAGTGCGGTGTCGTCAGCGAAAAGTGACAGTTGGACCCCATTGCCGGGGATGGGGATGTCGTTTGTGTACGAAATGTACAGGAGGGGGGAGAGCACGGAGCCTCGCGGGACCCCGGCTCTGAGTGGGCGGAGGGAAGAGAGAACGCCCTCGTGTCTGAAGCGGAAGGAGCGGTCCTTCAGAAAGGAAGCTAAGACGCGGACAAGTCGGTCGGGGAGACCCAGCTCATACAACTTATAAATGAGCCCGGCGTGCCAGACCTTATCGAAGGCCTTGGCGACATCGAATAAGACGGCTACCGTCTTTTCGCGCCTGGGGAAAAACCCGCTCAGAATGAACTCTACTATGCGGTGGACTTGCTGAGGGCAAGAGTGAATTGCCCGAAAGCCAAATTGGTGAGGGATGATGAGGGGGGGGCCCTCTGAAGGGAAGAGGTGATTCCTCATACGAGTGAGGATGACTCTCTCGAAGAGTTTGCCCATAGCCTTGAGGAGGCTGATGGGGCGATGGCTGGATGGGAGGTTGAGGGGCTTTCCCGGCTTGGGGATGCCTATGACGGTCGCCTCCTTCCACGCGGTTGGGAAGTGACAGTTGTCAAAACAGGCATTGAAGATGACTGCTAACAGGGTTAGCACCTGAGTGGGGAACATCTTGAGCGCTAGGTTGGCAATACCATCCGCTCCTGGGGCCTTTTTACGTTTCAGTCTTTTGATGAAAGACTGAATTTCGTCCGTGGAAATCGCAATGGGATTTTCGTCGGTTGGCAGAGGGAGGGAGGTCTTTTTACGGACTTCCTCCTCGACCATACCGACGTGAGCTGGGTCGCACTGCTGAGTGCTGGGCGAGCATTGGGACTCAATGCTGTCGGCGAAACACTCGGCCTTCTCAACGTCCTCGAAGGCGGTAGAGCCATCGGGGCGGGCCATAGGTGGTGTGTGAGTGATCGCGTTTGCCCGAAGGGCCCTGGCTACTCTATAGTAAGCTTGGTGGGAGGGGGAGATGGTCTCCATGAGATCGCCCCATTGGGCGTTATTAAGATCAGAGAGACGGGACCTGACTTGCCGCTGGAGATCGTTAGCGCGTTTCCTGTAGGCAGGAGTTGGGTAGAGGGAGGCCCTCCTGAGGGCGGCTCTTTTGGCCCTAATCAGGTTCTTGACAGCGAGAGGCAGTTTCCGGTCGTGGACCAGTACTACACGCTCGCTCTCACGAATGGCTGTTTGGACCAAAAGGGTGAGGGAGTCTACGGCGCTATCTATTTTGTCTGTACTGTCGAAGTGGTCGGACGAGAGCGCATAAGGCGAGTCGGGGGCTTCTAAGGCGGTGACTAGGGAGCTTTTGACACTGTCCCAATTAGTGATGGTTTTAGTGGAGAGTGTGGAGGGTGACGGTGGGGGACCTAGCTGAAGGGACACCGGTCGATGGTCGGAACCTAGGTCGTCGAGAGTCTCGATCGACCTGAGGTTGAGGTGGACGCCCCTTACTAGGGCGAAGTCTAGTACGTCGGGGGCGTGGTCTATGTTATCGGGGTAATGGGTGGGGGAGTAAGGACATAAGACGTCCATCTCTAACGCCTCGGTTAAGCCGAGGAGGGCAGTACCGCCGGGGTTCGTCTGTAGGCAGGTCCAATCCGTATGTTTGGAGTTAAAATCCCCGAACATAACGGTGTGGGCGCCTAGAGCGAGGATGGCTTCGAAATCACTCCTTAGGGGTAGTGTTCTGCTGGGTATGTAAATAGAGGCTATGACTAAGGACGGGTGACCCGTCAGAGCTAATCTACAGATAGTAGCCTCCATGTTAGTGAGGGCCGGAGTGGTGACGGGGGAGCAATGGAGGGACTTTCTAAAATAAATGGCAGTGCCGCCGCCTCTACGGCCGTCGGCTCTGTCATTCCTAACGAGAGAATACTTGGGTATACTCAGGCCCCTGGTATGGGGTTTGAGCCAAGTTTCCTGCACTAGCAACAAATTGACTTCGAAGTCTTTGACGAACTCTCTAAGTTCGGGTACGTTGCTGCGGAGGCCGCGAGCATTGTACGAAATGAGCGAGACACTCCTAGGTTTGACACGACCCGCGCTGACGGGAGACTGAGTGGTCTGAGGACCGGGGGGCGCGACATTAACCTGCTTAGATGAGGGAGAGCAGATGGCTGTGTTCAGCCACAGCCATCAAACGCGCGGTGGGGGAGTATGCGGCGCGCAGTTTGCGCGCCAGGACCGCTATTTCGGCCAAATCAATATGGGCAATGGCGGCGCTGACCGTCAAGAGGTCATCCGCGATCTGGGAGTGCGGGGCGCTAGAGGGGGCGGGGCGCGGAGCGGAGGGGGGAGGCTGGGTCGGAGAAGGGCGGGGGGCCCACGCGGGGGCCTGAGGGGGGTTGGGATTGGTGGTGGGGCGGCCGAGGCGGCCGTGGGAGGGGAAATTGGACGGGGTGATAGCCGACGGTGGCACTGGTCTCCTCTGAGGAGAAGGCTGAGTCGCCTTTGGGGCCTTAGGGGGGGAGGAGCGGGGGGCACGCGGGCACCCTCGGTAGTTGGCCGGATGGCCGGGCTGCTTGCACAGCACGCAAGCCGGAGGACCCTCCGATTCGCGAGTGCGCAAGCAGTCCCCGGTGGCGTGAGGCTCTAGGCACTTCACGCACCTAGGGGGGGGCGGAACAATTAGCCGACGCGTGGCCATAGAGTTGGCAGCGGTGGCATTGGCCAGGGTGGCCGCGCCTGTGGGGATTTTCCACTTTAATGCAGGAGAGCCCACAGACGGTGAGCTCTCCTGAGAAGATGGACCTACTGGAGGGGGTGTTGGTGAGAATCACCAGGGATAGCGGGAAGGTTTTGCCGCGGGAGCTGTGCATGGGATGCACAGCCTCTACGGGATGACCTTGTGCGATAAGGTCATCCTTTATGGAATCCAGAGGAAGTTCTGAGGGAACGCCTCTGAGGACAGCACGTACCTTGCGCTCCTCGGGGAGCGCGTAGGTGTGATACGGGACTTTATTTTGAGTGAGGAGCCTAGTAAGGCTCCCGAAGTGGTCGGTCGATGGGACCTCAATCTTGATGGAGTCGCCCCAGTTTTGGGCCTTTGTGTACTGGACTTTGTGGTCCAGGCACAATTTGGACACCCATGTCCAGGCTGACTTGTCTCTTAAGAAGACGGGAGGGGGGACTTAGCCTTCGGAGGCTGCGGTGAGAACCGCTTGACGGGTTTAGCCGGCGGCGGCTCGGGGATGTCTAAGGGGCGGGGGTGGGGGGCGGTCACCGTGGCGGTAACGGGGGCTGCGGGGAGGCAGGGGGCTGCGGTCACGGGGGACGAGCGGGGGTTAGGCGAGTTGCCTTTCTTGGGGGAAGAAGCTTGCTTACGCAATAGCTTCTTCCTCGGGACAAAGGTTTTAAAACCGTGGCCTTCATCCGAAGAGAATTCAGCCGCGGTGGTGCTTGCGCACGAGTAGACTGCAGCGGCGGAGTCAGGAGACTCGGAGCCGCGGGATACGGAGCGTTTCCGTGGGCGTGAGGGGCCAGGGGTGGAGTCGGTCTCCACGGGGGCCGAGGGGCCAGAGGGGCCAGAGGGGGCGGGGGAGGCGGGGGACTCAGGAGAGTCCGGGATCGCGGTGGCGGCGGTCGGGGGCCTACAGAATGCCTGAAAGGCATCGAGAAGCCCGTGCTCCTTAATGAATCGGAAGAATTGCTCAGGAGAGCAAGGGGGCTGAGTCATCGCGACTGGCGGAACCCCTGCCGGCGGCAGGGGGGCGGGGGGAGCGCGGTTAAAAACCAGAACGGAGAGATAAGGGGACAGAGCAAAGTAAGTAGGAAAAGTCTAGCGGGGGCTAGACACTTACTCACTCGTTGGAATGCGGCAGGCTGGAGAGCCCGGACACTGAAACAAGGAGATAAGAATGTTAGATAATAGTTCGATAAGAGCTCGCCGGCAATACACGGGCGCATTGTGTAAGCGGGCGGGCGGTCGAGTAGCGGAGAGCGAGACGTGTCGCTCTTAACGCTATCGCAAACGAACTCCGACTGATGTTCGTCGGACGTTATATTTATGGTATGTCATGTGAAACATTTTGCTTGCGCGATGTAGAAATGTTGGAGTTTATAGTGCGCGCGCAGAGTTGACATGTGCTCGCCACATCACTTCCCTTCAAGACCGTAGCTACGCATAGCTAGGTCTGATAGGAATCGAAGTCTGTGCTCTAAAGCCTGCAAGTGCCAGGAGGCGCTGAGTCAGTGAGTCGACTAGCGGTTGAGGGTGTTCGGCGGCTAACAGTCACTTCACCGGCGACAGTACCATGGGGACCGCGCATGTGGTAGGAACCGGTGAAGGCTGCTGTACCACTGGCAATGTGCGCTGTTGCTGTGTGGCTGCCGTGCCAAGGGGTTGGGGGAGATCACCATCAGTACCAGTAGTCGGTGCGTTGACTGTAGTGGAACTGATGAGGTGAGAGGGAAGAGGATGCTGGCCTTGCTTTGAGACTGATTGGGGTGCTGCGAGAGCGAAGGAAGGTTGACATTGTTCTGTCGAGGGTCACCACTATAGGGAAGAGCGGGTGATCGTGCTCTTCCACTGTAATGGGAAATTTCCCGCCAGGCAGATCGTATGCCTGGAGACGGCCGGTCCGACTGATGTTCGTCGGACGTTATATTTATGGTATGTCATGTGAAACATCATCGTTTCTTTCCGAGAGAAGCATGCTAGGCATCAAGCTAAAAGACCGAAAAAGGAATAAAGACATTAGAGACAAAACGAAGATTTTAGATGCTGTCGAGCTAGCTTGCAAGTTAAAATGGAGATGGGATGGTCACACGGCGAGAACAACGGACTATCGATGGAGTGAAAAAATCCTGCACTGGCATCCCTACGAAGCGAAGAGACCGCGCGGGAGACCGCGGCGGCGCTGGCGAGACGTCATCGCTGCAGTGGCCGGAGCCACGTGGACTCGCCAAGCCAGGGATAGAAATTACTGGCACTGGATGGAGGAGGCCTTTACCCAAAAATGGGTACCCCTTAAAAACCCTAGTATATTGTAATTTTTTTATTAATTAATACTATTATCATTATTATGTTATGTCAATGAATTAATCAATTTATCAATTACGAATAGAATTTATTTAAATACATAGCAAAATAAGTTAATTATTAAATAACATTATGTTAATTGTGAATATATTTTTTTGCATGCACACTAAAAGCAGTTTATTCAATGGACTATTTATTCGCACTAATCAATTGTAAAAAAGAAGGAGTATTGAATAATCTTAGCAGAATTAGATACTAACTTAGAATAAGTGAAATTTATGTAAGAAGAAGTAATTAATGAATTAAGTAAGAAGCAGAATTAGTTACTATCTTTATGAACTATTAATTAACTGCATAAATTAATTAATAAAATCCAATCAAAATGTAATGTATTTAACCTCTTCACTCGCACCCCCAATTCATCACCACTGACATTAATTGAAAGGGGTGTCATGGCGGCGCAAAAAAAAAAATGACCAGGTTGCCTAAATATCAAATTATTATCTGACTAATGTACGGATTTGTTTGAAATAAAAAGATAAGATAAGATAAGATAAGAATATTCTTTATTGTACCAGGAAAAACCACAAACATGAAATGTTTACAAAAATGCAGTACAATTGGCGGCCTTATTGCTTATAGCAATTTCTTCCAGGCAACCGACGATGGAAAGTTGTTGAAGGAAAAGTGAGACGGGTAGTAGGTGCAAATATGAATATTCATTTACATACTTGTACTGCATTTTTGTAAACATTTCATGTTTGTGTTTTTCCTGGTACAATAAAGAATATTCTTATCTTATCTTATCTCTTACTTATACATAATAATAATATACTTACTTATACCTTTACATACTATAGGTGTAACAATTATAAACATACATAAAGTTACATAAATTACAATAAAGTTCTACCAGAGGACAAAAGAAAAGACATACCTACATGCAGGAAAAGAATAATAATTGACTATTTAATAAATTAGAGTGATAGATATAGAGCGTGAACCCTGCTTTTAAAGATAGCTGGGGAAGAAGAGCGCCTTACTGAAACCGGCAGATCGTTCCACAGCCGGGCGGCCCTAACAGCAAATGAGTTGCTTAAGAACCTCGTCGAATGACTTGGAATCTTTAGCATCAGATTCTGGTCAGACCGAAGGGCCCGACTGTGGGAGTCACTGAGATAGTTAAAGCGCTCTTTAACCCATTTAGACCGATAACTATTTTTGAGACAAAAATCAGTTTATTGAATGAAAACTTAATAATTAGAGCCCAAAAATATGAAAAAAAATATTTAAAAAAATATTCTATTAATAGGGGGGCTCAGGGGGGCCGTACCATATAGGGTACGGTAGGACTATACGTAATCAAAATACCATAGATTTTTCATAGTAGGACTTATTTATTTTTGGTATGAAAGTTGATGAAACATTCCACATGAACACCAATATTGCACTTGACACATCTTGTAGGGCATTGTTTGTGGCATTGTCCACACCTGGTTCTCTTCTCCTGCTTGGTGACATAGTGGTCTTTACCATCATATCGAGAATCATTATAAGTTATTGAAGAAGGCCGACTAGGTCCTGGCTTTTCACGTTGTTTATTGCAGTCAATGATAGTATTCGCAATACGGCGTCGAAAGTTAAGTAAGTCCATGGTTCCACCATTATGTCTATACAGCAACCAAGCGTTTTGTACTGACATGTCGATGCAATGGAGAATCAATGGCATGTACCACTTTTTTCCTCGTATGCTGGTTCGCAATGATGATATGTTCTGGTCAGATAAGTCAACACCACCCATGTTCTTGTTGTATAGCTGGATAAGGTGGGGTTGGGACACAGTTATCTTTTTTTTTTGTTGCTGAGAATAGCGTTCAGTTCTGTGGACAGGGTTAACGCCGGCTGTATTGGAGCAAACAGATACCATGCTATTATCGTGCCACTTTCAAATAATGACATCATCTGACACTCGATAATCGTAAAAACCTCTCTCCTTTTTCTTTGCTTCTTTATTTTCCAATAGAGGACATTTCCCGGACCTGTTTTCTCTAATGGTGCCAGTTACACGGAATCCTCTTGCAGAAAGTTCATGCACCAAAGGTAAGCCAGTGAAGAAGTTGTCAATAAACAAATGGTAGTTTGTGCCGAAACCCAATTGCTCTAATTGGTCTGCATAAGTCAAAACTACACTTGCACCGAGACCAAGCTGAGAATAACGGGCATTTGTAAACGTAGACGCACCTTGATAGGGTTCAAACCATACAATGTAACCACATGAAGTCGCACCAACCCATAATTTGTATCCATACCTTATAGGTTTGCCTTTTATGAACTGCTTGCAGCCATGACGACCAAAGTATGGTACCATAGCCTCATCAATGCTGTGATTCTCTTTATGCAGACAATGCTGAAGGAACTTGGAAACTAAGAGGTTTAGCAATGGGCGCACTTTTGCAAATTTATCAGATCCAACTAAGTTCAGATTATCAGTGACATGAATGTTGGAGTAAATTAGTGCAAATCTATCTCTAGACAAGGCTGCGGCGATCAATTCATTTCTTGAATCTGGTGCATTTTCCCAGTACATTCTTCGTCTGTTTACTTGACTGTAGCCGCTGACTAACAAAATTCCGACCAAACATTTCATTTCTTCAATTTTGACATCAGCTGGAAGAAGTTTTCGGGCTAAATATCTGTTAGTTTCCGTCATAAGCAACTCAAAAACATCTTCAGAAAAGAACAAAGAAAACCATTCCATAGGAGTTCTGTCCAGTGGAACATGATGAAGTGGTTGCCAAGTGGTTTCTTTAGGCTGTAAGTCTCGTTTTCTCCAGTTATACTTCATAGCACGTTTTTGTAAGGGTTGTTGAGACTCGTGAGAGTCTTGGTGTTCATTTTCTGGCTCGTCTGAAGAGGCAGAAGCCGCAAGCTCTGCTGGGGCTCGAAGCAAGCTCGGAGGCAAGTTATTTATGTTGACGGCATCTTCATCGCCCGAGTCTTCGTCAGTCTGTTCATCGTTGGCGGTGTCAGGGGGTAGTAAAAAAATATCCAGATCTTGCCCTTGGCTGCTATTTTCATCATCTTCCTCAAGAAGTGTAGCAATATCATGAAGCGTCAATGATCTAAAACAACAAAATACAAGATTTAGAAAAAAAACAACGGTAGGTAATGTTTTCATCACATTTTGCTTCTCCTTAGACCTACTGTACCGTATATGGTACACGTAATTGAGGTCTAAGTATTACTTACAAAAATAATGTATATGTAAATTCTTTCAATCACAACATCAATTTGACCCCTATTCTTCATAATAACACTGACAAATAATATATATTATAACAAATAATCTGAAACTTACCTCTTCGAAGACATGGTACAATATTTTTTCAGTTTCTTCCACGAAATCTCAGTGAATACTCAAAATCACTTACACAAAACGACTTTGTAACACAACTAACGTATAACTAACATTACGCTGCGATTCTCACAACTGAATAAAACATTCATTGATTTGTGGGTAAGACAAAATAATTTAACAAAGTTGCTGTACCACATACGGTACGCTAGGTCTATATGGGTTAAGATATAGAGGGGTGGCTGGATTGAACAGTACTGAGTAGAGAAGAGAAACTATGTGGGCATTCCTGCGGAAACGGATGGGGAGCCACTTGAGCTTAGTGCGATACTCGGAAACATGGTCATATTTGCGTAAGCCAAATATGAACCTTATAGCAAAGTTTTGGAGGCGCTCAAGTTTGTTTAGTTGCTCTTCAGTCAAGTCGAGACAGCTGGCATCAGCGTAGTCGAGGATAGGGAGCAACAGGGATTGCGCAAGTGCGATTTTGGTCACAGTGGGCAGGAAATTACGTAACCTTCTTAGAGAGGCCGCCGAAGCGAATACTTTCCGACTCACTTCCGCCAGCTGTGGTGACCAAGACATACACCTATCAATAATAACCCCCAGGCTCCTAACCCTCTCACTGAACGGTATTGTTATACCATCAAACAGCACGCGTGGAAGGTGTTCCCAATTGACCCTCGATATCATCCTAGGACTGCCTACAACAATAACCTGTGTCTTGGAGGGATTGACTCTCAAGCCGTGAGACTTACTCCACTCCAAGATACGATTTAGATCAGCATTGGTGTTAGCAATTGCCAAGGGCAGACTATCTACGGGAGTATGCGAGTAAATCTGGAGATTATCTGCATAAAGGTGGTAGGAAGAAGAAAGGTTTTTAGAAATTGTTCGAACGCTTAAAACTAGATGCATATTGGTCTATCTATCTGTAGCTATGTATTGGTAGGTAGCCCAGTCAGTTGCAAATAAAATATTGAATAACAAGCACGCGTTTCTTTCCTACAAATCTGCCACAAATCAAAGTGAACCTTAAACGCATTAACATATGGTCGCAATTAGAGCCGGATAGATTGTGAAGACCGGTGGCAGATCGGGTTCGCGAGAACAAAAGACTCGTGAATGCCTACTGATAACGTGAAGAAAGAAGCGCAGTTTTATGTGACTTTGAATAAGTACGTAATCGTTTCGTGAGTTTTACAACAATTTGAACTGTAAATACAGCGTTTTCAACAAGTTTCAAGTGGTTTAAAGTGGAAAAATGGCTGAACGAATGGTGCAAGCACTCGGATTGTTGGAAGATACGGCGAATTTACTGCAAAAAACACAAACAAATCTGAAAAAATGTCCTAAAGCAAGACTTACAAAGGGATACCTAGAAGTTCGATTACAATCCGTCGAGGAGTATTGGGCTACGTTTAGAAAGGCTCATCAAGAACTCGTAACATGCACGCCTAAAGAGAAGCGGGCAGACGTTCCTTACTTCGTGAACGAGGAGTACTATATCTACGAAGACTTGTATCTTTGTATTCAAGCTGATGTCAAAGATATGTTGGCCATGTTCAAAAAACCACCACTGAGTACTGAAACAAGTTCAAGTAAAGGTAGTGCGTCTAATGACAACTCATTTCAAACTCAATTTCAACCGCAAGTGAGATTACCAAAAATATCCGTGCCGTCCTTCAGTGGTAATTACGATGATTGGCCGACATTCCAGGACATGTTTACATCGTTGATACATAGCAACTCGTCGATCAACAAGGTAGAAAAACTCAACTACTTGAAGTCTTGTTTACACGGTGAGGCTGAAAACTTACTGAAAAACATCAAGGTCACTGAAACAAATTATGACCACGCTTGGGAAACATTGAAACAACGTTACTGCAATAAGCGACTAATAATTAATACAGTGCTGAAAAGGTTAGTGACGCAACGAAAACTGAATGTTCAAAGTGCAAATAACCTCAAAGGTCTACTAGATACGTCAACCGAGTGTCTTAACAGCTTAGAAAACATGGGAATACAAACGAAGTCGTGGGATCCGCTCATAATTTTCCTTATTGTACAAAAGCTAGACCCTGAAACGCACAAAGGTTGGGAAGAACACTCGTACAAAGATAATTTCGATGAATTACCCACATTTCAAGATCTGAAGAAATTTCTCGAATCAAAGTTTCGCACGTTAGAACTGATTACACCTTTAGTACAATTTCATGGAAGAGATAAAACTATTAGGGAGCGCTCATTTCATATCGCAACGACCACAAGCATCAATGAATCAAGTACGACCAAGGTATGTCCGATGTGCAAAGAAGAACACACAATGAGTCACTGCAAACAATTTTCAAAGATGGATCCAGCACAGAGGAGTGAGTTTGTAAAAAGTCACAGTCTCTGTTTTAATTGTCTGCTGCCAGGACATCCTTCCAGAAGATGTAGATTATCAATGTCCTGCCGCATCTGCAACAGAAGACACCACTCACTACTTCATCAGACAAACAATGCCACCCATACAAACGCATCTGATTCAAACGTACAAGCACATCACAGCAACCTAGAAGATAAAATGAAAAATGACAGCAACGATGACGTCACAGTCTCGTCTCATTTCACGTCAAGAATGTCAACTGCATTACTTGCAACTGCGCTAGTGAATGTCAAGGACATAACGGGCAAGCTTATCACACTACGCGCACTGGTAGATCCTGGATCACAAGCAACATTCATGAGTGAGAGAGCAGCACAACTCTTGAGAATAGAGAAAAGGCCTATTAACGGCACAGTCACTGGAGTTGGTTCCACAGTAACCATAATCAATCACGTAGTACAGGTGGAGGTTTCTTCAAGATACGACGTCACTCTCAACCTCCCCATAGAAGCATATATCATGTCTACGAGATTGACCACAACCTTACCCTCGAAAGCGATCACAACTTGCACTTGGCCTCACATACAGAAACTCGTCCTGGCCGACCCCAGCTACAATCAACCAGGGCGAGTAGACATGCTGCTAGGTGTAGAAGTATGCTCCCAAATATGGAAAAGTGAGATAATCAAGGGTCCACCAGGCACTCCATGTGCTCAGAGTACCAGCCTGGGTTGGATCTTATTCGGGAAGGTCGATGAATGCAAATCTCCAGATGAGAGCATCATTGTAATGCACCACAATCTGAATCTGGATAATATGCTAAAAAGTATGTGGGAAATAGAAGAATCAAGCAACCACATACGAACACCAGAAGAAAGATTATGCGAAGATATATACCAAACGACACATTCAAGAACAGATGAAGGAAGATATACGGTCAAACTACCATTTAAATCGAAGGAGCTAAAATGCACAGAAGGCAAAACAAGAGACATAGCACTAAAAAGACTGCAATACCTAGAGAAAAGGTTTGAGAGGAATGACAACTTAAGAATTGAATACAACAAGGTTATAGAAGAATACAAAGAGTTTAAATACATAGAAGAAGTCCCAGAGAAAGAAATAAACAACACCTCAGTGTACCTGCCGCATCATGCGGTCATCAGAGATGACAAAGAAACTACAAAACTGAGAGTGGTCTTTGATGCGTCGTGCAAGGGATCTAACAACGTGTCACTGAACGACGAGCTACTCGTCGGACCACCACTTCAAGAAGACATGAGAGCACTAATACTAAGATGGCGAACTAAACAAGTTGGTTATATGGCAGACGTCCAGAAAATGTACCTTCAAGTATTAGTAGCGGCAGAAGACAGAGACTATCAAAGAATTCTGTGGAGAAGTGACGGAGAAATCAAAGATTACCGTTTGCCCAGAGTCACGTTTGGAACTGCCTCAGCCCCATATCTGGCTGTGAGGACCTTACACCAGATAGCTGAAGACGAAGGCAAAGACAATCCTACTGCTTCTAAGACAATTAAAGAGGATTTTTATATGGACGACCTGATGTCCGGAGCCAACACTGTTGAAGAAGCAATGCAAACAGCAAAAGATGTCATGAGTATTCTACAAAGGGGCGGCTTCAATCTGCAGAAATGGTCATCGAACAGTGCAGAGTTCTTGCAACAAATAGAACCTGCACAAAGAAGCTCACATGTTTCGATAGATCTGAAGATAGATGGCACAATAAAGGCCCTTGGACTATCTTGGAACATGGGTCTAGATGCATTTCAATACAATATCACTCTACCAACTAAACCAGATACCTGTACCAAGCGCAATGTGTTGGCAGATGTTCAAAGACTCTTTGACCCATTAGGTTGGCTCGCACCAGCTATAGTTCCCGCCAAGATTCTCATACAAAGATTGTGGCTCAAAGGCGTAGCGTGGGATGAAGAAGTTGACGCCGAGTTACATCAAGAATGGAGAGATCTCAGAGAAAGTCTCAAGCAACTGGATGAAATACAACTCCATCGATGGATGTACACAACACAAGCAAACCTGAATAATGCTACGCTGCATGGGTTCTCTGATGCCTCAACCAAAGCATATGCTGCAGTAGCATATTTACGAGTAGAAACCAAAGGTGGAGAGATAAAGACAAGCTTAGTAGCTGCAAGAACTCGTGTAGCACCAGTAAAATCGCTAACCGTTCCACGTTTGGAGCTGTGTGGAGCTGTACTTCTGTCGAGACTTATAAAACAAGTCCGAGAAGCTCTCAGAATACCAAAGGAGAATGTACATGCATGGACTGATTCTACCATAGTACTATCATGGTTATCAGGAGACCCAACTCGCTGGAACGTGTTTGTAAAAAATCGCGTGACAGAAATACAAGACAACACAAGCAATCAATGGTATCACGTATCATCGCAAGACAACCCAGCAGACGTGGCATCACGAGGTATATCGGTCCAAGACTTGAAAAACTGCGACATTTGGTGGAACGGGCCGAGATGGCTGAAAAACGCTGAGATAAAATACAATAAACCTAATCTTGAAGCGACGGATTTAGAGAGAAGAATAACAATACAATCAAACTTGAAGATAAACGAAGAAGAAACAAACATATATGGACAGTTTGAAAACTTTGAAACACTCCAAGAACTGGTTAAAACAATCACATTCTGTAAAAGATTTATAAGATCAAGAATGGAGAAGAACACTGAAGCTAACATAACTACAGAAGAATATACACAGTCCTTGAAATCCTGCGTGAAACTGGCCCAACGTGAAGCTTTCGGCGAAGAGATAACAGCATTGAAACAAGAAAGACAAGTTAGACAATATAGCACCATAAAATCACTCAACCCATACCTAGATGATGACAATATACTCAGGGTGGGCGGCAGGCTGCGTCACGCAGACCTGAAAGAAGAAAGAAAGCATCCAATTATTTTAAATAATAAATGTCAACTTACCACACTGATCGTTGCCGACGCTCACCTGCAGACACTACACGGTGGAGTACAGCTTATGTTAGCATTCCTAAGAGCAAAATACTGGATTATACGAGCGAAGGGTACTGTAAAAGCTCACATCCGAAGATGTCTCAAATGCGCAAAACAGAATGCCACGGCACGAACTCAAGTCATGGGAGACCTGCCTAAAGAACGTGTGAATCCATCACGACCCTTTTTGCACAGCGGAGTGGACTTTACGGGACCGTTTACAGTATTGTTCTCAAAGGGTCGAGGAGCGAAGACATCAAAGGCTTACATATGTATATTCATATGTATGTCTACAAAGGCCATCCACCTGGAGTTAGTCGGAGATATGACTTCTGAGGCCTTTATAGCAGCTTTCCGAAGATTTGTCGCTCGGAGAGGCAAATGTGCACATATGTGGAGCGACCAGGGCAGAAACTTTGTCGGCGCAAACAAAGAGTTAGTAGCTGAGTGGAATGAGGCAAAATTGGAATTCAACAACGAGATAGCCCAGACTTTGGCAGTGGATGGCACACAGTGGCACTTTATACCCGCATACAGCCCAAACTTTGGAGGCTTATGGGAGGCAGGTGTGAAATCCATAAAATACCACCTGAAACGAATATTGACAACAAACCTCACATACGAAGAGATGAGTACTATTTTGTGCCAAGTTGAGGCTTGCCTCAACTCGAGGCCTTTGTGCCCGATCGATGACTCGGATATCGATAACATAGAAACCCTAACACCAGGTCATTTTCTCATAGGCGAAGCACCTATAACAGTCCCTAGCCCCGATTTACCGAACACAAAGACGTCTCGCCTATCCCACTGGCAGTACATGCAAAGATTACTGAGAAACTTCTGGCAAGTATGGCAACAAGAGTACCTCTCACGCTTACAACAGAGACCTAAATGGCTGAATAGAGAAAAAGAGTTCAAGATCGGAAGTATCGTATTGATTAAATGCGATAACTTACCTCCTGGGAAGTGGAGCCTTGGCCGCGTCCTCGCGAAGCACCCCGGCGCTGATGGTCTGACTAGAGTGTACAGTGTAAAAGGTGGTGAAAGTGTAACTAAAAGATGTGTCAGTAAATTGTGTCCCTTGCCTATAGAAATTGAAACTAATGATGAAATTGAAGTGTAATTGTGTTGAGTATAATAGCATGTGTAGGGTTGAACTTAAAATGTATGAACCTATTTACAATACCTAAGTACCTATGTGTAACCAATCAATAGACTAAATGTGTTAAAAATCTAAAGGTTATTGTGTCAATTGTGTGTGATCTTAATGCATGTGTATAAAAGTAGAAAACCTTAATACTTACCTGTATATCCAATTAACAAGTATGTATTACAATCTAATGAAGTATTAAGTACCTATAGGAATTTTATTATTACTCTTATCAATAATTTAAAAGGTTAAGTATTAATTTTCTGAGTTATCCTTTTTCGAGATCCATGAGTAACTATTTAATTTAATTCTTTGTTCAATATACCTAAAATGTAAGATTAGTGACCATCTCATTTGTTATGTAATTTTACCATAATAATGTAGACAAGTTGCTAAGTTATTGTTATCAATTAATTCATTTTTATATGGTTAATATAAGATTTGAATTTCTATTTTAAAAGGTCTCAAGGCCCTTTTGGTGGGCGGTTATGTTCGAACGCTTAAAACTAGATGCATATTGGTCTATCTATCTGTAGCTATGTATTGGTAGGTAGCCCAGTCAGTTGCAAATAAAATATTGAATAACAAGCACGCGTTTCTTTCCTACAAATCTGCCACAAATCAAAGTGAACCTTAAACGCATTAACAGAAATACTATTGATGAAGATTGCGAAGAGGAGAGGAGACAACACGCCACCTTGTGGGACACCGGCAGTCGTATCAGACCAAGTAGAGAAGGATTCATCAATACGTATACGTTGCCGGCGCCCATGCAAGTAACTACGAAACCAGTCAATCACTTTAGGAGATATGTTAAGAGAGCACAGTATACCCAGCAAGATATCAAAGTCAACTGTGTTGAATGCATTGCTGAAATCCAACAACGTAAGGACAGTGACTTGACCATTATCCATCCCTAACCTGATGTCATCTGTAATTTTAACGAGTGCCGTAACCGTGCTGTGACCTGGTCGGAAGCCAGATTGGAGGGGATTAAGGAGATGATTTTTGTTTAGGAAGATACTAAGTTGATGATGGATCAGGCGCTCAAGGACTTTTGAGAGGAAAGGGAGGATTGAAATGGGGCGAAAATCGGAGAATGAGGAAGGATGAGCCTTTTTGGGTAAAGGAGTGATCTGTGCTTCCTTCCAGGCAGTAGGAAAGACACCAACCTCGACAGAGTGGTTCAGCATTTTTGTGACAACGGGAGTAATAACATCAATGATGGGCATAATCATTTTTCGGCTAATGCCATCAGTACCCACGGCGCTGGAGGTAATAGATACTATACTCTTCTCAACATCACAATCGGAGAATTGACTAAGACAAAAAGGCGGGAAGTCTAGAGTTGGAAGTGAAGAAAGAATACTCAAAGTGTTAGTTTTAATAGTTCCATCGAAGCTGGGAACAGAAGTGAAGTGATTATTGAGAGCATTGACATCGAGGTCCTTAGATATTGAGTCCTGACGTGGTTTTCCAGACTTTGGCTGGATCACCATTTTCTACAGATTCATGGATATGGCGTCGTTGTGCATCCCTACACATCTTATTGCAGCGATTTCGCAAACTTAAAAAACGCTCCTTATTGTAGTCTGTTGGCTTGATCTTGTATTTATACTTGGCCGCTGCTTTTTGATGCATAGCAGTCCTAACGACGTCTGTAAGCCATGGTGCAGGCAGGTAACGGACCTTAACTGCTCTAACCGGTACGTGTTTGTCGTAGAGATCAGTGAGAAGACCAATGAAAATGGCAATTTGCTCATCAACGGTGTCTGCATCAGCCACCACAGACCAGTCGGTACTTAGTGCGTCCTCTCTAAGTTGGTCCAGATTCATGCCACCAAAATTGCGCTGCATGAGTATCCTCGACTTGGCTTTAGGGGGACGTATTTTATAAGAAATAAATAGCAAGTCGTGGTAAGAAAACGCGTCTGCTGCAAGCTGACCATGCGCTGAAACATGTTGAGTAGAAGAAACGATCATCAGATCAAGAAGGGAAGGTGTACAGTTAGGGAAATTATGAGTTGCAGTGGATTGAAGGATGGTTAGGTTGCTAGCAGTAAGTAAAGATTGAAGAGTAGAAGAGCGTTGATCATTTTTTAGCAAACAGGTATTGAAGTCACCCATAATAATGGTGTGACTGTAGGAAGGACAAAATTTTTCGAGGAGAGCTTCAAAGGAAGAAAAGAAATTAATATGTAAAGAAGGACAGTAATATACTCCGAGCAAAACTCTTGTGTGAGAGAGTAGAACTTCCAAAAATAAGTATTCTCCCGAATTTGGTGGTGGGGGTTGGATTGAAGTAGAAATAATGGAAAAGGAGATGTGAGTTCGAAGATATATCGCTACTCCACCGCCACCAGCACCCGTACGGTCGTTGCGAATCAACTGGAATCCTGGAAGGGAATAGGACGTGGATGGATGGCAAGGCTTAAGCCAAGACTCTGAAACAAGGATGGCATGTAAATTTTTTATATCGAAGGTGGCCAGCATATCAGGGAAATGAGCAGGAATGCTCTGTGCGTTAATATGAACAACATTAAAATTTTTAGGTGAGTCAGAAAGTTGAGAGCTAAGGCTCTCCGAGAGAGAGGGGATACTATGGAAGCTACAATCATTACTGTTCAATCCCTCCGCAGAAGAAGAAAAGGATAAATAATCGCTGCATTCAGCATCCGACATAGGTACGTAAATGTAATAGGTATAAAAAGGTAGACAAATAAAATAAAATACTATTAAAAATTATTCGTATTTAGAATACGAAAGATACAGCGTCCGACCACCCGCCAGCTGTATGCAAATTAATGCTATGAAGAAAAAAAAAAAAAAAAAAACAATAAAATTAGAAGGTACAATCCAATTCAATTTTGTATAGATACTTATGGGTAGGGCAAACACAAGTAGTAAAAAGATAACATTTCACAGTAGCCCGACGCAAGAGATGCGTGAAACGAAACGCACGGAGAATTTAAAAAGAAAAAAGTCATTGTCATCAGTAGTAGTCGCATAGATCTAAACAAATAAAAATAAAGTCAAATGAAAGCGGGTAATAAACACAATTCTAATGGGAAAACTAAGATGGTGGATTGGATTGTTTACACATTTGGACATACAAGAAGTAAAGTGAAGATTTCACCACAGCGGACGACTTATTTTGTTGCTTTTCGTTTTGGGCGGACTACAACGTTCGGCTTGGCGGCGCTCTGTTTGGCGGGGGCTGCTGCTGGGGCCTTGGTGTCCGCAGCAACTAGCTTCGCGACTTCCGCCAAAGTGTGCACCCTATGACGCGTACCATCTGGCGTCAGAACGTGTATAGAGCCCTCCCTTGTCCAGCAATTCGACACGCCAAACTGCTGCCTGGCCTCCATGAACGCCTCATGCCGAGTCTTAGTGAGAAACTCGGAAAGGGTGATTCCGGTACCCTTGAGTTTCGTCTTGGCACTCCAAGCTCCGTCTCGCACCTCCGAGGAGCTAAACTTTATCAAGATAGGTCTTGCTCTACTTGCAACGGAGCGCCCCATTCTGTGACATCGCCTGATATCATTTGGACTGACATTAATTGAGTGTTTCTCAAGCGTCCTGACCACTGCAGCTGGAATCTCCTCCTTGTCGGCCTCTGGGATGCCGTGAATAAAGAGAATTTTTCTACGGCTTCGCATCTCCATTACATCCATATTGTAGGCCAGCATCTCGACCTGCTTCTGCAGCGTGTTTAGAGCCAGAATGACAAATGCTCGGAATGAACTGAATTCAGCTTGGACACCTGAGCTCGTGGACGGAACAGTGCTGGCTCCTTTATCTAAAGCATCTTGAAAAGATGCCATCCTCTCCCCAAACAAGTTGGAAAGCTCTGCAATCGAGTTCTTGATGTCATCCATAGTGTAGTGAGTGTTTCAGTGTTTACTTCTTAAGCGGTAGGAACTTTAATGTGAGACAGCTGGCAGGTAATGTAAGTGCTAATTAATCACTGTACATATAATTAACTCAAGTTTAACAATTTTTTATCATTAATTAAAGCTCAGCAATAAAAAGCTCGTCAGTTTTCTTAACTACCCGCACCGAAAAAAAAAAAAGAAAAAAAAAAAAAAAAAAAAAAGAAAAAGAATTATACTCTAGAATAATTACATTACTAAACAATAACAACTTTATCAAAATTCAGACACACAATTTTTTTAATTCAGAGTACGAAAATGCAATTACTACAAATAAGGGCCTAGTGTCCCAAATTTTTGTGTGTGTGCGAACTATTACGTAACTTTAGGAAAAGATAATTTATGTAACAAGGTGCTGAATATACACCTATTCATTCTATCAAGCTTGTTTTTTCTTCCCATATAAGATTTATTACCAAAACATTATCAAACATTTTGCGAGAATGCTAACGTTTCCTATTGAACAGTGTAAGGGGGACAATTTGAATTTGAAAATGTACTGTAATCGTGGGTCTTTACGAAGTGAAAACCACTTTTATTGAATGAAAATACTCTTATCTTATTGGAATCTATGCTTTTTTATAGAAATATTCAACAAAATCTAGTAAAAATTAAAAATATCGACTGCATTATATTTTGTACCAAGGTCACAAATAAAAGGGTAAATGGAGAAATAAAACAGTAGACTCATAATGAAATATTTATTTTCCTTTTTTACACTATTTACAATAAATATTCAGACAAAAATAAAGAATAAAACAATAAAATAGCATTTTAGTTGTTTTGTCTTGTTTAGGAGGGATGGGGTAAAGAAGAGTTTTCATTGGGCAAAAATCGGTAAAATGCGGGGAAAACAATTTGCGATAAAACGCTATTGGAATAATCAAAAATCCCAGTCCACTCTTCCATTCATTCGTTCAGATTCATTCTTTTTACTTTCAATAATTCAATCGTTCATTCGTAAAAATGTCGGCCGCTAGTCGGTACTGTAAAATATTAATAAAACATTTTTTCCACTGTGCACACGTTTTTCTCTGCGCCCATTCCAACAGGTTATGGGCCCAGGGCACGATTTAAATAAGTTATAATTAAGTTCCTGCTATCCGTCTAAAATACGGATATGAACAACGGAGATACGAGGCAAACGAAACATCCAGCAATTTAACGGGAACGTCTTCAAGTCTTTGTTAGAAGAACTGCAAGTGGCCATCGTCGTTGAACAACCAGTGCCGGATCCAGACGCAATGTGGCTAAAGAAAAACCAAACTGCAAAAGGTACAATTATCGAATATTTAAATTTCGCGAAAGACGCTGCAACGGCCAAATCCATTTTCGATAACCTCGATAAAATCTACGAGAGACGAAGCCTGGCCACGCAATTAGCACTACGCAAGCAATTGCTGAATCTTAAACTGCAACCAAATGTTCCTTGCTTCAACTTGACCACAAAGTGAAGCTGAAAGGTGAACTTACAACAGAGCTCAAGGTTTTGCATACAGGTCCGAGGAATTTCTTATTTCCAAAATCACAAGGAAATTTTTCTAAGAAAAAAAAAACTACCCTCAACCGAACAAAAACTTTCATACCGGAAATTCAACTCACAAAATTTCAAAAATGTACTGCGAACACTGTGGGTGCCGAAATCATCTCAAGAAGGACTGTCGCTACCTCAAGAAGATCCAGCAAGACTGGGCTGGGAGCAGCGGCAGCGGCTACAAGAGAACGGCGCACAACACGTTGTGCAACAATGACGAGGGCGGTTTCGCTTTTATGGTTTCACCCGATTGTAAGTTATCTGACCCTATTAGTAATTCTACTAATATGGAAATTTCTTTCCTCTTAGATTCGGGTGCCACGGATCATATTATAAATACACTTGACGTGTTTACAACGTACACGGAACTATCGACGCCTCTCAAGATCGGAGTTGCGAAAAACGGCGAGTCCATACAAGCCTACGGTAAAGGCAGCATAAAGGTAACAACCGATTTATGTATTGAAGGCTCGATTGATGATGTATTGTTTTCGTCCGAGGTACGTCATAATTTACTTTCTGTAAGTAAGATGCAACGTGCAGGTATGACAGTGGTTTTTTTTTTGGCAACAAACGGTGTGCAAGTCCATCATAAAGACAAGTGCATTATGACCGGGGAGAATTGCAACAACCTTTTTGGCTAAATTTTAAAGTAAATAAACTTAATATTCACTTGACTCAAAATTCCTCTGACGCCTATAGTTTGTGATATAGCCGACTCGGACATGTAAACAAACAAAGGTTTGGAATTTTAAAGGATAAAAATAGATGAAAGTGACCAGTCTTTGATAAACAATATAAACCCCAGCAATACTATTTGTGAACCTTGTATTCTTGGTAAACAATCACGTCTCCCGTTTGCAAAAACTAAAGATAACAATAGTAAACACCAGAATCGACCCCTTTATAATATTATTCACTCGGACGTTTGTTGTCCGATAACGCCTACCACCTTTGATGACAAAAACTACTTTGTTGCTTTTATGGATGATTACACTCATTCTACTGTGACCTACTTAATGAATGCAAAATCGGAAGGGCTGAAATATTTTAAAGAGTTTATTGCTAGGAGTGAGAACTTATTCAATACGAAAGTCACAAATCTGTACTGCGACAATGGTAGAGAATATCTTTCAACATAATTTAACGAGTTTTGTGTTTCCAAGGGTATCTCGTACCACCTAACGGTACCATATACGCCGCAACAAAATGGTGTGTCGGAGCGTATGAATCGCACGTTAACCGAAATGGCTAGAACCATGGTTGAAAGTTCGAAATTAGAAAAGTCTTTTTGGTGGTAAGCCATACTAACAGCTACCTACCTAATAAATAGACTCCCTTCTAAAGCTCTGACCAGCAACAAAACACCATACGAAATGTGGCATAATAACAAACCTAAAATTTGGTGCAACGGCTTATGTCCATGACAAAACGAGAAGAACAAAGTTTGACAGTAAATCGTTTAAAGCAATACTAGTCGGATACGACAACAATGGTCATAAACTATTCAACGTTCAAAATGGCCAATTTTTCATTGCCCGTGATATTATATTCGATGAGTCAAATAGTGTTCAATCAAGGCCGACCAACCAAAACACACAAATTCCCGCTAAAGTTGACAAGCCTATCGGTGATAATAAGTCAGCAAGCACGAAACACAAGATTCTTCCCGATGACCAATCGGATGCTGAGAATTCGTCAAACAAAATAAGGCGAAGTGAAAGAATAAAAAAAAAAAAAAAACAAAACACACAAATTCCCGCCAAAGTTGACAAGCCTATCGGTGATAATAAGTCAGCAAGCACGAAACACAAGATTCTTCCCGATGACCAATCGGATGCTGAGAATTCGTCAAACAAAATAAGGCGAAGTGAAAGAATAAAAAAAAAAACAAAACACACAAATTCCCGCCAAAGTTGACAAGCCTATCGGTGATAATAAGTCAGCAAGCACGAAACACAAGATTCTTCCCGATGACCAATCGGATGCTGAGAATTCGTCAAACAAAATAAGGCGAAGTGAAAGAATAAAAAAAAACAAAACACACAAATTCCCGCCAAAGTTGACAAGCCTATCGGTGATAATAAGTCAGCAAGCACGAAACACAAGATTCTTCCCGATGACCAATCGGATGCTGAGAATTCGTCAAACAAAATAAGGCGAAGTGAAAGAATAAAAAAAAAAAAATAAAATAAAAAAATAAAAAAAAAACTACCCTCAGTCGATTGTAAACAGATGAGCGATACAGATTTGTGTCACTTAGCACTCACGACTGCTCAGCCGTTACCTAGTAACT
Source organism: Yponomeuta malinellus (assembly GCA_947308005.1). Taxonomy (NCBI): domain Eukaryota; kingdom Metazoa; phylum Arthropoda; class Insecta; order Lepidoptera; family Yponomeutidae; genus Yponomeuta; species Yponomeuta malinellus. Next base: position 334,300 of record CAMZJJ010000014.1, read on the forward strand.
ATAGTGATATTTCAAACAGGGATGATAGTGATAAAAATTATTTTGTGACATTTATAGACGACTACACACACTATACCGTAACTTATTTGATGCATGCAAAATCAGACATGTGTGATACTTTAATATAATTTAAAGTTACACATCCCGATGTTGCAATGATGATGCAATGCACATGAATATACATTATAGCTGCCGCGTGTGAAGCGCTTAATGAAACATTTTATACGATATTTCAGCTAGATTTGAGTTTACTAAAATGTTTCCAAGATTTTGTAGCAAAAAGTGAGAATTTATTCAACCTAAAAGTGACTAATTTATACTGTGATTACGGGGGAGAATATCTTTCGAATGAGTTCAAAGATTTTTGTGTTTGCAAGGGAATAACGTACCATTTAACGGTACCTTATACTCCACAGCAAAATGGTGTCGCTGAGCGTATAAATCGTACGTTAACCGAAATGGCCCGAACATTGGTTACAAGTGCGAAGTTGGACAAATCGTTCTGGGGTGAAGCTGTATTGACGGCAACGTATCTAACAAACAGACTACCCACAAAGTCGCTCACAAATAAAACACCATACGAAATGTGGCACGATCGGAAACCAAAAATAGGTCACTTAAAAATATTCGGCTCGACAGTTTATGTCCATGACAAAACTAGAAGATCAAAATTTGATGAAAAATCCTTCAAAGCAATATTAGTTGGATATGACCAAAACGGCTACAAATTGTTCAATGTACAAAACAATACATTTCTCATTGCCCGTGATGTGGTATTTGATGAGTCAAATTTCGAAACTTCTAGGCCGATATTTGAAAAACCTATGGAAATTCCCGCCGAATTGAATAAGCCTGATAAAGAACCGGCAAAGTTAATGGGCAACAAACACAAATATCTCTCTGACGATAGCTCAGAAGCTGGACCTTCATCTGGCAAACTGAGACGTAGTGAAAGAATTCTAAATAAACCCCCAATAATTATGTTCACATGAATGACCCCGATTACTATTTATCACTCACGACTGTTCAATCGTTGCTTCAAACATATGGCGAGATATTTGATAGGAGCGACTCTAATAAATGGTTAAAAGCCATAGACAGTGAAATTGAGTCACTTCATAGAAATCAAAGCATTACAAACAATCCCACTAGCCACAAAAGGTCTAAGCACATATATATAAAATATCATTTCACACGTGAACAAATTACTAAGAAAGTAATAAAGCTAGAGTATGTTTCCATAGAACATCAACTAGCTGATATCTTCACGAAAATGATCAGGGAAATTTATGCAATTAAGATCAAAGTTAAGCTTGATTTAATTTGATAATGTTTGTAATATAGGTACCTAATGATTAAAAGGTACTAAAATAATTAAAACAGAATATTGAGAGCAGAATGTATAATTTATTTTTAATAATATAAATACATAATGTGATAATTATTGCCTAATCGCATTATATAAGACTAACATTTTTGAGGGGGACTATTGGAATAATCAAAAATCCCAGTCCACTCTTCCATTCATTCGTTCAGATTCATTCTTTTTACTTTCAATCATTCAATCGTTCATTCGTAAAAATGTCGGCCGCTAGTCGGTACTGTAAAATATTAATAAAACATTTTTTCCACTGTGCACACGTTTTTCTCTGCGCCCATTCCAACAAACGCATGCAGAATATTTTATTTCCAACTTGCTATTAGTGAAATAAAAAGGTAGCCTAATGCGTCACCCGGCAGCAAAAAACAAGTCCATAAAGCGTCGGAGCTCAAGTGGCGGCGTGTGCCGCGCATTGAGTATCAAGTTCGGCGTCAAGTAGTTTGTTTATACTAACCGCCAGTAAGTAAGTATCTAACCATAACATTGTTTGTAATAGCCTTATTATACCTTGTTAGTGGTGATTGACTTAACAATTACCTATGTCATATTTTATTACAAATAAAATTAGTTGTTGATCAATCGTATTGCTTCTGGTGTTAACTTTTACTACACCAACAGCGAATTTTCTCACGATGTTTTCCTTCATGTCTAAAATATTGCAAAGTTGTAAACTTGTCATTTTGTCATATATAAGTAGTGATAAAATATACAATCATTTTAAAAGAGTTGAGTTGAAAACATTCATAATTTGGAATGAGCTGAATTATGTCCTAATAAATTTATTTGTAGGTTTAGAATGCACTTGGTATGTTTATTGCAACTTAGAACTACAATGCAAAAGAACACGAAATCAAGAAAACAGTACAAAACAAAACCAGTTTCACAGATAGCAAAACATCATGCAAACAAAAAATTCAATAATCCAACACCACATTGTTAACACCCTGTATAGATGCCGGCACGTAAGAAGAGCTGCGCGTGCCCTGTAAATGTATGGCGCTCACAGCTCTTTCTACGTGCCAACATCTACAACTAACCTAACACAGTAAGGAAAAAGGTTAAAACAAACGTAGAGCGGCGAAAGATTTTTGCTACCGTTAATTTTATTTTTCGTGAATTCAATGTTTTCTTTCAGTCTCTGCATTTCTACGTAGAAATACTACTTATGACTCTATTTTTTGTGTTAAAATAAAGATCAAACAGGTCAAAGAATATGTCAAATACAGTTTATTGCGCAATAGGTCATCGGTTCAATCCCTACCCGGGACCAACAATTGTGTGACGAGCCTATTTATTGGTTTTCGAAGTTTGTCTATCAGGTGGATAGTACCCATAGCACAAGCTTTGCTTAGTTATCATGTATGGAAATATCCCAACAATATTCTATTATTATTAATGCTATCGCGAGTTATACTGATTATAATTTTTATAACTTTTACATTTTAGGAGTTCCATACTACTGCTTTGAAAATTAAATATTTTAACAATACTTTTATGGAGTTCGCGTCGAAATGGTCTCGCTATTAGTACACAAAAAGCAAAACATGACATAGAAAAAGACAAAAGACAAGAACTGCAAGAGTACATTATTAGGTTACTTACAAAATGGTGTGTCGTGTGATCTTACCTACCCATCGAATAAATGAAAAATGTTAAACTCCACGTGTTCCATTAGTTCGATAGGCAAATAAGATTTTCACCAATCTAGAAAACAAATTTAGATTGGTCAAACAAACAAGAAAACAGAATGTGAAGGAGCGGACGAAGTATGTCTACTTTTATGATCTACATGCACAAATCTTACATATAAATTACTGATACCCATCAGTCATGCGTCATCCTCTCTCAAATATACAACATAATAGATGAATGGACGACAGCCGAAAACTGTAACCAAACAAAGGCAAGGAAAATCTGAGTGGCGCCGCATCTTCGAGCAGCAGCAGCGGTGGGTCCCGGCGCGTCCGGCAGCTGCTCCACCCGCACTGAGAAAAATATCCTGACTTTCCTTCTGAGTTTGTCCTTCCAAAAGCATTTCCTTTTAAAAAGGTGGGACTTTCCTTCCTCAATTACCTTCCGAATCGGAAAACTGCAAAATTCCTTCTAAATTTGGAAGGTTATTTATACTTTCCTTCTAATTCGGAAGAAAATATCGGAAGGAAAATATTCAGAAGGATAATCCTTCTGAACATTTAGAAGGAAACACCTTCCAGCGCAATTTTCCTACTAAAAAAACGAAGGAAATACTTTTCCTTCCTAATTTTTACCTTACAAAATAGCAGGAAATTTTTTGTAGTAAAAATTCCTACCAAATTTGGAAGGTTATTTATACTATCCGTCTGAATCGGAAGAAACTAACGAAAGGAAAATATTCAGAAGGATTATACTGAGAAGGAAACACCTTCCAGCGCAATTTTCCTACTAAAAAAGGAAGGAAATACTTTTCCTTCCTAATTTTTACCTTTCAAAACAGCAGGAAATTTTTTGTAGTAAAAATTCCTTTTAAAAAGGTGGTATTTTCCTTCCTCAATTACCATCCGATTCGGAAAACTGCAAAATTCCTACCAAATTTGGAAGGTTATTTATACTATCCGTCTGAATCGGAAGAAACTAACGAAAGGAAAATATTCAGAAGGATTATACTGAGAAGGAAACACCTTCCAGCGCAATTTTCCTACTAAAAAAGGAAGGAAATACTTTTCCTTCCTAATTTTTACCTTTCAAAACAGCAGGAAATTTTTTGTAGTAAAAATTCCTTTTGAAAAGGTGGTATTTTCCTTCCTCAATTACCATCCGATTCGGAAAACTGCAAAATTCCTACCAAATTTGGAAGGTTATTTATACCATCCATCTTATTCGGAAGAAAATATCGAAAGGAAAATATTCAGAAGGAATATAATAAGAAGGAAACACCTTCCAGCGCAATTTTCCTACTAAAAAAGGAAGGAAATACTTTTCCTTCCTAATTTTTACCTTTCAAAACAGCAGGAAATTTTTTGTAGTAAAAATTCCTTTTGAAAAGGTGGTATTTTCCTTCCTCAATTACCATCCGATTCGGAAAACTGCAAAATTCCTACCAAATTTGGAAGGTTATTTATACCATCCATCTTATTCGGAAGAAAATATCGAAAGGAAAATATTCAGAAGGAATATAATAAGAAGGAAACACCTTCCAGCGCAATTTTCCTACTAAAAAAGGAAGGAAATACTTTTCCTTCCTAATTTTTACCTTTCAATACAGCAGGAAATTTTTTGTAGTAAAAATTCCTTTTAAAAAGGTGGTATTTTCCTTCCTCAATTACCATCCGATTCGGAAAACTGCAAAATTCCTACCAAATTTGGAAGGTTATTTATACCATCCATCTTATTCGGAAGAAAATATCGAAAGGAAAATATTCAGAAGGAATATAATAAGAAGGAAACACCTTCCAGCGCAGTTTTCCTGCTAAAAAAGGAAGGAAATACTTTTCCTTCTTAATTTTTACCTTTCAAAACAGCAGGAATTTTTTTGTAGTAAAAATTCCTTTTAAAAAGGTGGTATTTACCTTTCTCAATTACCATCCGATTCGGAAAAATGCAAAATTCCTACCAAATTTGGAAGGTTATTTATACTATCCGACTTAATCGGAAGAAAGTAATGAAAGGAAAATATTCAGAAGGATTATACTCAGAAGGAAACAATTCCAGTGCAATTTTCCCACTGAAAAAGGAAGTAAATACTTTCCTTCTTAATTTTTCGCGTGCTTGAGACGGGCAGCAGTCTCGGCGGCAGACCTGACTGCCTTGATGCTGTGGGTCAAGTGGCAGGCCGCAAATGTGCTCACGCACGTGGCATCCCACATCAGGCATTTCCCCTTGCCCCACGGCATCATAGTCACGCACGCCATCAGGTCTCTGAGCCGATATCAATAGTGTCGGCCCAGCCGAGGCCGAGGCGGAGGCCACCTTCTTGGATGCGCCGGCGGCAGCCCCCTGCCCCGGCACCGGACGAGCCGGCACCGTGAAATACATTTTGAAAAGGTTGGCTCACCACGCTCACCGGCGCAACACCCCATACCTATCTATTTAGACGGAAAATTTGTCTTTTCCTACTGATTTGTAAGGTAAATTTCCGTCTAAAAGTTGTCTTATAGGTGGTCAATTTATTCGAAGTTGCCAGCATTTGGATAATTCACCGATTTGCGGGTAATTTAAGGCACGTCGGGTAATTTGTTGTGAGTATGTTTGTTTGTTTGTTTGTCAACCCCGAACGCCTCGATTTCAGTACCGAAATTAAAATAAGGGTTTTATTTCGGTTATAGGTACCTATATAAAAATACCTACCTATATAAAATCACTGTGTACTTAAGGGGTCACAAGGAAGATGAAAACTTTTTGAATTTTTTTTGGTTGTGATCAATAGAAGGCTCCAAAATAAACAACTTTGATCCGCGACAATTTCTTGTAAGAGGCCTATTTCAATAGCTCCCCCATACAAATGGGACCGTAGGTACCAGATGTAGTGTAGGTAAAGAGGCACCAAGAATTCGGGATGTTTTTGATGGGAATCAGTAGAGGACATCATTAGTAACTACTTTTGTCGTAGGAGGCGTATTTCACACATCCGGGTCTCCGGACCTTCATCACGTTCCGGATCCAGGTCCAGGTTATGGCATGGGGCCTCTACGGGTCTTATGAGTTGGAGTACTGCTTCTCAGTAACGGCAATAGCCAGGACAGGAACTTTGAGCTTTAACTTATTTGTATGGTAAGAGGGTGGAGCTTCTGAAGATGGTAACTCCTGGGTCTGATGATGACGAGGTACAAATACAAAATAAGTTGAAGTTCGAAGTTACTGGCTACTGCCATCACTTAGAAGTAGTCGGCTCGAACCTGGTCATCATCATGCCCAGGAGTTACCGTCTGCGGAAGCTCCACCCTCTTAATATACCAATAAGTTGAAGTTCAAAGTTCTTGGCTACTGCCATCGCTGAGAAGCAGTCACCTGGAATCTGGTCATCATCAGACCCAGGAGTTACCATCTGCTGAAGGTCCACCCTCTTACCATACAAATAAGTTAACGTTAGAAGTTCCTGGCTATTGCCAACACTAAGAACCAGTACCCATAGACCTCGTCATAATCAGACCCAATAGTTACCATCTGCTGAAGGTCCACCCTCTTACCATACAAATAAGTTAAAGTTAGAAGTTCCTGGCTATTGCCAACACTGAGAAGCAGTCGCCTTGAACCTGGTCATCATCAGGCCCAGGAGTTACCATCTGCTGAAGGTCCACACTCTTACCATACAAATAAGTCAAAGTTCGAAGTTCCTGGCTATTGCCATCACTGAGAACCAGTACCCATAGACCTGGTCATCATCAGGCCCAGGAGTCTTCCGAAATAAACTCTTAAAACAAACACCCAATGGCTGTGACGGACACGTAAATTTATTTCAGAAAATGATGCTAATTCGATATTCAGTAATTCGGGATTCAGTAATTCGGTATAGTTCGGCCTTCCGTAATTCGGTATTCAAAACTTCGGTCATTAGTACTTTCGACATTAAAATTTTTCGCAATGGCTTTTGAAGGTAGTTCCTAGATCGGCACCGACCCTAACTTGTATGTGCATAATTGACTTGAAATCATCGAAAAATTTATAAAAATGTAGCCTAAGTCCGACATGGGCCTGAACGTGTATCATTTTCTGATAATTTTAATACTGTGTAATCTAAAAAAATATATAAATACAGCCTAAGTCGGACCTGGACCTGAACCCGTATCATTTTCCGATCCGGCCTTACATCCTTGATTTTTTCCCAGGACTTACATCCAGGATGTAAGGCCAACCTGCACCTATACATCTCTACCCTTTACCTACACCTGGTACTTACGGTCCCATTTGTATGGGAGCTGTGTGAAATACGCCTCCTATAAAAAAAATTAAATCATTGTTCCCCCTTAACTACACTCCAAAGGAGAAGGTCCCATCAAAATTTCTTAAGTGCCGGGTTGTACCGCCTTATCTCAGTTTTCAATCCCTGACCGATTTGGGGATTATAAATCACCTTATGGCAACACTCAAAATGTCGGCCGCGACAGACCGCAGTCGCAGAATGCGCCGGCGTTCATCCGATCGATCGGTCGGTTTATCTGCTATTGCGCAGAGATTTTTGTTTTGAATAGTAGTTAGTAATACACGACAATACAAGTGCATTAAGTGATTATAAAGGATTATAGTGTTCCGTGATGTGTATGTGCAAATCCGTGCAAGTGAGTGAATTGGGCTTGGTTTCCGCTGCTGGCGAATAAGTGTTCCGTGGATTTCTGTAGAACAGAAGAAGTGAAATTTAATATAGGTAAGTCTAATGTCTGGTACCTACATAATTGTGTATATGTAATAGAATGTACTGCGGGCTCCACATTCACGCCGTGAAAGCCCGCGAAAGCCGCGAACCGCGAGTGGATGATAAGGTAGAAAATTGCCCTCATTGTACGATTACTGTGTGCCATCTAGAGGGCGAAAGCATAGACAGCAACTGGTCGTGACGTCTATTTCTATGCCTAGTTTCACCGCTTAGCGATAGGTGTCGCGGTTTGATCTTCATAGATTTATTGGTATGTCTCCTCCCATCATCGATAGATGGCGGTATAGGATATGGAATCTTCCACTGTGGAATATTCTAGAACCTACGTTAGCGCTTTCGCCTAGTAGTGGCGACACATTCTATAAAAACTTCTCTTCCGCCCCCCGTTTTCTCTCTTCTCGCTGCAGACGTCGTCGCGACCAGTGGTCCAGTCGTATTCGTAAGTGTTAGTAGAAAACCTACTTATTGTATGAATCTTGAAGAAGCAAAGTGCTTGTGTGTGTAATTAAAGTGTGCTATAAGTTGTCTTGGCCAATTAAAATCTGTAACTTTCCCATCCTCGTTTTCCTTCCACCCGCATGAGTCCACTGTCCTCAACATATTAAGTAGCATTTTTAATACATACTTTTAATTGTTATTTCAGTTTGGATCACGTTCAACATGGATGACACGTGTCTGAAGAATACTTTGCAAAACCTGGGAGCCTCTGCAGATGTTGTGGACTCTTTCATTGGTAAGTCTTACAAATTCCACACTCCGCACCAGCCATTACCATTTTATTATTATCTACAAACTACTTACAAAAACCTTTTTAGGGTTCCGTACCAAAAGGCCAAACGGAGCCCTATTGCTCTCAGTCCGTCTGTCTGTCCGGCCGTCTGTCTGTCCGTCCGTCTGTCTGTCCGTCCGTCCGTCTGTCCGTCTGTCCGTCTGTCCGTCTGTCCGTCTGTCCGTAGAAGCTGTATCTTCTAAGCCGCTGGACCTCTAGTCTTCATATTCACACAGATTAAATGATAATGCCCAGTAGTACAAATAGGCAGAAAACATTTTCAATTATTTATTTTAAAGAATAAATAAAAAAAAAATAAAAGAAATATATGGAACCCATCACAGGTCCCATACTAAAAGGAGGAGGTTCTCAATTCGTCTGTTTATTTATTTGTTTGTATGCTCGCTCACCTAAAACGAGTTGATAGACTGCTCCGATTTTGATGATTTTTAGGGTTCCTTACCCGAAGGGTCCAAACGGAACCCTATTGCTGTCGCTTCGCTGTCCGTCGTCTGTCACAAGGCTTTTGCGGAGCCGTTGTAAGAGATAGACATTCGGAATGTATGGACGGATTGTGAGTTATGGTGTCCTGTATCATCAACATCAACACAACAACACCACCAATAGTCATTTTATGACGACTTCAGTGCTAAATAAATAGTACTTTCTTATGTGAGTATTTTGTTAACAGTGCTTGTTGTTTAATGGAAACTAACATACGGATACTTAATTATTGTTACACAGTCATGACTACAAAGAAAGTATTTATTACTAATTCATTGAATTCAAATCCTAGCCGGGACAAGCTTTAATTTTGTATGCGCCCATGCCACCAGCGCCACAGGGAATGCCAGTGCGGGGCTGTAATGTTTATTTAAGTAATTTTATTAGCTTTTTTGCATGGTAGGTATTTTTAAAAACACTTAAATACATGTTTAATTATTTCTGTTCAAAAGCACAAAAATTAAGTTTCACGCTTCTAGCCTCGAAAATGATGATGAAGAAACGAAGATGAAGATTTTTTTTCTAAGAACTTAGATTTTGTGGGGTTCCGTACCAAAGGTTAAAAATCGGACCCTATTACTGAGACTCCAATGTCTGTCTGTCTATCCGTCTGTCACAACGGATTTTCTCCGAAGTTTGAAAAGATACAGAGTACAAACCTATCATGTATTGACGAAAGTTGCGATATAATTTCCATAGTCCTTATTACGCTGCATTTTTGTTTTATTTTTAAATGGTTTTATTTAGCTTGACCTCTAGCTGGCTAGCTGGGTGGATTTGCTTCAAATCTTGCAACAGCTTTTCACCTAAAGTGGGCAGGGTTAGCGTTCCAACCTTGCAAATTGGTAATATTACACCTTCGTGTCCAATTTCATGAAATAATACCAATTTGCAAGGTTGGAACGAACTTTGTATGGAACGCCCTCCTTACTACTACTTATAAGTACTGAACGTACAGTTTGTCTGTAAAGTAGTGAAACGGAAATAATTGTTGTGTCTTGTAATGGTGTGACTAACTTATAATTATTATGTGTGTTGTAATGGTGTGACTTTATTTTATATTTAATTAAGGTCGACCGGGATTATTGCGACTATTTCTGCCTTTTTAAAAACTTCATGAATTTTTCGTTTGTTTCTTTACAACTATCATTCATTTATTACGCTTAAAAATCTGCGATAAATTTTCTTTAGATAGTATATTTGAGAAGATAAATTGTACTTATAGATCAAGAGTTATGAAGCGATGAAGTTGTGAGTTAGCATTTTATAGTCGCAATAACCCCGGTCGATCTTATTAATATAACATGCTTTCCTAAATTATTTCAGCAAATGGTTATTCTGAGGTTAATGACCTGAAAAGCATCACTGGCTATGAATTAAAAGCTGTAATTCCACAAGTATTGATTAGAAAAAAATTCTCTCAAAAATTGATTCCATGGCTTATTGTACATAACCAAAAAATCGATGAGGAAATTGCACTGGTAATTATGTTTTACTTTTAGCTTTGGCCTCACTTCAAAGTATTACTTGTATTTATTTATTATTAAACCATTATCAGGCCCCATACGTAGGTATACACAAACATAACTGGTGTAAAAAGACCACTCCTTAAAACTTTTTGATTGATTCTATTAGGTATCTTAAATTATTGTAAACTAATTGGTTTTTGCCTCCTATTACTTTTAAAAAAGTGAGTCTGTGTTATCTGAATGAAGAAGTTTAACTAATTAATTAAAGTTTTTCTCCTTCTGAGACAACTTGAGGAAGTGTTTTGGTTTAATAAACATTGCCAAGTAACTATTTGATCTCAGGGAGAAGCTTAGTTACATAGAATTCAAATCAGTATGGTTTTCCTTGTTTTGAGAAAATGCTTTTGTTTAAAAATGGTTTCAAAGACAAATTTAATCGGAGAGAAAGATTGAGTGAAAAGTAATCTATTCTGAGAAGAAGCTAGTTTAGGTGTGGGTTGGTTTAGATTGATCTTTCATTTTGAGAGTTAGCATAAGGCTATGTGGCTATTTTGACAGCAAGCAGTGTTAAGCATATTTTCATTTTTATGATTATACTTGAGATTTACAGTGATGTTTTAAGGTCAGCAAGATTGCAAAGATATTCAAGTTCTCTATTATTAAATAGAAGGTTATCATTATGTAAAGCAAAGAGATAGTAACATTAAAGCAAGAGTAATTAGGCAGAAGAGAGAAATAATTAAAGCAATGACAGTGATTTATTGAAATTATAATTCATATGTTCAACATTAGTACTTAATTGCGGTGATTTAACATTTATTTACTTAAATATTTACCTATTCAATCACTCTTTCATGCATATACCTTAGGATTTTTCACTTATACATGTAATCATAATAGCAGAGTTGAATACATATTCAAGATAAGGTTTACTCCCAAGCAATAAAACCAAGTCTTCAAATTAGATACTTTGATAGCACTTTTAGGTAGGCCATGGTTAGTCTGCATTAGATAGGGTCTTAGGAGAATAAATTTTAATGTGCTTCCGGACAGGTTGTATTTCCTCTTCGACTTGTCAATTCTGAAAAATAGGTTAATAAATCAAACTTATTCACGGGAGCTGTTCATGATTTAGGCCGCAGTATTAATGTTTTCCTATTGTAAGAAAAGTATCTAGTGGTTAGCATTTTAAGTTGTTGAAGGCACTCACTGAGTTTTACGTAGGTATCAATTTATGGATTAAGTATGTATGATTTAACTACACTACTATCTAGATCAACTTCCATTACAAACTCGATCAGAAGGCAACTTATATTGTATATGGATGTCAAACTAACTATGTAAATTCTTGAGTAAAGATAGAAAGACAGAGAAACAATAAAACAAACCTTTTGTTGTTTGTAAATTATACAAAATCTTTGTGTGATCATTGTAGATAGTACAGAAGCCTTCTTCTTGTGTTCTTTTGCCAAAGCAAGAGTTTAGGTTCCCTTTTCCTTCTGTGAGTTAGTTTCATTGAAGAACTTTCAAATCCTTGTAGATTCGTCTATTGCTATTGGCACATATAACCTAAAAAACAAACCAAACCATGTTATAAATGAAATGTTTATTTAAACTAAATGTTTTCAATAGTCTGCAGGGATTAGGTGGCCACAAAAATTAAGTACCTAGGTAATTATAAAATTAGTAACTTAATACCGGATAAACTTACTTGGGTTTTTGTTTTGATGTGTAGGTAGTGTTTACGAAAGTTTTAGTTCGAAAATCATAAACTTAATTAGAATTAGTATGAAGTTACAGTTTAAACGAGATGAGGACGAGGTCTAGATAGTCAACAACAATCTTTGTTGTTTCTGTTCTTCAGCTTTTAATTAACAGATTACGAATCCGATTAGACGTTATATGGAATAAATAGTAAAATAAACAACTCTTTTGTCAATCAGTGTTGCCAGATGCTGATCGGTCAATGTCGCCAAAATTTAGAAATACTTATAATGCCCGACGAATAACTTCATTAAATTACTTTGATTTCGCATGGTTGTACTTCATATAAGTACTCTGTTTTTTAGCCATTTGTAATTCACACAGTTTGTACATCTACTCGCTTCTCCAATGTATTAGTCCAGTCCATCCAAAGGTTATCTAGAATAGATGACTGTTAGTGATAGGGCCGCCATCTGTACTCTTAGGTTAAGAAATGTGTGTAATTTCCATTTTGATGTATAATAAAGTGATCTCTAAATAGGTAGCTCTATTTCGGGTCCCAATTGCGGGGGACGCCCGATGGTTAGTCAAATTTGCATAAGTAATACGTCCCACTGTAGGCCACAGGCCTTCTCTCAGGGAGAGAGTATGGGCTTAATCATCGCGCACGCCCACCGCGGATTGGCAATTCCAAGCGCTGAGGTATATGAATAACTCCGGACACTCGGGTTTCCTCGCGATGTTTTCTTTCATAGTTAGCGAAAACCAATTATCCCTACATATCCATCGCACTCATCTCGATAACGCGGATTTTTGTTTAAGTTATCTGCCGAGCATTGTAAAATTTCAAATACATACTGAATTCCCAAGTAGCCAAAGGTGGCTCTCAAATGGGCTTGATGACAAATTTTGAAAAGGTGTATAATGTCCCAAAATCTACATTATTTACAATCTGTTTCATAATCGTGGTCACAGTTAAGGTTAAATGATAAAAAAGAAATTTTAGCAAAAGTTTCAAAATTCCCACCGAAATGTTCGCCAATGTCCTGGCGTCACTAGTGACGTCACAGTGCAAAAGTATAAAAGTAATCTGTGTAAAACGTAATTCAATCAATACTCACGTGGAAATTTTTACGTTCTAAATTCCGCTGAACAACTCAAAATTCTCTCACCATCAACACGTCTATTTTAGGCAAATCACCACTGTCTGCTTTAGTAAACCCTTGTTCCATGATGCGTGTTTTTTCACTCAGGATTTAAATTAAATACAAATAACTAAGAAAGATCGTAAATAAAACCAGAGAACCGGCTGTTTGTTTACTATCACAGATTTTTAAGGGATTGTTACCTATGTCACAGATTATAAAGTAGTATGTTCAGTTCACTATTCTATGTTTACTCGCGTGTTCCTGAAAGTGACGTCATTCGCTATTCAGCTATAATGGCGAACGTATGATTTTTGTAGATTTTAATTATCGGAATAATTATCAATCCCGCTCTTAATAAATGCGTGCTAAATAAATGTCGTAATAAAAGTAATTCAAGTTTTGTTAAATGAATACATAATTTTAGTGATTTTTCAGTACTGTCATCATGCCTATTGTCGTCTGATCGCTGATTGCAATTTTCGCCAATTCACGTTCCGAGATAGCCCAAATGGCGATAAATCGCCTCATCTGGCAACCCTCTAGTCAATTTCCTGTGACTGTCAATGGTCAAGGGTGAACACACACTTTCTGAAATAGTGATTTGCGAAAATAGTGATTAATCATAAATTGCATGTTATCGTGTATTAGGTGTAATTACACTTATTTGTCAAATATAACTTTTGGAACGAATTGACTCAAGTCAGTAACATTAACGGTGAATTTAAGTAATTCTATAAATAATCTAACTTTAGTCTTGTGTTAGAAGATTATTTGGTAGTTAATGATAATAAATACGCACTGAAAGGAATTTCGTATAGGTTTTCCAAGGATTAATGAAGTTATATTACAATGGAAGTATAATAATTGTGGCAATACAGTGTTCTTAGAAATTAATTGATGTTTGGGAATTGATTCAACTTTAACGGATTCTCTTTTTAAATTGCTGATGGTGAATTGTAGATTTAAAATATCGTGAATTACAAAAATAGAGAACCATTAAGTTAATTACAATCTTGTCTCAAGGTGTTAATGTAGACAGTGTATTGTATTATGATTCTGTTAAAAATTTCCATATCCAACCCACATAAATGTGTGTTTGTTTTTTACGGATTTTAAAAGGGAGTTGATTTTATTAAACAAACACAAAACTAAGTAAAATGTAATAATTGTTTGAATTTAATGTCAGAGAAAATCTATTTCATTTAAAGGTGAATTTTAAATGCGACTATAAAGGGGAAATGAAATAATCAGCTCAACATAAGAAGTTTAGCGCCGTTCAGAAAGTAATGTTATTGCATAGTGTAAGGGTATCTTAAATTACCTATGTAGAGGGACTGTCTATAAATTATGAGTCTTGAAGGTTAGTCTAACTTTATGTGAGTTTGGAATTTGGTTACATACAAAAGTAAATCTTCTTCAAAAGTTCAAAACCTAAGTATCCTATAAAACTAAATTTCATGATGTAACTTGTTCTTGCAACTCTAATTTGCGAAAGGTGCAGCATAGATAAATTGCAAAGGGGAGTACAAAAGTGACATTCAATTATAATCTAACAAAACTTTTAATTAGTTACTAAGTCATTAAATTTCCTAGGAAATCAGTGAATCAAGGATGTGAAAGTGATCTGTCAGGATCATGGCAAGTGGCACTCCCTGGTCTCTGCCTACCTCTGGGATATAGGCGGATAAGTATGTATGTATGAAATCAGAGAATCAAAGCTACATAAGTTCAGTAAATGCAGTGATAAAGTTATAACTTGACACAAACTTTTTAGAAAGTACTAAATCGGATAAATCTTGTAAACCTTGTAGGTACTTATTAAATCAAAAGATTTGCAAAGGCATTCAATCAAACAGTAGAAAGCAGTAGGCAAGAGTATATACAGGTAGTTTATCTCAACTTTACCCACCAATCTAAATGTCGTTTCCAATACATTCAACTCAATAAATAAATTAGTAAAATAGTTAATGTTGTCGTAACTTAGCATAGAAGAACTTTCCCCATGAAAGATGCTAAAAGGTAAAAGTCAATAAAGGAATAATTTTATTAAATTTCGTATGAAAGTATTACATTTAATCAATTGCATCCATAAGGTCCTAAGAGTCCACTTGATAATATTTCAATTATGTACGTTTCATGAAACATTTTGACGGGCAACAGTAACTTCATTATCTAGAAGCTCTCCTTATATTAAGCTGCCTGCTTGTAATTAAGTCCCAAAGTAAACTGTAAGTAAATTCTTTCTCTGGTTGTGCAATAAAGTGTTCTCTATTTACCTATCTATCTAAACTCAAATTCAGGAATTTTATTCACTATAAAAACAAAAAGGATTTACTTAATGAACGTCAAAACTGTTAGTCTCATCATTAATAGATATGTGAAGGAAAGGTCAACAAAGAAATTTAATAATTATTCTTTTTAAACAGGGCTTAGTTTAATTAACAGAGGTTTCAACTTAAATTTAAACTAGCTGCACTAGACATAATTGTCTCCATCAGCACTAATTAAATACCAGACATTTTATCTCCCCAAATAATCTTTAATGTCATACTAAGTTTTGCATAGAGAGTATGTTTAAAACTCTTTTTAAACCGTGTCCGTGGTAACTTTAATATGTTTTGAGGAATTTTATTGTAGAATCGTATAGGTACAGAGCCCCATGAAGGATGTATAAATCTAAATTGTGGATATGATAGGCTATGTTTATTCCCAGTATCAATATTAAGAAAGTTTCCAGTAATTTCAAAATTGCTGATTTATAAAATAAATAGGTGTTACATTTTGGTAGGTGACCTGTTTAGATATGCTGTGTTAGAACAAATAGATTGCCTGATAGAAAATGCCATTAGCATTAGGTAAGTCCAAATTTTGTACACTGTGCAATAAAGAATTAACAACAATAATAGAGTGAGAGTTATGGGTCTACCTACATGATTGAATTCTGTTGATAATGATAGTAAGTTATATAGCAACTGTCAGTCAGAGTATTTTTGCACGTCTGTAACTGGTTGTTAAGCTAGATTATACCATATTAGCTAGTACTGAATACTATTAGCAGATTGTAACTAACGTTGACATTAAGAAATTCGTTACTTTTATTAGGTATGTATGGTGTGCAATAAAGAGGATTAATCTAATTTAATCTAACTAGAGTTTAGATTAGACGTGACATCAAAGTAGGGTGAATGTACCAATAATCAGCACAGCTATTAATCATCAACGCTAATTGATAAAAGGGTGAGTTGATCTCAGATAATTATATATTTTCAGTATAAAATTTAATTGAATTTACATTTCTTGGACCCTCTTCAAAGAAACAAAGACCTAAAAGCCAAGTAAAATAAATATCTACTAGAAAAAAAACAGATTTTAAGTTAAATATCCTAATGTTAAACAGCTATAATAAATTATAATACATAAGCTAGAAATTTATACTATTATGAGGTGGTAACAAGGTTGAGTAATGTCTAACATGACATCATAATAGGGTGAATGTATCAATAATCAGCACAGTTGTGCTTTACCGATAAAAAGGTGTGTGAATCTCAGGCATGTATTTTTGATAAACTCAAATTCTCAAATGTTTTAAACTCTTTACAAATAAATTAAAACCTAAAAGCGAAATAAGCGATTAAAGGGAATGAAATATTAATTTATGGTTAACAGACTAGTATAATATAATATAGATATGGGGCGAAATAAAAAAAAAAAATCATCTGTATTCATTGTTCTAAAACAAATTTAATGTAAATAGTACATTCAAAACACAATTAAAATGAATTACTTTAATAAATGGTCCTCAAATTTTGCTCACAAACTATTTTGTAAATTCCCTAGACAATCTAACTATGAAAAGAAATAAAATTCAAATAATGAAGTTAAGTTCATAAATGTGTTCTTAGGGTATTTTAGTTTGGGGGCGACAAAAAAAAATAATAAAGTAAATACTCAATTGTAAAATATCTTGTGTTATGTCGCGAGACATTCAAGTAAGAAAAAAAACTTTATCTATGAAACTAAATTGTTTACATAGTTCTGAACATTTTGTATAATCTACAAAGGGCAGGATCATTTCAGAGAGAGAGTCTTCATAATAGGTAGCACATAGTGAGGAACTCATTTAGTAAATTCTGTAGACATCCTAACTAGAGAGGTAAATAAAACCCATGTAACCATGCTAAGCTTAAAACGAGTTTATGTGATTTTAGGATATTTCAGTTTGGGGGGCGAGAAAAATAATATTTTTATAACTTCTAAATTTCATTGTAAAAGATCTTGTGTGAGCTTGGAGGCATTCTCGTAGGAAGGAAAAAAAAATCTAAATTACCAATAGTACTTTGTCCCTTTACATCTTTTTATGTCATGGTACTCTGGTGTATAATAAAGAATATTTTTATCTTATATTCCACATTCTTGACTAAAGGGCGGGATCATTTCAAAGAGAGAGAGTCTTCATTTTATCACAATGTGTTACGGTATAAGTAGCTACAGTGGCACAACCTTTCGGAAGTTTTGGCGGAATTAAAAGATATACTATAGTGTATATTTTGGGTAAGATACATTTTTTAAGATTATTTTCAATGACCTTAACGTAAATGGTTTGAATATTTTATGTGAGACAGCCATAGGTAGATCTATGTCACGAAAGTTTATCAGGGTTAAAATCCTTATAAACTCAATAAGTTATTGCTATTAAAATTTGGTTAAATTATTTAGTGGAGGAAGGGAAACAACGTTATTCAAACTGGTCTCTTGAAACAACATTTTTAAATTTTAAATAATTTTATTAAATCAATATAACATTTCACGTAAAACAAGTTAAATCCAGCAGTGAGATACAAAATGGCTACACAGATATTAAAGGTGATGGAAAAAATTGAAGTTACAAAATTGTTTGATAAGGATTACAAGGTTCATCCAAGTGGCAGGAAGACGCTGGATGCAGGCCGCTTTCAACCGGGTTTTTATTGGAAATCTTTGGAGGAGGCCTATGTCCAGCAGTGGACTTCTTGTGGCTGAATGGTGATGATGACAAAGTTGCTATTACAGGTGCTAAAGTTCGAAAGTAAATAAATAATCTAAAATTTAATTTAGAGAATTGTATCCTGGGAAATATTTTAATTTCAAAAATAAAAATGTAATATTTTTAAATGGAATTTATTAAGGAGGATAGGAACTATTTCCCTCCGGGACACAGGCGAAAGTTTATATTGTGTTTAGAAAAACATTGTTGGTTAAAATTGTTATTGCACTTTAGTCTGAATTTATAACTATAACTAAATCTTAATTAAGTTCAAAGAGTGAATATCTAAAGAAATGTCAGATGATATTTAAAACAAAGTGTAATATACTTACATTTCAAAATTATATGGTCCGCCCAGCAGTGGAACACAATTTGTTACAAAATGTTAATTCCTGGTTTATAAAATGAAATAAATAAAGTGTTAACTTTTTTTAAATTAAATTGGGTTATGAGCATAGGTATTGTAAATTTGAAAATGGGGTAAACTTAAAAATAGAAAATTTAAAACATTTTATTAACAAATGTTTTAAATAAAACATTTGAGTTAGATCAATTTTGACTTCATCTTCCCGGACTGGACTTGTGATTCGTTTAGCAGCGTGAAATGGGGAGGGGGGGAGTTTGAAAGGGAAGAATTGCAAGAGAAGGAAGAATTTTCTAAATACTTAAAATTAGTTTCATAGATTTTGAAATGAAAGACGATGGAAGACAATGTATTTTGTCTTCTTAAGAGTACTTCGGTTATTTGGGTTATAGAAGTATGAGAAGAATGGATAAATGCTGAATAAAATTTGAGTTTTATTTAGAGTGAAGGGCTTTGCGAATTAAAAGAAACCAAAAGGGAAGAATAAGATTATAAGCATTCAATCCCAGAAACACAACACTTAACAGAGATCTCGCTTTAGACGAAACTTGGTGCTAGGGGTAGGCCAGATGGCAATCGTTTCTTCGCAAGGCGAAACTAAAGTGAGGTCTATACTCCACACGGAGGAAAGACTAAACTGATCTGGACACTACTATGGGTGCAAATCTGCTTATAGGATTGGTCGGCATAACGCCTTACCCATAGTTTTTTTTAATTTATTTAAATCAATAATAAAACAATTGTGCAGAAGAACTTAAGCTTGACCAGTACTATTATAGAGAGTGCTTTGGCCAATGGTTAACATTCTCCGTCCATTAACCAATTGGTTCAGCGAACGAAAATCTAAACAAGGGACGAATTGTAATGCACAATTGGCTTCCAAACTCTAAGGATGTGCTTTATGTCATGTGGGCGTATTTGTAGGTTTCGTACGTTCGAAAAATTGGAATGTTTCGGAACAGACAATGCGAGGATCACTAGGACTGGAGTGGATTCACAACCCATCTTTCCCGTAGGACCTTGGCATTCAGGCATCTTGTGCGATTGTATGTTGTCCATTACCGATGAGTCAGCAAGTTGGATTTTCAATTGTTGAATCAGTTTCTTATTGGATGGTTTAAAACACAATACACTCAAAATTTCACTCTGGGAAAGGTGCTCATAATCTCGGTCGTGAAACATTTGTGAATAGGTATAGGTGAAGTTTCTTTCAGTATCTAACTTGCAAAAACTTCAGGGGGCGCTGTGACGGTCCGCACTGCCTTTACAATTCGACCGCCACTTATTCACAAATGTAGGGGAACATAATAATCCTTTGCGTTGTACAATAATCAATGAAATTAAGCAAAGTCTTGCAGTAGTATTAGAGATTCGCTAGATGGCGCCTTTTTGCAATAAATAATAATAAATATTTATTATTTCGGGCAATAATGTCCATTACTTTCACATTACAAAAAAAAAATAAAGAAATAAAACGTTGGTTTCTCAACCAATAAACTATTTAATATTTTTACAACAATTTAACAACGGTTGCTCAATTGGTTCTAAAACAAACAAAACCACGTTCATAAAAGTTGGCTGTATGCAAAGTTGTCTATGCCAATGTATCGACAGGGAAAAAAGTAAAGAAAAAGTCAAGTCAAGGGTAATCTGTAGATAGAACAAGGAGGGGCCCGTAGAAGTCTGATAATGTTATCCACCAAAAACCCAATAATGCAGTCAATGAATATTATGGAAAGGCTTAATTTAGCAAAACTATTAAATATAGTTTCAGTAAAGAATTCAAAATGCTTATTTTACACAGAGAAAATATTTAAAATTATGTAAAATATTCCTGAAAGGGTTTCATTGAAAGACCTGGGAACCCAAGAGGGGTGGATGGTAACGGGGTGTGGGGGCGAGGGGAAAGGAAGAGACGCGCACTTGGACTGGGGATTTTGGCGGGATGCGGGCGGTGGTTTTCTTGGGCATCTTTTCCTTGCGGGGCTGACCGGCCGGTCTAAATTAGGATTAGGGTGAGTTAACAACCTGATTGTCAAACTAAAGTATTCTACAGTGTGTCGGTAATGTGGCCACAGCAGCAAATATTGAGTAGTTCAGCTGTGAAAGTGGTATAGCTTGAGAAACGTTTTGGTGAGATGGCTTGGGCAAATCATGGCTGAAGCAATGCAGGCCGTGGTACGGTCCATACCAGTGGATTGGACCTGACTACATCGATTTGGTCAAGGTAGCTCTCTAGATCATTCTCAGGTCTCAGCAGTAAATGTGATAAAGTCTGATTTGCATCTTGGAATGTTGCTGTAGTCTACAGAACCATACTTCGGTGTAGGCTTCACCTACATTCTTGTGTTTCAAGGTTGATTAGAATTTGTGTTTGCATTTGTTCTTGATAAAATCAACTTGCTTGCATCAATTTCAAACATTTAATCAATTAGTTGAAATAGGTCTATATCTGATCGAACGGTGAGTTTCTTTGCCATGTTCTTTTCTCACTATGGGTCAGGTCTTGAACATGGCACGCACATCTGTTAGGAACTGGTGTTTGGCGTGGTAGAAAACCAGCAAACAGACAGTTTAGCAGTAGTATTTGCAAGCAGTTGAAGTCATTTACATAATAAAGTAAATTGTTAGGTAGAGTCTAAAACAACCAATTAAAACCAAATCCAAAATAAACCAAACTAATGAAAACTTGAATCTATCTAATAAAACAATAACCGGGCACAGAGCCTAACTAAAATTGTGAGTGTAAAATCTACATACAAAACTATGTACAAAAATAAACTAAAATCATATTTGTCTCAAATATTGACTAAACCAAACTAAGATTTACAATTACTGTTAATATTCTAATCTGTGTTAAACTGTGCTCACTAAAATCTGTTTTAAATCTCAAATGTTAATATTTCTACAAATCTTGATAAATAAATAGATTATTTTTTTAACTCTTTCTAGTTGTTTAATTGCTTTGGAAATCCTGACTCCCTGAAAAGATCCTGGTTACTATTTCACAACAAAGGGTCCTGTTAGGCTATCTAGACGATCACATTTTGGCCAAAGAAGTGAATTTTCTGTGATTTTAGGTACTCATAATTTGCTCTTTTACATAGTACACATTTAATTGACACTGAGCTAAAATAGTAGGTAGGAAGCCTAGGTACTCATACTTTACTTAGTAATCTCCTGTGGAAGAACCATAATATCTTAGACATTCTACGGAGGCGAAGATGGAGCGCTGCAGAGGACTCCAGAGGACTTCTTCTTCAGGAACCAGCGGGCATCAGTAGCAAGAGCAAGTATTGAGGGGACTTAGGGATCAGTGTAAGCAGTGTAAGTAAGTAGCAGAGATTAGAGAGTGGGGTAGAGGTAAAGGGGGTGCGCGTTACAAATGGTGCCGTGACCAGGATCTTTATGTATGTATCTTATCTGGCCTTATGCCACAAATGTTGTTGTGAAATGGATAGGGGAGTTGAGATTTTCCAAAGCAATTATTAGATCATTCGTCTATTGTGTATTTCAGCGTTTTAACCTTTTTGACTAACTAATCTTATAATACTTGACTGGATTCACATGCCTAATTATTGTTCTGTGGTACTTTTAACTAAAACCAAAATTATCTTTAACTATTAGGTAGGTAGGTCGTTAAACAGTGAAAATGTAGCATATGCAAAATTATCATTTAACTAAATAATTAAAATTGTGGGGGAGTCTAGGACAAACAAAGAAGTAAATAACTAAAATAACTTTTTATCAATGTAATTAAATCAAAGTTAAAACTTTTTGATTGATTCTATTAGGTATCTTAAATTATTGTAAACTAATTGGTTTTTGCCTCCTATTACTTTTAAAAAAGTGAGTCTGTGTTATCTGAATGAAGAAGTTTAACTAATTAATTAAAGTTTTTCTCCTTCTGAGACAACTTGAGGAAGTGTTTTGGTTTAATAAACATTGCCAAGTAACTATTTGATCTCAGGGAGAAGCTTAGTTACATAGAATTCAAATCAGTATGGTTTTCCTTGTTTTGAGAAAATGCTTTTGTTTAAAAATGGTTTCAAAGACAAATTTAATCGGAGAGAAAAATTGAGCTATAGCGAGTGAAAAGTAATCTATTCTGAGAAGAAGCTAGTTTAGGTGTGGGTTGGTTTAGATTGATCTTTCATTTTGAGAGTTAGCATAAGGCTATGTGGCTATTTTGACAGCAAGCAGTGTTAAGCATATTTTCATTTTTATGATTATACTTGAGATTTACAGTGATGTTTTAAGGTCAGCAAGATTGCAAAGATATTCAAGTTCTCTATTATTAAATAGAAGGTTATCATTATGTAAAGCAAAGAGATAGTAACATTAAAGCAAGAGTAATTAGGCAGAAGAGAGAAATAATTAAAGCAATGACAGTGATTTATTGAAATTATAATTCATATGTTCAACATTAGTACTTAATTGCGGTGATTTAACATTTATTTACTTAAATATTTACCTATTCAATCACTCTTTCATGCATATACCTTAGGATTTTTCACTTATACATGTAATCATAATAGCAGAGTTGAATACATATTCAAGATAAGGTTTACTCCCAAGCAATAAAACCAAGTCTTCAAATTAGATACTTTGATAGCACTTTTAGGTAGGCCATGGTTAGTCTGCATTAGATAGGGTCTTAGGAGAATAAATTTTAATGTGCTTCCGGACAGGTTGTATTTCCTCTTCGACTTGTCAATTCTGAAAAATAGGTTAATAAATCAAACTTATTCACGGGAGCTGTTCATGATTTAGGCCGCAGTATTAATGTTTTCCTATTGTAAGAAAAGTATCTAGTGGTTAGCATTTTAAGTTGTTGAAGGCACTCACTGAGTTTTACGTAGGTATCAATTTATGGATTAAGTATGTATGATTTAACTACACTACTATCTAGATCAACTTCCATTACAAACTCGATCAGAAGGCAACTTATATTGTATATGGATGTCAAACTAACTATGTAAATTCTTGAGTAAAGATAGAAAGACAGAGAAACAATAAAACAAACCTTTTGTTGTTTGTAAATTATACAAAATCTTTGTGTGATCATTGTAGATAGTACAGAAGCCTTCTTCTTGTGTTCTTTTGCCAAAGCAAGAGTTTAGGTTCCCTTTTCCTTCTGTGAGTTAGTTTCATTGAAGAACTTTCAAATCCTTGTAGATTCGTCTATTGCTATTGGCACATATAACCTAAAAAACAAACCAAACCATGTTATAAATGAAATGTTTATTTAAACTAAATGTTTTCAATAGTCTGCAGGGATTAGGTGGCCACAAAAATTAAGTACCTAGGTAATTATAAAATTAGTAACTTAATACCGGATAAACTTACTTGGGTTTTTGTTTTGATGTGTAGGTAGTGTTTACGAAAGTTTTAGTTCGAAAATCATAAACTTAATTAGAATTAGTATGAAGTTACAGTTTAAACGAGATGAGGACGAGGTCTAGATAGTCAACAACAATCTTTGTTGTTTCTGTTCTTCAGCTTTTAATTAACAGATTACGAATCCGATTAGACGTTATATGGAATAAATAGTAAAATAAACAACTCTTTTGTCAATCAGTGTTGCCAGATGCTGATCGGTCAATGTCGCCAAAATTTAGAAATACTTATAATGCCCGACGAATAACTTCATTAAATTACTTTGATTTCGCATGGTTGTACTTCATATAAGTACTCTGTTTTTTAGCCATTTGTAATTCACACAGTTTGTACATCTACTCGCTTCTCCAATGTATTAGTCCAGTCCATCCAAAGGTTATCTAGAATAGATGACTGTTAGTGATAGGGCCGCCATCTGTACTCTTAGGTTAAGAAATGTGTGTAATTTCCATTTTGATGTATAATAAAGTGATCTCTAAATAGGTAGCTCTATTTCGGGTCCCAATTGCGGGGGACGCCCGATGGTTAGTCAAATTTGCATAAGTAATACGTCCCACTGTAGGCCACAGGCCTTCTCTCAGGGAGAGAGTATGGGCTTAATCATCGCGCACGCCCACCGCGGATTGGCAATTCCAAGCGCTGAGGTATATGAATAACTCCGGACACTCGGGTTTCCTCGCGATGTTTTCTTTCATAGTTAGCGAAAACCAATTATCCCTACATATCCATCGCACTCATCTCGATAACGCGGATTTTTGTTTAAGTTATCTGCCGAGCATTGTAAAATTTCAAATACATACTGAATTCCCAAGTAGCCAAAGGTGGCTCTCAAATGGGCTTGATGACAAATTTTGAAAAGGTGTATAATGTCCCAAAATCTACATTATTTACAATCTGTTTCATAATCGTGGTCACAGTTAAGGTTAAATGATAAAAAAGAAATTTTAGCAAAAGTTTCAAAATTCCCACCGAAATGTTCGCCAATGTCCTGGCGTCACTAGTGACGTCACAGTGCAAAAGTATAAAAGTAATCTGTGTAAAACGTAATTCAATCAATACTCACGTGGAAATTTTTACGTTCTAAATTCCGCTGAACAACTCAAAATTCTCTCACCATCAACACGTCTATTTTAGGCAAATCACCACTGTCTGCTTTAGTAAACCCTTGTTCCATGATGCGTGTTTTTTCACTCAGGATTTAAATTAAATACAAATAACTAAGAAAGATCGTAAATAAAACCAGAGAACCGGCTGTTTGTTTACTATCACAGATTTTTAAGGGATTGTTACCTATGTCACAGATTATAAAGTAGTATGTTCAGTTCACTATTCTATGTTTACTCGCGTGTTCCTGAAAGTGACGTCATTCGCTATTCAGCTATAATGGCGAACGTATGATTTTTGTAGATTTTAATTATCGGAATAATTATCAATCCCGCTCTTAATAAATGCGTGCTAAATAAATGTCGTAATAAAAGTAATTCAAGTTTTGTTAAATGAATACATAATTTTAGTGATTTTTCAGTACTGTCATCATGCCTATTGTCGTCTGATCGCTGATTGCAATTTTCGCCAATTCACGTTCCGAGATAGCCCAAATGGCGATAAATCGCCTCATCTGGCAACCCTCTAGTCAATTTCCTGTGACTGTCAATGGTCAAGGGTGAACACACACTTTCTGAAATAGTGATTTGCGAAAATAGTGATTAATCATAAATTGCATGTTATCGTGTATTAGGTGTAATTACACTTATTTGTCAAATATAACTTTTGGAACGAATTGACTCAAGTCAGTAACATTAACGGTGAATTTAAGTAATTCTATAAATAATCTAACTTTAGTCTTGTGTTAGAAGATTATTTGGTAGTTAATGATAATAAATACGCACTGAAAGGAATTTCGTATAGGTTTTCCAAGGATTAATGAAGTTATATTACAATGGAAGTATAATAATTGTGGCAATACAGTGTTCTTAGAAATTAATTGATGTTTGGGAATTGATTCAACTTTAACGGATTCTCTTTTTAAATTGCTGATGGTGAATTGTAGATTTAAAATATCGTGAATTACAAAAATAGAGAACCATTAAGTTAATTACAATCTTGTCTCAAGGTGTTAATGTAGACAGTGTATTGTATTATGATTCTGTTAAAAATTTCCATATCCAACCCACATAAATGTGTGTTTGTTTTTTACGGATTTTAAAAGGGAGTTGATTTTATTAAACAAACACAAAACTAAGTAAAATGTAATAATCGTTTGAATTTAATGTCAGAGAAAATCTATTTCATTTAAAGGTGAATTTTAAATGCGACTATAAAGGGGAAATGAAATAATCAGCTCAACATAAGAAGTTTAGCGCCGTTCAGAAAGTAATGTTATTGCATAGTGTAAGGGTATCTTAAATTACCTATGTAGAGGGACTGTCTATAAATTATGAGTCTTGAAGGTTAGTCTAACTTTATGTGAGTTTGGAATTTGGTTACATACAAAAGTAAATCTTCTTCAAAAGTTCAAAACCTAAGTATCCTATAAAACTAAATTTCATGATGTAACTTGTTCTTGCAACTCTAATTTGCGAAAGGTGCAGCATAGATAAATTGCAAAGGGGAGTACAAAAGTGACATTCAATTATAATCTAACAAAACTTTTAATTAGTTACTAAGTCATTAAATTTCCTAGGAAATCAGTGAATCAAGGATGTGAAAGTGATCTGTCAGGATCATGGCAAGTGGCACTCCCTGGTCTCTGCCTACCTCTGGGATATAGGCGGATAAGTATGTATGTATGAAATCAGAGAATCAAAGCTACATAAGTTCAGTAAATGCAGTGATAAAGTTATAACTTGACACAAACTTTTTAGAAAGTACTAAATCGGATAAATCTTGTAAACCTTGTAGGTACTTATTAAATCAAAAGATTTGCAAAGGCATTCAATCAAACAGTAGAAAGCAGTAGGCAAGAGTATATACAGGTAGTTTATCTCAACTTTACCCACCAATCTAAATGTCGTTTCCAATACATTCAACTCAATAAATAAATTAGTAAAATAGTTAATGTTGTCGTAACTTAGCATAGAAGAACTTTCCCCATGAAAGATGCTAAAAGGTAAAAGTCAATAAAGGAATAATTTTATTAAATTTCGTATGAAAGTATTACATTTAATCAATTGCATCCATAAGGTCCTAAGAGTCCACTTGATAATATTTCAATTATGTACGTTTCATGAAACATTTTGACGGGCAACAGTAACTTCATTATCTAGAAGCTCTCCTTATATTAACCCATTTACAGTGACCGATCGTTATAAAGATCAACAAAAAGTGTTAAAAGTACCCTCGATAAAAAAATATTAATGAAAGGAAAACTTTAGCTTATTGTATACCAATCGAGGCAGTGATGATTTGAAAGTGTTTTGGTGCATAAATGATTATCATCTGATCATAATTTCAAAGTTCCTTTGTGGTTTATTTTGTATAAACGAAAGAATCTTTCATTATGTCTTCAAAACGGTAAGTTTTTACGAAATTGTTTGTGATTGATGTTTATTTTATTCTTGTATTTTATAAATTTATCAAGTGTCTAACCAAACTAGAACATAACCGTTATTATTATTACAATCGTTTGTAAAAAAAATGTTAAAACATTTAATGATCTTTAAAACGATCGGTAGTAATTTGAGTATGTATTTTAAACTTTCAGACACAGGCAAACTATACCATTGTCTCTCAATGATATAATTGACGAATTGGAAAAATCATCAGATGATGATGATACACAATTTCAAAGAAATATAACCGTTTTGCCACCGGATAACGCGAATGCTGATATCACTGATGAAGATTCTGGTGATGAGGAATTTGTGACTTTGAACAATCTTCCAGGTTTGATATAGATGTTATATAAATGTTTTCGTTTTTCTCGTATACCGAGTTGTTGTTGATTTTTTTTTATGTAGGTTCTCAGCTAAGAGCTCCGGCAGAGATAGAATACATGTCCTCAGATGATGACGAGGACAGTGTACTCTTATCTTCTTTGGCAAAAAGAAGTCGACCCGCTGAAGATCCCATAAATGAGGAAGGCCGTCAACCTGAGCCATCTACATCTTATTTGACTCCAGTTATTAGCAGCACGTCAACCGTTCCTTTTGTGGATCCAACCGTACCAAAAAACCAAAAATATACTTGGAGAAATCGCCATAATCCACGCGAGCGACCACAATGGCAAGAAAACCATGGGCCAAGTTACTATCAAACGCCCTTGTATTACTTCGACTGTATGTTTGATGACAGAGTTATCGAATTATTGGTGAAATATACTAATTGTTATGCGATTCAAAAGAACAGGACAGGTAATGTGACAACGAGTGAAATGAAGTGTTTCCTTGCCATACTTCTTTACAGTGGATATATCGTAGTTCCCCGAAGATACATGTATTGGGAGAAATCATCAGACACTGAATTTAGTATTATATATAACGCCATGTCAAGGGACAGATTTACATTTATCATGACTCACCTCCACTGTTGTGACAATGCTCAGATAGCAACAGAAAGCGACAAATTTGCAAAGTTGAGACCACTTTTCGACAAGCTAAATAAAATATTCCTGGATATGGCCCCTTTAGAAGAAATGTACAGCATTGACGAGGCTATGGTACCTTACTATGGAGGACACAGCTGTAAACAATTTATACGCGGAAAACCAATTCGATGGGGATATAAGTTCTGGGTTGGTGCGACTAGGTTGGGATATGTACTATGGTTTGATCCGTACCAAGGTCATGCAGCCATTATTCCACCGGCTTATAAGCAGTTAGGTCTGGGAGCTGGTGTAATTTTGCGTTTCGCTGATCATTTACAATTTCGTTACCCTGGTGCGCCTTGTCACTTATTCTTTGACAATTTTTTTTCTTCTATTCCTCTTTTTCACGAATTGAGTAACCGAGGACTCAAAGCCACTGGAACAATTCGTGAGGACCGTACAAAAAAGTGCCCATTGCCGTCCAATAAAGAGTTCAAGAAGACAGAAAGAGGCACTTTCAAGTACCAGTCTAGCCAACCAGAGCATATCTTGGTTTGCAAGTGGAATGATAATAGTGTGGTGACGGTGGCATCCAATTCAGAAACCATTGAACCCTTGCATAAAGCTAAACGATTCTCGCAGCAGCAGAAAAAATATGTACACATTGATCAGCCTGCAGTGATAAAAAGCTATAATGAAAACATGGGGGGAGTTGATAGGTCTGACCAAAACATTGGTCTTTATCGTACGTCTATTCGCGGCAAGAAATGGTATTTCCCATTATTTTGTCACTGCTTGGACATGGCCACTCACAATGCGTGGCAACTTTACAAAAGTAATGGAGGAGAGTACGATTACCTCACATTCCGGAGAACTATCGCAAGGGGTATCTTGGAAACATATAAAAAAAATGAGAAACGTGGTCCTTGTCCTACTCCTAGAAATTACAGGGAAACTTCACGCTACGATAGAATTGATCATCTAATAGTATACAATGATTCTCAGCTTCGTTGTTCTCTTTGCAAAAAAAATACAAACTTCACATGTCAAAAGTGCAAAATCCATTTGCACCCTAAAACATGTTTCGTGACTTACCATACTCCTTCATAAATTATTTGGTTTGTTTATTAACACTTTTCATTTACTTATTAAAGGACATTTTTGGTAACAAATGTGTTTCTTTCATTTAAAATAGGATATAATCGGTAAACTGATAATGTATGGAGACCTAACCGCCTATTACTACTGATCGTTAAAACGATCCGCATTTTCCGAGCTTTCCAGGAAACACCGATTTTTTTGGCTATTTTTCCATGATTACTACACACATCAAGGTAATTATACTAAAAAATTACGAAGATACGAGACAAAAAATAGTTTTAGTAACAACTGGGTTAAGCTGCCTGCTTGTAATTAAGTCCCAAAGTAAACTGTAAGTAAATTCTTTCTCTGGTTGTGCAATAAAGTGTTCTCTATTTACCTATCTATCTAAACTCAAATTCAGGAATTTTATTCACTATAAAAACAAAAAGGATTTACTTAATGAACGTCAAAACTGTTAGTCTCATCATTAATAGATATGTGAAGGAAAGGTCAACAAAGAAATTTAATAATTATTCTTTTTAAACAGGGCTTAGTTTAATTAACAGAGGTTTCAACTTAAATTTAAACTAGCTGCACTAGACATAATTGTCTCCATCAGCACTAATTAAATACCAGACATTTTATCTCCCCAAATAATCTTTAATGTCATACTAAGTTTTGCATAGAGAGTATGTTTAAAACTCTTTTTAAACCGTGTCCGTGGTAACTTTAATATGTTTTGAGGAATTTTATTGTAGAATCGTATAGGTACAGAGCCCCATGAAGGATGTATAAATCTAAATTGTGGATATGATAGGCTATGTTTATTCCCAGTATCAATATTAAGAAAGTTTCCAGTAATTTCAAAATTGCTGATTTATAAAATAAATAGGTGTTACATTTTGGTAGGTGACCTGTTTAGATATGCTGTGTTAGAACAAATAGATTGCCTGATAGAAAATGCCATTAGCATTAGGTAAGTCCAAATTTTGTACACTGTGCAATAAAGAATTAACAACAATAATAGAGTGAGAGTTATGGGTCTACCTACATGATTGAATTCTGTTGATAATGATAGTAAGTTATATAGCAACTGTCAGTCAGAGTGTTTTTGCACGTCTGTAACTGGTTGTTAAGCTAGATTATACCATATTAGCTAGTACTGAATACTATTAGCAGATTGTAACTAACGTTGACATTAAGAAATTCGTTACTTTTATTAGGTATGTATGGTGTGCAATAAAGAGGATTAATCTAATTTAATCTAACTAGAGTTTAGATTAGACGTGACATCAAAGTAGGGTGAATGTACCAATAATCAGCACAGCTATTAATCATCAACGCTAATTGATAAAAGGGTGAGTTGATCTCAGATAATTATATATTTTCAGTATAAAATTTAATTGAATTTACATTTCTTGGACCCTCTTCAAAGAAAAAAAGACCTAAAAGCCAAGTAAAATAAATATCTACTAGAAAAAAAACAGATTTTAAGTTAAATATCCTAATGTTAAACAGCTATAATAAATTATAATACATAAGCTAGAAATTTATACTATTATGAGGTGGTAACAAGGTTGAGTAATGTCTAACATGACATCATAATAGGGTGAATGTATCAATAATCAGCACAGTTGTGCTTTACCGATAAAAAGGTGTGTGAATCTCAGGCATGTATTTTTGATAAACTCAAATTCTCAAATGTTTTAAACTCTTTACAAATAAATTAAAACCTAAAAGCGAAATAAGCGATTAAAGGGAATGAAATATTAATTTATGGTTAACAGACTAGTATAATATAATATAGATATGGGGCGAAATAAAAAAAAAAAAATCATCTGTATTCATTGTTCTAAAACAAATTTAATGTAAATAGTACATTCAAAACACAATTAAAATGAATTACTTTAATAAATGGTCCTCAAATTTTGCTCACAAACTATTTTGTAAATTCCCTAGACAATCTAACTATGAAAAGAAATAAAATTCAAATAATGAAGTTAAGTTCATAAATGTGTTCTTAGGGTATTTTAGTTTGGGGGCGACAAAAAAAAATAATAAAGTAAATACTCAATTGTAAAATATCTTGTGTTATGTCGCGAGACATTCAAGTAAGAAAAAAAACTTTATCTATGAAACTAAATTGTTTACATAGTTCTGAACATTTTGTATAATCTACAAAGGGCAGGATCATTTCAGAGAGAGAGTCTTCATAATAGGTAGCACATAGTGAGGAACTCATTTAGTAAATTCTGTAGACATCCTAACTAGAGAGGTAAATAAAACCCATGTAACCATGCTAAGCTTAAAACGAGTTTATGTGATTTTAGGATATTTCAGTTTGGGGGGCGAGAAAAATAATATTTTTATAACTTCTAAATTTCATTGTAAAAGATCTTGTGTGAGCTTGGAGGCATTCTCGTAGGAAGGAAAAAAAAATCTAAATTACCAATAGTACTTTGTCCCTTTACATCTTTTTATGTCATGGTACTCTGGTGTATAATAAAGAATATTTTTATCTTATATTCCACATTCTTGACTAAAGGGCGGGATCATTTCAAAGAGAGAGAGTCTTCATTTTATCACAATGTGTTACGGTATAAGTAGCTACAGTGGCACAACCTTTCGGAAGTTTTGGCGGAATTAAAAGATATACTATAGTGTATATTTTGGGTAAGATACATTTTTTAAGATTATTTTCAATGACCTTAACGTAAATGGTTTGAATATTTTATGTGAGACAGCCATAGGTAGATCTATGTCACGAAAGTTTATCAGGGTTAAAATCCTTATAAACTCAATAAGTTATTGCTATTAAAATTTGGTTAAATTATTTAGTGGAGGAAGGGAAACAACGTTATTCAAACTGGTCTCTTGAAACAACATTTTTAAATTTTAAATAATTTTATTAAATCAATATAACATTTCACGTAAAACAAGTTAAATCCAGCAGTGAGATACAAAATGGCTACACAGATATTAAAGGTGATGGAAAAAATTGAAGTTACAAAATTGTTTGATAAGGATTACAAGGTTCATCCAAGTGGCAGGAAGACGCTGGATGCAGGCCGCTTTCAACCGGGTTTTTATTGGAAATCTTTGGAGGAGGCCTATGTCCAGCAGTGGACTTCTTGTGGCTGAATGGTGATGATGACAAAGTTGCTATTACAGGTGCTAAAGTTCGAAAGTAAATAAATAATCTAAAATTTAATTTAGAGAATTGTATCCTGTGAAATATTTTAATTTCAAAAATAAAAATGTAATATTTTTAAATGGAATTTATTAAGGAGGATAGGAACTATTTCCCTCCGGGACACAGGCGAAAGTTTATATTGTGTTTAGAAAAACATTGTTGGTTAAAATTGTTATTGCACTTTAGTCTGAATTTATAACTATAACTAAATCTTAATTAAGTTCAAAGAGTGAATATCTAAAGAAATGTCAGATGATATTTAAAACAAAGTGTAATATACTTACATTTCAAAATTATATGGTCCGCCCAGCAGTGGAACACAATTTGTTACAAAATGTTAATTCCTGGTTTATAAAATGAAATAAATAAAGTGTTAACTTTTTTTAAATTAAATTGGGTTATGAGCATAGGTATTGTAAATTTGAAAATGGGGTAAACTTAAAAATAGAAAATTTAAAACATTTTATTAACAAATGTTTTAAATAAAACATTTGAGTTAGGTCAATTTTGACTTCATCTTCCCGGACTGGACCTGTGATTCGTTTAGCAGCGTGAAATGGGGAGGGGGGGAGTTTGAAAGGGAAGAATTGCAAGAGAAGGAAGAATTTTCTAAATACTTAAAATTAGTTTCATAGATTTTGAAATGAAAGACGATGGAAGACAATGTATTTTGTCTTCTTAAGAGTACTTCGGTTATTTGGGTTATAGAAGTATGAGAAGAATGGATAAATGCTGAATAAAATTTGAGTTTTATTTGGAGTGAAGGGCTTTGCGAATTAAAAGAAACCAAAAGGGAAGAATAAGATTATAAGCATTCAATCCCAGAAACACAACACTTAACAGAGATCTCGCTTTAGACGAAACTTGGTGCTAGGGGTAGGCCAGATGGCAATCGTTTCTTCGCAAGGCGAAACTAAAGTGAGGTCTATACTCCACACGGAGGAAAGACTAAACTGATCTGGACACTACTATGGGTGCAAATCTGCTTATAGGATTGGTCGGCATAACGCCTTACCCATAGTTTTTTTAATTTATTTAAATCAATAATAAAACAATTGTGCAGAAGAACTTAAGCTTGACCAGTACTATTATAGAGAGTGCTTTGGCCAATGGTTAACATTCTCCGTCCATTAACCAATTGGTTCAGCGAACGAAAATCTAAACAAGGGACGAATTGTAATGCACAATTGGCTTCCAAACTCTAAGGATGTGCTTTATGTCATGTGGGCGTATTTGTAGGTTTCGTACGTTCGAAAAATTGGAATGTTTCGGAACAGACAATGCGAGGATCACTAGGACTGGAGTGGATTCACAACCCATCTTTCCCGTAGGACCTTGGCATTCAGGCATCTTGTGCGATTGTATGTTGTCCATTACCGATGAGTCAGCAAGTTGGATTTTCAATTGTTGAATCAGTTTCTTATTGGATGGTTTAAAACACAATACACTCAAAATTTCACTCTGGGAAAGGTGCTCATAATCTCGGTCGTGAAACATTTGTGAATAGGTATAGGTGAAGTTTCTTTCAGTATCTAACTTGCAAAAACTTCAGGGGGCGCTGTGACGGTCCGCACTGCCTTTACAATTCGACCGCCACTTATTCACAAATGTAGGGGAACATAATAATCCTTTGCGTTGTACAATAATCAATGAAATTAAGCAAAGTCTTGCAGTAGTATTAGAGATTCGCTAGATGGCGCCTTTTTGCAATAAATAATAATAAATATTTATTATTTCGGGCAATAATGTCCATTACTTTCACATCGCTCGTAGCCCCGGCTGCCGTATCGCTCGTAGCCCCGGCTGCCTGAGTGATCTTAAACGATCACGAAGGTTAAGCAACACAGGGCGCGTTCAGTGCATGGATGGGTCGCCGTCTATGCCTAACGCTAGTGGCATTTTTCCGAGCGGTTCCGTGCTTCGCAAGGCACGTTAAGCTGTTGGTGCCGGCTGCCGTCGATAGATGGCAGTCGTTAAGCCAAGTCAGAGGCCTTAGGGCGGCTTGACAACTTCTGACAGTAGACGAGCCACTAGTCTACAAGCCTCCACCAATCCGGACTTGGCCCCCGTGGTGGAGTATGGCCTATACCTTCCTCAGGGAAGAGGCCCGTGCCCCTCGGTGGGGACATAATCGGTTGATGATGATGACTTTCACATTACAAAAAAAAAATAAAGAAATAAAACGTTGGTTTCTCAACCAATAAACTATTTAATATTTTTACAACAATTTAACAACGGTTGCTTAATTGGTTCTAAAACAAACAAAACCACGTTCATAAAAGTTGGCTGTATGCAAAGTTGTCTATGCCAATGTATCGACAGGGAAAAAAGTAAAGAAAAAGTCAAGTCAAGGGTAATCTGTAGATAGAACAAGGAGGGGCCCGTAGAAGTCTGATAATGTTATCCACCAAAAACCCAATAATGCAGTCAATGAATATTATGGAAAGGCTTAATTTAGCAAAACTATTAAATATAGTTTCAGTAAAGAATTCAAAATGCTTATTTTACACAGAGAAAATATTTAAAATTATGTAAAATATTCCTGAAAGGGTTTCATTGAAAGACCTGGGAACCCAAGAGGGGTGGATGGTAACGGGGTGTGGGGGCGAGGGGAAAGGAAGAGACGCGCACTTGGACTGGGGATTTTGGCGGGATGCGGGCGGTGGTTTTCTTGGGCATCTTTTCCTTGCGGGGCTGACCGGCCGGTCTAAATTAGGATTAGGGTGAGTTAACAACCTGATTATCAAACTAAAGTATTCTACAGTGTGTCGGTAATGTGGCCACAGCAGCAAATATTGAGTAGTTCAGCTGTGAAAGTGGTATAGCTTGAGAAACGTTTTGGTGAGATGGCTTGGGCAAATCATGGCTGAAGCAATGCAGGCCGTGGTACGGTCCATACCAGTGGATTGGACCTGACTACATCGATTTGGTCAAGGTAGCTCTCTAGATCATTCTCAGGTCTCAGCAGTAAATGTGATAAAGTCTGATTTGCATCTTGGAATGTTGCTGTAGTCTACAGAACCATACTTCGGTGTAGGCTTCACCTACATTCTTGTGTTTCAAGGTTGATTAGAATTTGTGTTTGCATTTGTTCTTGATAAAATCAACTTGCTTGCATCAATTTCAAACATTTAATCAATTAGTTGAAATAGGTCTATATCTGATCGAACGGTGAGTTTCTTTGCCATGTTCTTTTCTCACTATGGGTCAGGTCTTGAACATGGCACGCACATCTGTTAGGAACTGGTGTTTGGCGTGGTAGAAAACCAGCAAACAGACAGTTTAGCAGTAGTATTTGCAAGCAGTTGAAGTCATTTACATAATAAAGTAAATTGTTAGGTAGAGTCTAAAACAACCAATTAAAACCAAATCCAAAATAAACCAAACTAATGAAAACTTGAATCTATCTAATAAAACAATAACCGGGCACAGAGCCTAACTAAAATTGTGAGTGTAAAATCTACATACAAAACTATGTACAAAAATAAACTAAAATCATATTTGTCTCAAATATTGACTAAACCAAACTAAGATTTACAATTACTGTTAATATTCTAATCTGTGTTAAACTGTGCTCACTAAAATCTGTTTTAAATCTCAAATGTTAATATTTCTACAAATCTTGATAAATAAATAGATTATTTTTTTAACTCTTTCTAGTTGTTTAATTGCTTTGGAAATCCTGACTCCCTGAAAAGATCCTGGTTACTATTTCACAACAAAGGGTCCTGTTAGGCTATCTAGACGATCACATTTTGGCCAAAGAAGTGAATTTTCTGTGATTTTAGGTACTCATAATTTGCTCTTTTACATAGTACACATTTAATTGACACTGAGCTAAAATAGTAGGTAGGAAGCCTAGGTACTCATACTTTACTTAGTAATCTCCTGTGGAAGAACCATAATATCTTAGACATTCTACGGAGGCGAAGATGGAGCGCTGCAGAGGACTCCAGAGGACTTCTTCTTCAGGAACCAGCGGGCATCAGTAGCAAGAGCAAGTATTGAGGGGACTTAGGGATCAGTGTAAGCAGTGTAAGTAAGTAGCAGAGATTAGAGAGTGGGGTAGAGGTAAAGGGGGTGCGCGTTACAAATGGTGCCGTGACCAGGATCTTTATGTATGTATCTTATCTGGCCTTATGCCACAAATGTTGTTGTGAAATGGATAGGGGAGTTGAGATTTTCCAAAGCAATTATTAGATCATTCGTCTATTGTGTATTTCAGCGTTTTAACCTTTTTGACTAACTAATCTTATAATACTTGACTGGATTCACATGCCTAATTATTGTTCTGTGGTACTTTTAACTAAAACCAAAATTATCTTTAACTATTAGGTAGGTAGGTCGTTAAACAGTGAAAATGTAGCATATGCAAAATTATCATTTAACTAAATAATTAAAATTGTGGGGGAGTCTAGGACAAACAAAGAAGTAAATAACTAAAATAACTTTTTATCAATGTAATTAAATCAAAGTTAAAACTTTTTGATTGATTCTATTAGGTATCTTAAATTATTGTAAACTAATTGGTTTTTGCCTCCTATTACTTTTAAAAAAGTGAGTCTGTGTTATCTGAATGAAGAAGTTTAACTAATTAATTAAAGTTTTTCTCCTTCTGAGACAACTTGAGGAAGTGTTTTGGTTTAATAAACATTGCCAAGTAACTATTTGATCTCAGGGAGAAGCTTAGTTACATAGAATTCAAATCAGTATGGTTTTCCTTGTTTTGAGAAAATGCTTTTGTTTAAAAATGGTTTCAAAGACAAATTTAATCGGAGAGAAAAATTGAGCTATAGCGAGTGAAAAGTAATCTATTCTGAGAAGAAGCTAGTTTAGGTGTGGGTTGGTTTAGATTGATCTTTCATTTTGAGAGTTAGCATAAGGCTATGTGGCTATTTTGACAGCAAGCAGTGTTAAGCATATTTTCATTTTTATGATTATACTTGAGATTTACAGTGATGTTTTAAGGTCAGCAAGATTGCAAAGATATTCAAGTTCTCTATTATTAAATAGAAGGTTATCATTATGTAAAGCAAAGAGATAGTAACATTAAAGCAAGAGTAATTAGGCAGAAGAGAGAAATAATTAAAGCAATGACAGTGATTTATTGAAATTATAATTCATATGTTCAACATTAGTACTTAATTGCGGTGATTTAACATTTATTTACTTAAATAAGTAGCATTAAGCTCGCCTATGTGCAAAACTTTCTGTTTTATGCAATAAAGGATTTAATAATAATAATAATAATAAATATTTACCTATTCAATCACTCTTTCATGCATATACCTTAGGATTTTTCACTTATACATGTAATCATAATAGCAGAGTTGAATACATATTCAAGATAAGGTTTACTCCCAAGCAATAAAACCAAGTCTTCAAATTAGATACTTTGATAGCACTTTTAGGTAGGCCATGGTTAGTCTGCATTAGATAGGGTCTTAGGAGAATAAATTTTAATGTGCTTCCGGACAGGTTGTATTTCCTCTTCGACTTGTCAATTCTGAAAAATAGGTTAATAAATCAAACTTATTCACGGGAGCTGTTCATGATTTAGGCCGCAGTATTAATGTTTTCCTATTGTAAGAAAAGTATCTAGTGGTTAGCATTTTAAGTTGTTGAAGGCACTCACTGAGTTTTACGTAGGTATCAATTTATGGATTAAGTATGTATGATTTAACTACACTACTATCTAGATCAACTTCCATTACAAACTCGATCAGAAGGCAACTTATATTGTATATGGATGTCAAACTAACTATGTAAATTCTTGAGTAAAGATAGAAAGACAGAGAAACAATAAAACAAACCTTTTGTTGTTTGTAAATTATACAAAATCTTTGTGTGATCATTGTAGATAGTACAGAAGCCTTCTTCTTGTGTTCTTTTGCCAAAGCAAGAGTTTAGGTTCCCTTTTCCTTCTGTGAGTTAGTTTCATTGAAGAACTTTCAAATCCTTGTAGATTCGTCTATTGCTATTGGCACATATAACCTAAAAAACAAACCAAACCATGTTATAAATGAAATGTTTATTTAAACTAAATGTTTTCAATAGTCTGCAGGGATTAGGTGGCCACAAAAATTAAGTACCTAGGTAATTATAAAATTAGTAACTTAATACCGGATAAACTTACTTGGGTTTTTGTTTTGATGTGTAGGTAGTGTTTACGAAAGTTTTAGTTCGAAAATCATAAACTTAATTAGAATTAGTATGAAGTTACAGTTTAAACGAGATGAGGACGAGGTCTAGATAGTCAACAACAATCTTTGTTGTTTCTGTTCTTCAGCTTTTAATTAACAGATTACGAATCCGATTAGACGTTATATGGAATAAATAGTAAAATAAACAACTCTTTTGTCAATCAGTGTTGCCAGATGCTGATCGGTCAATGTCGCCAAAATTTAGAAATACTTATAATGCCCGACGAATAACTTCATTAAATTACTTTGATTTCGCATGGTTGTACTTCATATAAGTACTCTGTTTTTTAGCCATTTGTAATTCACACAGTTTGTACATCTACTCGCTTCTCCAATGTATTAGTCCAGTCCATCCAAAGGTTATCTAGAATAGATGACTGTTAGTGATAGGGCCGCCATCTGTACTCTTAGGTTAAGAAATGTGTGTAATTTCCATTTTGATGTATAATAAAGTGATCTCTAAATAGGTAGCTCTATTTCGGGTCCCAATTGCGGGGGACGCCCGATGGTTAGTCAAATTTGCATAAGTAATACGTCCCACTGTAGGCCACAGGCCTTCTCTCAGGGAGAGAGTATGGGCTTAATCATCGCGCACGCCCACCGCGGATTGGCAATTCCAAGCGCTGAGGTATATGAATAACTCCGGACACTCGGGTTTCCTCGCGATGTTTTCTTTCATAGTTAGCGAAAACCAATTATCCCTACATATCCATCGCACTCATCTCGATAACGCGGATTTTTGTTTAAGTTATCTGCCGAGCATTGTAAAATTTCAAATACATACTGAATTCCCAAGTAGCCAAAGGTGGCTCTCAAATGGGCTTGATGACTGTATGAGCCACTCACACATTGTTACATTTTCCGCTGACAGCGCTTACACGCGCGACTTTAATAATTTTACCTAAACCATTCCAAACTCTGTACTTATTTTAATTAGTGCATTATAGACCGTCATACATATCGGCTGTGTACTCAATTGACAACTCCCCTCCCCTTTGCATGACACTTTGACACTACGGGGTGTGAAAAATACATACCGCTCCGTACATGGTCCTTCGAACCATCCAACTGGACCTCGCGATTTTCGGAAGACATACCTAGTGACATTTAATAGCTCTTGTTGATTAATTGCGTGGTGAGGTTTAGAACTGGCACGGATTGCAGTGCAAGTGACAATTTCTCAGTGCAGAGAAAAGTGATATTCTGGAGGTTACTGAAGCTTCTACTTAGTGACAATTCGTGGAGAACACTTAGACTTGCAGTGGCATCAAAAATTGACATTCCTTGGGAGATAATTCACTCTCAACGCAGTGACATACTGTGGAATCCAAGCAGATTCTCTTGCAGCGAAGTTCCGCAGGAGTCTCTCTAACTCCTGCCGACGGTGACAGCTCGTGGAAGGCGTGCAGTCTTCTACTAAATCCTGACAATTGGACGGCGTTGAGCAGCAGTTCATGGCGCAGACCAACCGCAACAGCAGATTGTGAGTGAGCAGCAGCAAGCAGCCGGAGCATTTCAAGTAAGATCTTTCCATTACTTACTTAACTGACATTATGGAAAACTTGCTAAGTCGTCAGAAAGAGATCGTTGTAGCAATTAAAAAGGTTCGCGATAACTTCAAAAAAGATCCTGCGACTAGAAAAACAGAGGCATATCTACAACAAAGAAATGACACTCTCAGAAATCTCTGGAGAGAATTCGAGAACAATCATCTTGTACTTAACAAAGTTCCTGACAAATCTCATGAGTATTTCATTTTAGACATTTACAACAGTACCAAAACATTATATGAGGAAGTCTATGCATTAATTTCTACTTACGAGAAACCTGACAATCCAATGATGCAAACAGAATCAAACGTTGCGGAGCTAATAAAGCAGCAACAAACCAATTTTCGAGCGTTCAAAAGACTTATTGACAGTTTGAATATTGAGGAAATTGACGAAAAATGGGAGGTGGATGATGAATTACGCAATTTACAGATGCGTTGGAACCAGATTGATACTTTACACTTGCAAATTGACAATATATTACAAGGTTCAGATATGACATACGAAAATACGTTTTCTGAATATGAGCTGACATACAAACAAGCTAAAAGAAATCTGAATAAGAGACTAGGTGCAATGACTCATCAACATCAGATGACTCCGCAAGTGGATATACCAAAATTTACAGGCGACTATTCACAATGGCCTACTTTCTTTGACCTATTTAATGGTGCAATCCATATTAATCCTGTTTTGACAAAGGCACAAAAAATGCAACAGTTAAAAGGAAAACTGCGAGGAGAGGCTGAGCGTCTCATTCAACATCTCAACGTCTCCTCTGACAACTATGACACAGCATGGGAGATTTTAACTCATCGCTACAACAACGTGCAGATTCTTTTTACTAGGCAAATAGAAACGTTCTTGAATCAATCTGCCATACAAAAGCAAACCTCTTCTGACCTAAAAAGGCTCTATGACACCACCAATGAATGCATTTTCGCTATTCGTAATTTAGGTATTGACACTACCTCTTGGGACCCTCTGCTTGTCCATTTACTTACGAAGAAATTGGACACCGTTACCTACAGCAACTACATGGAGTCACGCGAAGCGCCGCGTGCCCTACCCACGTTCGACGAATTTATGCTATTCCTGGAAGCTAAGTTTACAGCATTAGAGCCTCTACACAAAAAGGACAGAGTTGATATGACATCCCTCAGCAAGCAAATGCAACGTAATTACCGGGAACAAACTGAAAGGTCGAATAGACCGACAAATTACAATTATAATAAATTTTACAACGCAAATGCAGTTGTCAAATGTGGATTGTGCAAAACGAACAAACATGCACTCTACCAATGCAGGAAATTCGAAACTTTGACACCGGATGAGAAGTTAAAAACAATTTCGAAACACGGAATTTGTATTAACTGCCTATATTACCACGAACGGAATATATGCAATTCAAGCAAACGCTGCAGAGAATGTAATGAACAACATAACACCTTATTGCACGAGGCTATAAAGACCGAACAAAATCCATCGCACATCTGGAACAAACAGCGACAATCTCGTCAGCAAAATGCAAATCATGTTACAAGCGACGATGACGAAATACTCCTCACCACTGTGCAAGTGCGTGTGCGTGCCGCCGATGGAACATATGTTACTTTAAGAGCACTTCTAGACCAAGGCTCTCAGGTCACTCTCATTAC
The DNA here is from genome assembly GCA_947308005.1 of Yponomeuta malinellus. Lineage (NCBI taxonomy): Eukaryota > Metazoa > Arthropoda > Insecta > Lepidoptera > Yponomeutidae > Yponomeuta > Yponomeuta malinellus. The sequence continues at coordinate 376,620 of CAMZJJ010000014.1, forward strand.
TGAGAACGCCGCTCAACTATTGCGGCTGCCAAGGCAATACAGTAGCGCCCTGATATCAGGTGTGGCGTCTACCTCAAAAAAGGGGAAAGGCAAGGTAGAACTATCATGCAAATCGGTTTACGACGAGTATACATTCACCACAGAAGCATTTGTCATGGCCAAGGTAGTAAGCAACCTTCCTAATCATACAATCTCTAAGAAAAACTACCAACATATGCAACACTTACAACTAGCAGATCCAGATTACAACATCTGCAAGCCGATTGACATATTACTAGATGCAAAAGTCTATTCTGAGATTTTGATGAGTGGACTATTGAAAGGCTCTTCATCCGAACCAATCGCTCAACAGACCAAGTTGGGCTGGATTATATCCGGGACAGTGACACTTAAATGCAACGTGGTAATAAACAACCTTAATGACATTTCCGCGTATTGGGAACTAGAAGACATCATAGATGACAAGAGCGACATGACAACCCAGGAGCAATTCTGTGAAGATCTCTATAGCAGAACTACAAAACGTCTGCCAGATGGCCGATATGAAGTTAGATTGCCCATGAAGGAGCAATTCGAACAGCAGCTGGGAGCATCCAAGCCGCAAGCAGTTGCCCAATTCAAACAACTAGAGAAAAAACTCTCTAGCGACAAAAACCTGCATGACAGCTATCATCGATTTATCGACGAATACGTGACATTAGGACACATGAAAGAGTGCGTGCCCAGCCAAGATATGCAATATTTCCTGCCGCACCACGGTGTCCACAAGCAAGACTCAAGTACTACAAAACTTCGAGTCGTATTTAATGCATCATCTAAAACATCTACAGGCCACAGTCTAAACGATCTGATGGAATGTGGGCCAAAACTACAAAAAGACATTCAAAGTCTTCTGCTACGTTGGAGAACCCATAGGTCCGTTCTGACTGCTGATTGTGAAAAGATGTACCGGATGATCCTGATTCAGGAAAAAGATCAACAACTACAGAAGGTCATCTGGAGAGACACTCCACAGGAAGCACTCAAAGAGTTTCAACTTTGTACTGTCACGTACGGGATGAAAGCGGCGCCTTTCCTGGCTATGAAAACCATGCAGCAGCTTGCGAATGACGACGCTGACAAATATCCTCTAGCAGCTGACGTGTTAAAAAATGACTTTTATGTCGACGATCTATTGACAGGAAGTGACACCCTAGATCAAGCACAGGAAGTCAAACAGCAGTTGATTCACATGCTACACGGCGGTGGATTTAACTTGAGAAAATGGTCGAGCAACAGCCGACATTTATTACAAGATCTGACAGATGAACAGCTCAACCCTACCGTCATCGACTTCAAAAATGCAGACTCGACGAAGGCTCTGGGGTTAAGGTGGAATGCCACTGCTGATACTTTTACGTTTCAATGCGAAATCGATCAATACGACATGACACACTCAAAAAGAAGTCTCTTATCTGACATATCAAAGGTATTCGACCCGCTTGGATGGTTGGCTCCGTATGCAGTAAAAACAAAACTTCTGTTCCAAACTGTATGGACAAGTGGAATAGAATGGGACGACGCAGTAAGCCCAGACGTCCAACAGGAATGGTCCTTACTCAGAGACGACCTAAATAATATTGACAAATTTGACATTCCGAGATGGATCGGTGACACTCAAACAGCATGCGAAATACACGGTTTCTGTGACGCTTCAGAAAAGGCGTACGCGTGCGCAGTCTACCTAAAATCTAAAGACGAGCACGGGAATACATCCATTAAGCTTATTGCAGCAAAAACGAAATTAGCGCCGCTCAAGAAAGCCGTCTCACTACCACGCTTAGAACTGTGTGGAGCGCTACTACTAACAAAACTCATCTCGAAGATACGTCAATCATTGCACTCGACACCTATTGACATACAAATACACGGATGGACCGATTCAATGGTCGTATTAGGTTGGCTTCAAGGTGACTCTTCGCGCTGGAAGACATTTGTAGCCGCCAGAGTAAAAATGATAACTGACATAATACCAGCCTCGTGTTGGAGACACGTAAAATCTAGTGACAATGCAGCTGACTGTGCCACGAGAGGACTCACTCTCTCGCAACTTGCAGATTTTCCCTTGTGGTGGGAAGGCCCAGCCTGGCTGAAATATGACATTGGTGAAAATACCACAAAAATTGACAGCCCTCAAATCGAGTTGAAAACGAAATACAATAGTAACGCAGTGCAAATCGCAGTCCCCTTGGTCGAAGAAATGCTAAACAAGCATAGCTCGATAACTCGGATTGTACGAATCATATGTTGGGTGTCGCGTTTCATAGCTGCTACGCGTAAAAAGGCGAGCGCGATTCGGACAGCATATTTGACACAGAGTGAAATAGAAGCTTCATACAACACTATCGTCAAATCTGTGCAAGCGCACGTTTACGAAAATGACATAACGCGACTGAAACAGAAAGGAGCGCTTGGTGCAAAAAGCGATTTACTGAAATTAAACCCATTTCTGGATGAAAATGACATACTAAGAGTAGGGGGACGATTGCAAAACTCAAACTTGAAAGACAAATACAAACATCCTATCGTCCTTCCGCACAACTCTCGATTGACAGAGCTTTTGACCATCCAAGCCCACAAAGCCACTCTGCATGGTGGCCCCCGACTGACGCTTGCAGTCTTACGTAACCATTGGTGGATCATTGGAGGCAATCGAGCCGTTAAGAAGTACATACGGACGTGCGTTAGATGTCGCCGATTTGACAATAGGAAAGAAAACCAACTGATGGCCGACTTGCCTGAAACGAGAGTAACTCCCTCAAGACCGTTTACACACACCGGTGTCGATTTTACGGGTCAGATTGAATTAAAAGTCAACAAGGGCAGGGGCGTGAAAACCACCAAAGGCTACATTGCAGTTTTCATATGCCTTGCTACTAAGGCTATCCACCTGGAGTTGGTGTCCGACCTCAGCTCAGCAGCATTCCTGGCCGCATTTAAACGGATGTGCGCTCGGAGAGGCACTCCGAAGCACATGTACAGTGACAACGGAACCAACTTCATAGGCGCAGCAAGGACACTGAAACAAGAGTACAAGCAAGCTTTACAGCTATACATTGACAACGTATTCTTGAATGACATCGCTGAAATGGGAGTCACGTGGCACTTTAACGCCCCATCGTGGCCCAGCGGCGGTGGACTCTGGGAGGCCGCCGTACGCAGCATGAAAAACCATCTCAAACGAGTATTGGGTGACCAACGACTGACTTATGAGGAATTCTTGACACTCTTGACACAAATAGAGGCTTGCCTTAACTCCAGACCTCTGTACGCTCTGACAGAAGATATTGAGGACGACGTTTTGACACCAGGCCATTTCCTGATTGGCGCCCCAATATTATCAACACCATTTTCTGACATCAATATCAAATGCATGAAAACTAGATGGCAACTTACAGAACGAATGCACCGTGACTTCTGGAATAAATGGTCAGCTGACTATCTGCACCAACTGCAAACAAGAAGCAAATGGCACCAGACTAAAAAGAACTTGGCCATCAATGACATAGTCCTAATAAAGGAAGAAAACTTGCCACCCTCAAAATGGGCTCTAGGCAAAGTGACAGATTTGCACCCCGGGCAGGACGGACTTGTACGTGTCGTTACTGTGAAGACAAAAGGAGGACTGATGAAGAGACCCATCATAAAACTGGTACCTCTACCGGTACAACCGAAACCAGACTCCGGTGATGACAATCAACCCAGCAACGAACCCACTGTACCGCCGCAAAGGACACGGACTAGACGTAGTAGAACTGGAAAACCAAACCTTTTAGCAACCGTCCTACTATTGTTTATGTCACTTATCACGCCCACTGTACAACAATCGTTCAGTGTGACACCACTGAACAGCAGCAACACGCTGTACTTTGACAAGATTGCAGACTTAGGCATCATACAGGACCACTGGAAAATGATAGTCTACTATAACATGTCAGCGTATTGGCAGAGTATGCAAGACATCAACAACTACGTGCAAAGTTTATCAAAACTCTGTCAAAAGGAGCCGACATTCTTAACAATTGCTACTCAGTTTGAACACGAACTAAAAGAGCTTCAGCACTATAATACCCTGTTGACAAGTCCAACTCCCTCACGCAAAAAGAGAGGATTGATCAATGGAATCGGCTATGTAGCTAATTCATTGTTTGGAATCTTAGATGACAGCTTTGCACAGAAGTACGAGCAGGACATTGCAGCCATTGGACGGAAAGAAAATCATCTTCTAAACCTGTTTAAAAATCAAACTTCCCTCATTGAAGCAGAAAATAACATTCTAAAGAGAAATGAGGCAGTCATGAATAAACAATTCACTATCATAAACCAGCATCTGAAAGAAATCTCACAAGAAGTAGATCGCGCCAACAACATCAGCGGAAACGCGCTGAAGGCCTTGTACATCATGTCCTCTGCTATATCTGTTGACGTAATCATATCTAACCTAAGACGGATACAAGAAACTCTGATTGACACCGTCACCAACATTTATCATGGCAAAATAGACGTGCACCTATTATCGCCGAAACAGATACAAGAACAACTAAATATAATTTCAGGTCATTTGCAAGAAGATCTAATGATTCCAGTAAGCAACGTTAATGATTTATACAGCTTATTGCATATTCAAGCAAAAGTGACAAAAAGGTACTTGGTTATGGAGATTCGAATACCGTTATTAAGCCATGATCACTACGAACTTGACAGTGTAGTATCAATCCCCCAAAAACGAGGAGAAAATGCAGTTTATACCACTACGCAAACGAAGTACATCGCCATAAATGTCAGAAAAGACACTATCATTCCCATGACAGAAAATGACATACAAAGATGCATCAGACAAAATGACAACAAACTATTATGCCCTTTAAAAACCCCCGTATACAGTCTCAAACCGCATGAGTCAATATGTGACACCCGATTAGTTATAAACAATGATAACCTGATGTACTGTCGGTCGGAAACAAAGAGATGCACCGACAAGTGGGTTAGATTGCACTCTCGAGACTCTTGGCTGTTCTCGTGTTGCGAGGAATGCGACATCCGCATATTATGCCCAGCTGGGATCTCCACAAAACGCTTATGTAGCACAGGAGTCGTTGCGCTAAGCCAAGGTTGTGTTATGAAAGGAGACACCTTTACCATACATGCACACTATGATTTCGTGAACCAGATGTATCTGCAACAGAAGGTTGACGCGCCAAGTCCACTCATACCATCCCCTCTAAATGACATAATCAATACATCGTTACCGAAAAACATACTAAACATAGAGAATCACGCTCAAATGTATCAAGACATACAGAAAAAACTTGACATCCTGAAGTCACAATCTCCAGAAGAGTTTACATCTGATGAGATACCCCATCACATCGTAAACTACAGTATTACTTCGACCATAGCAGCAGTGATACTACTGTACGCAGTCTACAAAATAAGGCAAAGATGCCAGAAACGATCAATGACACGTCGTAGATCAGACGAACCGATCGAGATGACACATCGTAGACCAAAAATTAGTGAGTGTAGTGTGGTGAATGAGGTAGTGCCAAATTATTTGAAAGAAGCCTCACCAGTGAAGTGTTGCGAAATAAATAAACCTCGGACAAATCTAAATAAATCATGCTCTTTTGTAGACATTACCTTTGAGTAATAAGTTTTCATAACTTTTGCATTGTAAATTTAGGTACTAACTTGCACCACACCCTTGTAATCGCACTCTCATTAACCTCATGACATGTAATTATTTAAGATTTCAATCTCTTATGCATTTAGGTTGCATCTTAACATTTTCTCTTTTGGGTGGCAGTATGTATGAGCCACTCACACATTGTTACATTTTCCGCTGACAGCGCTTACACGCGCGACTTTAATAATTTTACCTAAACCATTCCAAACTCTGTACTTATTTTAATTAGTGCATTATAGACCGTCATACATATCGGCTGTGTACTCAATTGACAACTCCCCTCCCCTTTGCATGACACTTTGACACTACGGGGTGTGAAAAATACATACCGCTCCGTACAATGACAAATTTTGAAAAGGTGTATAATGTCCCAAAATCTACATTATTTACAATCTGTTTCATAATCGTGGTCACAGTTAAGGTTAAATGATAAAAAAGAAATTTTAGCAAAAGTTTCAAAATTCCCACCGAAATGTTCGCCAATGTCCTGGCGTCACTAGTGACGTCACAGTGCAAAAGTATAAAAGTAATCTGTGTAAAACGTAATTCAATCAATACTCACGTGGAAATTTTTACGTTCTAAATTCCGCTGAACAACTCAAAATTCTCTCACCATCAACACGTCTATTTTAGGCAAATCACCACTGTCTGCTTTAGTAAACCCTTGTTCCATGATGCGTGTTTTTTCACTCAGGATTTAAATTAAATACAAATAACTAAGAAAGATCGTAAATAAAACCAGAGAACCGGCTGTTTGTTTACTATCACAGATTTTTAAGGGATTGTTACCTATGTCACAGATTATAAAGTAGTATGTTCAGTTCACTATTCTATGTTTACTCGCGTGTTCCTGAAAGTGACGTCATTCGCTATTCAGCTATAACGCCCAACTTACTCCCGGCACTGTACGAGCTCAACGAGCTCCTTTACATGCCGGGAGTGAAAATCGAAGCATGGCGCGGCAAGCAGGGGCCAGCGCAATGCCACCGGTGCCAGCAGTTCCGGCACTCCTCCCAGCACTGCCACCGCCCGCAGAAATGCGTGCGCTGCGGGGAGGACCACCACGCCCGGAACTGCCCACGCCCAAGGGAGGAGCCAGCGACGTGCGCGAACTGCGGGGGACCCCACGCCGCCAACAACTCCTCCTGCCCGGTGTTCCGCAAGGAGGCGCGGAACACCAAGGCCGGCACCGTGGCCATCACAGGCCAGGGAGGCCGGAGGAGGACCGCCCCGGCCCAGCAGCAGCCAGCAGTGCAGGAGTCGGCGCCTGGCAACCTCATGGCGCCGGCCAACCCGCCCACATCCCGCTCCACTCCCGCGGCCACTAAGCCACGCAGGAAGAGGGGCGGGAAGAAGAAAAACAAGCCCACTGGACCGGATGGAGCGGCGGACACTGCGCCAGCGGCTCCAGCAGACGCCACCGCAGCACCTGCAGCTGCCGCAGGACTCCCAACCTCTCACGAGGCACTGACGCGTGCTGTCAGTGCCCTCATGGAGGTCCTTGCGGCACTGCAGACGGGGCCCACGCATAGCCCCGTCACCCCAAGTCCGGCGATTGCCCGTAGCCTTCGCTAGGCCTCTGAGGGTGGTGCACTGGAATGCCCAGTCGCTGCGCAGGAAGAAGCTGCTGCTCCGGGTCTTCCTCCGGGAGCAGGACGTCGACGTGGCGCTACTCAGCGAGACCTGGCTTGGGGAGGGTGATAAGTTCACCATCCCCAACTACGTCGTCTACCGCAAGGACGAGAGGTCCGAACACCGCGCTTTCCGAGGACTGGCGGTGATCGTGAAGAGGAAGGTCGTCCACCAGCCGATCGAGTTCCGGGAGCTTGCGTCAATGTACGCTCTCGGAATCGAGGTACAAGTCGCCGGCACAGTGATGCGACTCTACGCCGCCTACAAGCCCCCTGACGCTGCCTTCGACTTCAGAGACCTACGGGGGCTGCTGGAGTCGCCATCACCGACCATCGTCGCCGGCGACCTCAACGCCAAGCACACCGCGTGGAACTCATCGGCCACCAACGCCCAGGGACGACGCCTCTTCGCCGACTCCGTGATGTCCCACTACGACGTCGTGGGCCCAGACGAGCCCACCCATTACCACTGGGACGGCTCGGGGGACGTACTCGACGTCGTCGTTTTCAAGGGACTCCGGACGCCGCCTCGCCAGGAGGTACTAGCGGACCTCCCCTCGGACCACCGGCCGGTCCTTCTCGTCCTTGACGACTTACCGACCAGGGTCGCGCTGCCAGCGCCACGCCGACTCTACAACTGGGCCTCTTTCGCCGCCACCCTCGCGGAGGAAACCCCGTCACGCCCCGTCGTCGCGCCGGAGGACGTTGAGTGCCTGACGTCTGAGCTGACCGCCTGCATCCGGAGCGCGCTTGACTCATCCTCGCGCACAGTTCCGAGCGGTGGGAAATCCACTCCACTGCCCGCTCGGATCCTGGACCTCATCCGCGAAAAGCGTCGCCTCCGGAGGCAATGGCAGCGCTCTCGCTGCCCTCAGCTCAAGACGCGCCTCAACGCTCTGACGGCGAAAGTGACGGCGGAGCTGGATGCCAACGCCGAGGAGTCTTGGGAGCGCCACATCGAGTCCGTGGGCGATGATACCCCCTCCGTTCATCGCCTATGCCGGCAGCTGTCGACCGAGCCCCATCCTGTGCGGCCGCTGCTGGGCAGCGACGGCCTCCCAAGATTCAAAGCGCAAGACCGAGCTGAAGTCTTCGCCGAGTGCCTCGAGGGGGCATTCGTCCCGAACCCCACCGACGACGTGGAGCACGTCGCAGCAGTCGAGCAACACCTTCGAGCCTACTTCGCAGCACCGATGGGCCCGGCTGAGGACCCTGTGGTTTTCACGCCCGGCCAAGTGCAGCGGATGATCCAGCGCACCAAGCCGAGAAAAGCACCGGGCCAGGATTGCATATCGAACACGGCGCTCCGGCACCTCCCGCAACGAACAGTTGCGGCCGTGACGCGCCTGTTCAACGGCATCCTGCGCACCGGCTGCTTCCCACAACCGTGGAAAACCGGCCTGGTCATCCTCCTGCCCAAGCCGGGCAAGAACCCACAGAAGCCCGAAAGCTACAGGCCCATCACGCTTCTGTGCACCCTCTCGAAGGTGTTCGAGAAGCTCCTGCTGCACCACCTGCTCCCGCACATCCAGCCTCGGCCGGAACAGTTCGGGTTCCGGCCTGAGCACTCGACCACGCTTCAGCTCGCCAGGGTGCTGCACGGCATGACGGTGTGCCTCAACAAGAAGGAGTGCACCGTCGCAGTACTCCTGGACATGGAGAAGGCGTTCGACAGGGTATGGCATGAGGGGTTGCTGTACAAACTGTCGACGTCACCTGCCCCACGACGTCTCATCGCGGTCGTGGCCTCATTCCTGAGGGATCGCCGCTTCAGAGTGGCGGTGGAGGATGCCGTGTCCGAGGAGCGCCACATCCTCGCCGGCGTCCCCCAGGGAAGCTGCCTGTCACCGGCCTGCTACGCCCGATACACCGACGACATACCGGTCCCGGAGGGCGTCCAACTGGCACTGTACGCCGACGACGCCGCCTACCTGGCGTCGTCTATGTCGCCCACGCACGCTGCAACGAAGATGCAGCGTGCCCTCGACGCTCTCCCCGACTGGCTGAAGAAGTGGCGTCTGTCGGTCAATGTCGGGAAGACACAGGCCATGCTGACGGGCCGCCGCCACCCGCCGCCGCCGCTCCAGCTGCACGGACGGGTCATCGAGTGGCAGAACCGGGTGAAGTACCTGGGGGTCGCCATCGACCGTGGACTCACGATGGCTGCGCACGTCAGCGCAGTCGTCAACCAGGTGAAGGTGGCACGCGCGAAGCTGCGTCCAGTCTTCACCTCCCGCCTCCCTCTGCGATCGAAGCTCGGGGTCTACAAGACTTACGTCAGGCCCCGCCTCACGTACGCTGCGCCGGCTTGGTTCGCGCTCGTCTCGGAGCCGAACAAGAAGCGGCTCCGAGCCCAGGAGAACCTCTCCCTGCGCACCATCGTCGGCGCGCCTCGCTACGTGAGGAATGCGACGATCGCGAGGGACCTCAAATGGGAGGAGCTGGACGCCTTCGTGGCGCGGCTGGCGACCGACATGTTCGCGCGTGCGGACCGGTCGCAGCTGCAGCACCTGCGTGGGCTGGCACCTCTGCACGCGCGACCGCCCGACGGCCGCGCCAAGCCCCTCCCCCGAAGCCTGGTCGAGTCCACGGCCAACACCGACTGAAGCATCCACCTGCGACCCCCAGCGAAGACCACCGCCTGGAAGGCCACCCATAGACCTGTCCGTAGCTGCGGACAGCGGCAGATCCCTCGGGAAGAGGGCCCCGCCCTGACCCCGACCCTCCACTTTCCCAAGGGGAAGTGTGAGAAGACCGCCTGATTCAGCTATAATGGCGAACGTATGATTTTTGTAGATTTTAATTATCGGAATAATTATCAATCCCGCTCTTAATAAATGCGTGCTAAATAAATGTCGTAATAAAAGTAATTCAAGTTTTGTTAAATGAATACATAATTTTAGTGATTTTTCAGTACTGTCATCATGCCTATTGTCGTCTGATCGCTGATTGCAATTTTCGCCAATTCACGTTCCGAGATAGCCCAAATGGCGATAAATCGCCTCATCTGGCAACCCTCTAGTCAATTTCCTGTGACTGTCAATGGTCAAGGGTGAACACACACTTTCTGAAATAGTGATTTGCGAAAATAGTGATTAATCATAAATTGCATGTTATCGTGTATTAGGTGTAATTACACTTATTTGTCAAATATAACTTTTGGAACGAATTGACTCAAGTCAGTAACATTAACATTGTTTTGTTTTATTCGTGTAATTTTATGTGTGCAATAAAGTATAAAGTATAAAGTATTAACGGTGAATTTAAGTAATTCTATAAATAATCTAACTTTAGTCTTGTGTTAGAAGATTATTTGGTAGTTAATGATAATAAATACGCACTGAAAGGAATTTCGTATAGGTTTTCCAAGGATTAATGAAGTTATATTACAATGGAAGTATAATAATTGTGGCAATACAGTGTTCTTAGAAATTAATTGATGTTTGGGAATTGATTCAACTTTAACGGATTCTCTTTTTAAATTGCTGATGGTGAATTGTAGATTTAAAATATCGTGAATTACAAAAATAGAGAACCATTAAGTTAATTACAATCTTGTCTCAAGGTGTTAATGTAGACAGTGTATTGTATTATGATTCTGTTAAAAATTTCCATATCCAACCCACATAAATGTGTGTTTGTTTTTTACGGATTTTAAAAGGGAGTTGATTTTATTAAACAAACACAAAACTAAGTAAAATGTAATAATCGTTTGAATTTAATGTCAGAGAAAATCTATTTCATTTAAAGGTGAATTTTAAATGCGACTATAAAGGGGAAATGAAATAATCAGCTCAACATAAGAAGTTTAGCGCCGTTCAGAAAGTAATGTTATTGCATAGTGTAAGGGTATCTTAAATTACCTATGTAGAGGGACTGTCTATAAATTATGAGTCTTGAAGGTTAGTCTAACTTTATGTGAGTTTGGAATTTGGTTACATACAAAAGTAAATCTTCTTCAAAAGTTCAAAACCTAAGTATCCTATAAAACTAAATTTCATGATGTAACTTGTTCTTGCAACTCTAATTTGCGAAAGGTGCAGCATAGATAAATTGCAAAGGGGAGTACAAAAGTGACATTCAATTATAATCTAACAAAACTTTTAATTAGTTACTAAGTCATTAAATTTCCTAGGAAATCAGTGAATCAAGGATGTGAAAGTGATCTGTCAGGATCATGGCAAGTGGCACTCCCTGGTCTCTGCCTACCTCTGGGATATAGGCGGATAAGTATGTATGTATGAAATCAGAGAATCAAAGCTACATAAGTTCAGTAAATGCAGTGATAAAGTTATAACTTGACACAAACTTTTTAGAAAGTACTAAATCGGATAAATCTTGTAAACCTTGTAGGTACTTATTAAATCAAAAGATTTGCAAAGGCATTCAATCAAACAGTAGAAAGCAGTAGGCAAGAGTATATACAGGTAGTTTATCTCAACTTTACCCACCAATCTAAATGTCGTTTCCAATACATTCAACTCAATAAATAAATTAGTAAAATAGTTAATGTTGTCGTAACTTAGCATAGAAGAACTTTCCCCATGAAAGATGCTAAAAGGTAAAAGTCAATAAAGGAATAATTTTATTAAATTTCGTATGAAAGTATTACATTTAATCAATTGCATCCATAAGGTCCTAAGAGTCCACTTGATAATATTTCAATTATGTACGTTTCATGAAACATTTTGACGGGCAACAGTAACTTCATTATCTAGAAGCTCTCCTTATATTAAGCTGCCTGCTTGTAATTAAGTCCCAAAGTAAACTGTAAGTAAATTCTTTCTCTGGTTGTGCAATAAAGTGTTCTCTATTTACCTATCTATCTAAACTCAAATTCAGGAATTTTATTCACTATAAAAACAAAAAGGATTTACTTAATGAACGTCAAAACTGTTAGTCTCATCATTAATAGATATGTGAAGGAAAGGTCAACAAAGAAATTTAATAATTATTCTTTTTAAACAGGGCTTAGTTTAATTAACAGAGGTTTCAACTTAAATTTAAACTAGCTGCACTAGACATAATTGTCTCCATCAGCACTAATTAAATACCAGACATTTTATCTCCCCAAATAATCTTTAATGTCATACTAAGTTTTGCATAGAGAGTATGTTTAAAACTCTTTTTAAACCGTGTCCGTGGTAACTTTAATATGTTTTGAGGAATTTTATTGTAGAATCGTATAGGTACAGAGCCCCATGAAGGATGTATAAATCTAAATTGTGGATATGATAGGCTATGTTTATTCCCAGTATCAATATTAAGAAAGTTTCCAGTAATTTCAAAATTGCTGATTTATAAAATAAATAGATGTTACATTTTGGTAGGTGACCTGTTTAGATATGCTGTGTTAGAACAAATAGATTGCCTGATAGAAAATGCCATTAGCATTAGGTAAGTCCAAATTTTGTACACTGTGCAATAAAGAATTAACAACAATAATAGAGTGAGAGTTATGGGTCTACCTACATGATTGAATTCTGTTGATAATGATAGTAAGTTATATAGCAACTGTCAGTCAGAGTGTTTTTGCACGTCTGTAACTGGTTGTTAAGCTAGATTATACCATATTAGCTAGTACTGAATACTATTAGCAGATTGTAACTAACGTTGACATTAAGAAATTCGTTACTTTTATTAGGTATGTATGGTGTGCAATAAAGAGGATTAATCTAATTTAATCTAACTAGAGTTTAGATTAGACGTGACATCAAAGTAGGGTGAATGTACCAATAATCAGCACAGCTATTAATCATCAACGCTAATTGATAAAAGGGTGAGTTGATCTCAGATAATTATATATTTTCAGTATAAAATTTAATTGAATTTACATTTCTTGGACCCTCTTCAAAGAAACAAAGACCTAAAAGCCAAGTAAAATAAATATCTACTAGAAAAAAAACAGATTTTAAGTTAAATATCCTAATGTTAAACAGCTATAATAAATTATAATACATAAGCTAGAAATTTATACTATTATGAGGTGGTAACAAGGTTGAGTAATGTCTAACATGACATCATAATAGGGTGAATGTATCAATAATCAGCACAGTTGTGCTTTACCGATAAAAAGGTGTGTGAATCTCAGGCATGTATTTTTGATAAACTCAAATTCTCAAATGTTTTAAACTCTTTACAAATAAATTAAAACCTAAAAGCGAAATAAGCGATTAAAGGGAATGAAATATTAATTTATGGTTAACAGACTAGTATAATATAATATAGATATGGGGCGAAATAAAAAAAAAAAATCATCTGTATTCATTGTTCTAAAACAAATTTAATGTAAATAGTACATTCAAAACACAATTAAAATGAATTACTTTAATAAATGGTCCTCAAATTTTGCTCACAAACTATTTTGTAAATTCCCTAGACAATCTAACTATGAAAAGAAATAAAATTCAAATAATGAAGTTAAGTTCATAAATGTGTTCTTAGGGTATTTTAGTTTGGGGGCGACAAAAAAAAATAATAAAGTAAATACTCAATTGTAAAATATCTTGTGTTATGTCGCGAGACATTCAAGTAAGAAAAAAAACTTTATCTATGAAACTAAATTGTTTACATAGTTCTGAACATTTTGTATAATCTACAAAGGGCAGGATCATTTCAGAGAGAGAGTCTTCATAATAGGTAGCACATAGTGAGGAACTCATTTAGTAAATTCTGTAGACATCCTAACTAGAGAGGTAAATAAAACCCATGTAACCATGCTAAGCTTAAAACGAGTTTATGTGATTTTAGGATATTTCAGTTTGGGGGGCGAGAAAAATAATATTTTTATAACTTCTAAATTTCATTGTAAAAGATCTTGTGTGAGCTTGGAGGCATTCTCGTAGGAAGGAAAAAAAAATCTAAATTACCAATAGTACTTTGTCCCTTTACATCTTTTTATCTCATGGTACTCTGGTGTATAATAAAGAATATTTTTATCTTATATTCCACATTCTTGACTAAAGGGCGGGATCATTTCAAAGAGAGAGAGTCTTCATTTTATCACAATGTGTTACGGTATAAGTAGCTACAGTGGCACAACCTTTCGGAAGTTTTGGCGGAATTAAAAGATATACTATAGTGTATATTTTGGGTAAGATACATTTTTTAAGATTATTTTCAATGACCTTAACGTAAATGGTTTGAATATTTTATGTGAGACAGCCATAGGTAGATCTATGTCACGAAAGTTTATCAGGGTTAAAATCCTTATAAACTCAATAAGTTATTGCTATTAAAATTTGGTTAAATTATTTAGTGGAGGAAGGGAAACAACGTTATTCAAACTGGTCTCTTGAAACAACATTTTTAAATTTTAAATAATTTTATTAAATCAATATAACATTTCACGTAAAACAAGTTAAATCCAGCAGTGAGATACAAAATGGCTACACAGATATTAAAGGTGATGGAAAAAATTGAAGTTACAAAATTGTTTGATAAGGATTACAAGGTTCATCCAAGTGGCAGGAAGACGCTGGATGCAGGCCGCTTTCAACCGGGTTTTTATTGGAAATCTTTGGAGGAGGCCTATGTCCAGCAGTGGACTTCTTGTGGCTGAATGGTGATGATGACAAAGTTGCTATTACAGGTGCTAAAGTTCGAAAGTAAATAAATAATCTAAAATTTAATTTAGAGAATTGTATCCTGTGAAATATTTTAATTTCAAAAATAAAAATGTAATATTTTTAAATGGAATTTATTAAGGAGGATAGGAACTATTTCCCTCCGGGACACAGGCGAAAGTTTATATTGTGTTTAGAAAAACATTGTTGGTTAAAATTGTTATTGCACTTTAGTCTGAATTTATAACTATAACTAAATCTTAATTAAGTTCAAAGAGTGAATATCTAAAGAAATGTCAGATGATATTTAAAACAAAGTGTAATATACTTACATTTCAAAATTATATGGTCCGCCCAGCAGTGGAACACAATTTGTTACAAAATGTTAATTCCTGGTTTATAAAATGAAATAAATAAAGTGTTAACTTTTTTTAAATTAAATTGGGTTATGAGCATAGGTATTGTAAATTTGAAAATGGGGTAAACTTAAAAATAGAAAATTTAAAACATTTTATTAACAAATGTTTTAAATAAAACATTTGAGTTAGGTCAATTTTGACTTCATCTTCCCGGACTGGACTTGTGATTCGTTTAGCAGCGTGAAATGGGGAGGGGGGGAGTTTGAAAGGGAAGAATTGCAAGAGAAGGAAGAATTTTCTAAATACTTAAAATTAGTTTCATAGATTTTGAAATGAAAGACGATGGAAGACAATGTATTTTGTCTTCTTAAGAGTACTTCGGTTATTTGGGTTATAGAAGTATGAGAAGAATGGATAAATGCTGAATAAAATTTGAGTTTTATTTAGAGTGAAGGGCTTTGCGAATTAAAAGAAACCAAAAGGGAAGAATAAGATTATAAGCATTCAATCCCAGAAACACAACACTTAACAGAGATCTCGCTTTAGACGAAACTTGGTGCTAGGGGTAGGCCAGATGGCAATCGTTTCTTCGCAAGGCGAAACTAAAGTGAGGTCTATACTCCACACGGAGGAAAGACTAAACTGATCTGGACACTACTATGGGTGCAAATCTGCTTATAGGATTGGTCGGCATAACGCCTTACCCATAGTTTTTTTTAATTTATTTAAATCAATAATAAAACAATTGTGCAGAAGAACTTAAGCTTGACCAGTACTATTATAGAGAGTGCTTTGGCCAATGGTTAACATTCTCCGTCCATTAACCAATTGGTTCAGCGAACGAAAATCTAAACAAGGGACGAATTGTAATGCACAATTGGCTTCCAAACTCTAAGGATGTGCTTTATGTCATGTGGGCGTATTTGTAGGTTTCGTACGTTCGAAAAATTGGAATGTTTCGGAACAGACAATGCGAGGATCACTAGGACTGGAGTGGATTCACAACCCATCTTTCCCGTAGGACCTTGGCATTCAGGCATCTTGTGCGATTGTATGTTGTCCATTACCGATGAGTCAGCAAGTTGGATTTTCAATTGTTGAATCAGTTTCTTATTGGATGGTTTAAAACACAATACACTCAAAATTTCACTCTGGGAAAGGTGCTCATAATCTCGGTCGTGAAACATTTGTGAATAGGTATAGGTGAAGTTTCTTTCAGTATCTAACTTGCAAAAACTTCAGGGGGCGCTGTGACGGTCCGCACTGCCTTTACAATTCGACCGCCACTTATTCACAAATGTAGGGGAACATAATAATCCTTTGCGTTGTACAATAATCAATGAAATTAAGCAAAGTCTTGCAGTAGTATTAGAGATTCGCTAGATGGCGCCTTTTTGCAATAAATAATAATAAATATTTATTATTTCGGGCAATAATGTCCATTACTTTCACATTACAAAAAAAAAATAAAGAAATAAAACGTTGGTTTCTCAACCAATAAACTATTTAATATTTTTACAACAATTTAACAACGGTTGCTCAATTGGTTCTAAAACAAACAAAACCACGTTCATAAAAGTTGGCTGTATGCAAAGTTGTCTATGCCAATGTATCGACAGGGAAAAAAGTAAAGAAAAAGTCAAGTCAAGGGTAATCTGTAGATAGAACAAGGAGGGGCCCGTAGAAGTCTGATAATGTTATCCACCAAAAACCCAATAATGCAGTCAATGAATATTATGGAAAGGCTTAATTTAGCAAAACTATTAAATATAGTTTCAGTAAAGAATTCAAAATGCTTATTTTACACAGAGAAAATATTTAAAATTATGTAAAATATTCCTGAAAGGGTTTCATTGAAAGACCTGGGAACCCAAGAGGGGTGGATGGTAACGGGGTGTGGGGGCGAGGGGAAAGGAAGAGACGCGCACTTGGACTGGGGATTTTGGCGGGATGCGGGCGGTGGTTTTCTTGGGCATCTTTTCCTTGCGGGGCTGACCGGCCGGTCTAAATTAGGATTAGGGTGAGTTAACAACCTGATTGTCAAACTAAAGTATTCTACAGTGTGTCGGTAATGTGGCCACAGCAGCAAATATTGAGTAGTTCAGCTGTGAAAGTGGTATAGCTTGAGAAACGTTTTGGTGAGATGGCTTGGGCAAATCATGGCTGAAGCAATGCAGGCCGTGGTACGGTCCATACCAGTGGATTGGACCTGACTACATCGATTTGGTCAAGGTAGCTCTCTAGATCATTCTCAGGTCTCAGCAGTAAATGTGATAAAGTCTGATTTGCATCTTGGAATGTTGCTGTAGTCTACAGAACCATACTTCGGTGTAGGCTTCACCTACATTCTTGTGTTTCAAGGTTGATTAGAATTTGTGTTTGCATTTGTTCTTGATAAAATCAACTTGCTTGCATCAATTTCAAACATTTAATCAATTAGTTGAAATAGGTCTATATCTGATCGAACGGTGAGTTTCTTTGCCATGTTCTTTTCTCACTATGGGTCAGGTCTTGAACATGGCACGCACATCTGTTAGGAACTGGTGTTTGGCGTGGTAGAAAACCAGCAAACAGACAGTTTAGCAGTAGTATTTGCAAGCAGTTGAAGTCATTTACATAATAAAGTAAATTGTTAGGTAGAGTCTAAAACAACCAATTAAAACCAAATCCAAAATAAACCAAACTAATGAAAACTTGAATCTATCTAATAAAACAATAACCGGGCACAGAGCCTAACTAAAATTGTGAGTGTAAAATCTACATACAAAACTATGTACAAAAATAAACTAAAATCATATTTGTCTCAAATATTGACTAAACCAAACTAAGATTTACAATTACTGTTAATATTCTAATCTGTGTTAAACTGTGCTCACTAAAATCTGTTTTAAATCTCAAATGTTAATATTTCTACAAATCTTGATAAATAAATAGATTATTTTTTTAACTCTTTCTAGTTGTTTAATTGCTTTGGAAATCCTGACTCCCTGAAAAGATCCTGGTTACTATTTCACAACAAAGGGTCCTGTTAGGCTATCTAGACGATCACATTTTGGCCAAAGAAGTGAATTTTCTGTGATTTTAGGTACTCATAATTTGCTCTTTTACATAGTACACATTTAATTGACACTGAGCTAAAATAGTAGGTAGGAAGCCTAGGTACTCATACTTTACTTAGTAATCTCCTGTGGAAGAACCATAATATCTTAGACATTCTACGGAGGCGAAGATGGAGCGCTGCAGAGGACTCCAGAGGACTTCTTCTTCAGGAACCAGCGGGCATCAGTAGCAAGAGCAAGTATTGAGGGGACTTAGGGATCAGTGTAAGCAGTGTAAGTAAGTAGCAGAGATTAGAGAGTGGGGTAGAGGTAAAGGGGGTGCGCGTTACAAATGGTGCCGTGACCAGGATCTTTATGTATGTATCTTATCTGGCCTTATGCCACAAATGTTGTTGTGAAATGGATAGGGGAGTTGAGATTTTCCAAAGCAATTATTAGATCATTCGTCTATTGTGTATTTCAGCGTTTTAACCTTTTTGACTAACTAATCTTATAATACTTGACTGGATTCACATGCCTAATTATTGTTCTGTGGTACTTTTAACTAAAACCAAAATTATCTTTAACTATTAGGTAGGTAGGTCGTTAAACAGTGAAAATGTAGCATATGCAAAATTATCATTTAACTAAATAATTAAAATTGTGGGGGAGTCTAGGACAAACAAAGAAGTAAATAACTAAAATAACTTTTTATCAATGTAATTAAATCAAAGTTAAAACTTTTTGATTGATTCTATTAGGTATCTTAAATTATTGTAAACTAATTGGTTTTTGCCTCCTATTACTTTTAAAAAAGTGAGTCTGTGTTATCTGAATGAAGAAGTTTAACTAATTAATTAAAGTTTTTCTCCTTCTGAGACAACTTGAGGAAGTGTTTTGGTTTAATAAACATTGCCAAGTAACTATTTGATCTCAGGGAGAAGCTTAGTTACATAGAATTCAAATCAGTATGGTTTTCCTTGTTTTGAGAAAATGCTTTTGTTTAAAAATGGTTTCAAAGACAAATTTAATCGGAGAGAAAAATTGAGCTATAGCGAGTGAAAAGTAATCTATTCTGAGAAGAAGCTAGTTTAGGTGTGGGTTGGTTTAGATTGATCTTTCATTTTGAGAGTTAGCATAAGGCTATGTGGCTATTTTGACAGCAAGCAGTGTTAAGCATATTTTCATTTTTATGATTATACTTGAGATTTACAGTGATGTTTTAAGGTCAGCAAGATTGCAAAGATATTCAAGTTCTCTATTATTAAATAGAAGGTTATCATTATGTAAAGCAAAGAGATAGTAACATTAAAGCAAGAGTAATTAGGCAGAAGAGAGAAATAATTAAAGCAATGACAGTGATTTATTGAAATTATAATTCATATGTTCAACATTAGTACTTAATTGCGGTGATTTAACATTTATTTACTTAAATATTTACCTATTCAATCACTCTTTCATGCATATACCTTAGGATTTTTCACTTATACATGTAATCATAATAGCAGAGTTGAATACATATTCAAGATAAGGTTTACTCCCAAGCAATAAAACCAAGTCTTCAAATTAGATACTTTGATAGCACTTTTAGGTAGGCCATGGTTAGTCTGCATTAGATAGGGTCTTAGGAGAATAAATTTTAATGTGCTTCCGGACAGGTTGTATTTCCTCTTCGACTTGTCAATTCTGAAAAATAGGTTAATAAATCAAACTTATTCACGGGAGCTGTTCATGATTTAGGCCGCAGTATTAATGTTTTCCTATTGTAAGAAAAGTATCTAGTGGTTAGCATTTTAAGTTGTTGAAGGCACTCACTGAGTTTTACGTAGGTATCAATTTATGGATTAAGTATGTATGATTTAACTACACTACTATCTAGATCAACTTCCATTACAAACTCGATCAGAAGGCAACTTATATTGTATATGGATGTCAAACTAACTATGTAAATTCTTGAGTAAAGATAGAAAGACAGAGAAACAATAAAACAAACCTTTTGTTGTTTGTAAATTATACAAAATCTTTGTGTGATCATTGTAGATAGTACAGAAGCCTTCTTCTTGTGTTCTTTTGCCAAAGCAAGAGTTTAGGTTCCCTTTTCCTTCTGTGAGTTAGTTTCATTGAAGAACTTTCAAATCCTTGTAGATTCGTCTATTGCTATTGGCACATATAACCTAAAAAACAAACCAAACCATGTTATAAATGAAATGTTTATTTAAACTAAATGTTTTCAATAGTCTGCAGGGATTAGGTGGCCACAAAAATTAAGTACCTAGGTAATTATAAAATTAGTAACTTAATACCGGATAAACTTACTTGGGTTTTTGTTTTGATGTGTAGGTAGTGTTTACGAAAGTTTTAGTTCGAAAATCATAAACTTAATTAGAATTAGTATGAAGTTACAGTTTAAACGAGATGAGGACGAGGTCTAGATAGTCAACAACAATCTTTGTTGTTTCTGTTCTTCAGCTTTTAATTAACAGATTACGAATCCGATTAGACGTTATATGGAATAAATAGTAAAATAAACAACTCTTTTGTCAATCAGTGTTGCCAGATGCTGATCGGTCAATGTCGCCAAAATTTAGAAATACTTATAATGCCCGACGAATAACTTCATTAAATTACTTTGATTTCGCATGGTTGTACTTCATATAAGTACTCTGTTTTTTAGCCATTTGTAATTCACACAGTTTGTACATCTACTCGCTTCTCCAATGTATTAGTCCAGTCCATCCAAAGGTTATCTAGAATAGATGACTGTTAGTGATAGGGCCGCCATCTGTACTCTTAGGTTAAGAAATGTGTGTAATTTCCATTTTGATGTATAATAAAGTGATCTCTAAATAGGTAGCTCTATTTCGGGTCCCAATTGCGGGGGACGCCCGATGGTTAGTCAAATTTGCATAAGTAATACGTCCCACTGTAGGCCACAGGCCTTCTCTCAGGGAGAGAGTATGGGCTTAATCATCGCGCACGCCCACCGCGGATTGGCAATTCCAAGCGCTGAGGTATATGAATAACTCCGGACACTCGGGTTTCCTCGCGATGTTTTCTTTCATAGTTAGCGAAAACCAATTATCCCTACATATCCATCGCACTCATCTCGATAACGCGGATTTTTGTTTAAGTTATCTGCCGAGCATTGTAAAATTTCAAATACATACTGAATTCCCAAGTAGCCAAAGGTGGCTCTCAAATGGGCTTGATGACAAATTTTGAAAAGGTGTATAATGTCCCAAAATCTACATTATTTACAATCTGTTTCATAATCGTGGTCACAGTTAAGGTTAAATGATAAAAAAGAAATTTTAGCAAAAGTTTCAAAATTCCCACCGAAATGTTCGCCAATGTCCTGGCGTCACTAGTGACGTCACAGTGCAAAAGTATAAAAGTAATCTGTGTAAAACGTAATTCAATCAATACTCACGTGGAAATTTTTACGTTCTAAATTCCGCTGAACAACTCAAAATTCTCTCACCATCAACACGTCTATTTTAGGCAAATCACCACTGTCTGCTTTAGTAAACCCTTGTTCCATGATGCGTGTTTTTTCACTCAGGATTTAAATTAAATACAAATAACTAAGAAAGATCGTAAATAAAACCAGAGAACCGGCTGTTTGTTTACTATCACAGATTTTTAAGGGATTGTTACCTATGTCACAGATTATAAAGTAGTATGTTCAGTTCACTATTCTATGTTTACTCGCGTGTTCCTGAAAGTGACGTCATTCGCTATTCAGCTATAATGGCGAACGTATGATTTTTGTAGATTTTAATTATCGGAATAATTATCAATCCCGCTCTTAATAAATGCGTGCTAAATAAATGTCGTAATAAAAGTAATTCAAGTTTTGTTAAATGAATACATAATTTTAGTGATTTTTCAGTACTGTCATCATGCCTATTGTCGTCTGATCGCTGATTGCAATTTTCGCCAATTCACGTTCCGAGATAGCCCAAATGGCGATAAATCGCCTCATCTGGCAACCCTCTAGTCAATTTCCTGTGACTGTCAATGGTCAAGGGTGAACACACACTTTCTGAAATAGTGATTTGCGAAAATAGTGATTAATCATAAATTGCATGTTATCGTGTATTAGGTGTAATTACACTTATTTGTCAAATATAACTTTTGGAACGAATTGACTCAAGTCAGTAACATTAACGGTGAATTTAAGTAATTCTATAAATAATCTAACTTTAGTCTTGTGTTAGAAGATTATTTGGTAGTTAATGATAATAAATACGCACTGAAAGGAATTTCGTATAGGTTTTCCAAGGATTAATGAAGTTATATTACAATGGAAGTATAATAATTGTGGCAATACAGTGTTCTTAGAAATTAATTGATGTTTGGGAATTGATTCAACTTTAACGGATTCTCTTTTTAAATTGCTGATGGTGAATTGTAGATTTAAAATATCGTGAATTACAAAAATAGAGAACCATTAAGTTAATTACAATCTTGTCTCAAGGTGTTAATGTAGACAGTGTATTGTATTATGATTCTGTTAAAAATTTCCATATCCAACCCACATAAATGTGTGTTTGTTTTTTACGGATTTTAAAAGGGAGTTGATTTTATTAAACAAACACAAAACTAAGTAAAATGTAATAATCGTTTGAATTTAATGTCAGAGAAAATCTATTTCATTTAAAGGTGAATTTTAAATGCGACTATAAAGGGGAAATGAAATAATCAGCTCAACATAAGAAGTTTAGCGCCGTTCAGAAAGTAATGTTATTGCATAGTGTAAGGGTATCTTAAATTACCTATGTAGAGGGACTGTCTATAAATTATGAGTCTTGAAGGTTAGTCTAACTTTATGTGAGTTTGGAATTTGGTTACATACAAAAGTAAATCTTCTTCAAAAGTTCAAAACCTAAGTATCCTATAAAACTAAATTTCATGATGTAACTTGTTCTTGCAACTCTAATTTGCGAAAGGTGCAGCATAGATAAATTGCAAAGGGGAGTACAAAAGTGACATTCAATTATAATCTAACAAAACTTTTAATTAGTTACTAAGTCATTAAATTTCCTAGGAAATCAGTGAATCAAGGATGTGAAAGTGATCTGTCAGGATCATGGCAAGTGGCACTCCCTGGTCTCTGCCTACCTCTGGGATATAGGCGGATAAGTATGTATGTATGAAATCAGAGAATCAAAGCTACATAAGTTCAGTAAATGCAGTGATAAAGTTATAACTTGACACAAACTTTTTAGAAAGTACTAAATCGGATAAATCTTGTAAACCTTGTAGGTACTTATTAAATCAAAAGATTTGCAAAGGCATTCAATCAAACAGTAGAAAGCAGTAGGCAAGAGTATATACAGGTAGTTTATCTCAACTTTACCCACCAATCTAAATGTCGTTTCCAATACATTCAACTCAATAAATAAATTAGTAAAATAGTTAATGTTGTCGTAACTTAGCATAGAAGAACTTTCCCCATGAAAGATGCTAAAAGGTAAAAGTCAATAAAGGAATAATTTTATTAAATTTCGTATGAAAGTATTACATTTAATCAATTGCATCCATAAGGTCCTAAGAGTCCACTTGATAATATTTCAATTATGTACGTTTCATGAAACATTTTGACGGGCAACAGTAACTTCATTATCTAGAAGCTCTCCTTATATTAACCCATTTACAGTGACCGATCGTTATAAAGATCAACAAAAAGTGTTAAAAGTACCCTCGATAAAAAAATATTAATGAAAGGAAAACTTTAGCTTATTGTATACCAATCGAGGCAGTGATGATTTGAAAGTGTTTTGGTGCATAAATGATTATCATCTGATCATAATTTCAAAGTTCCTTTGTGGTTTATTTTGTATAAACGAAAGAATCTTTCATTATGTCTTCAAAACGGTAAGTTTTTACGAAATTGTTTGTGATTGATGTTTATTTTATTCTTGTATTTTATAAATTTATCAAGTGTCTAACCAAACTAGAACATAACCGTTATTATTATTACAATCGTTTGTAAAAAAAATGTTAAAACATTTAATGATCTTTAAAACGATCGGTAGTAATTTGAGTATGTATTTTAAACTTTCAGACACAGGCAAACTATACCATTGTCTCTCAATGATATAATTGACGAATTGGAAAAATCATCAGATGATGATGATACACAATTTCAAAGAAATATAACCGTTTTGCCACCGGATAACGCGAATGCTGATATCACTGATGAAGATTCTGGTGATGAGGAATTTGTGACTTTGAACAATCTTCCAGGTTTGATATAGATGTTATATAAATGTTTTCGTTTTTCTCGTATACCGAGTTGTTGTTGATTTTTTTTTATGTAGGTTCTCAGCTAAGAGCTCCGGCAGAGATAGAATACATGTCCTCAGATGATGACGAGGACAGTGTACTCTTATCTTCTTTGGCAAAAAGAAGTCGACCCGCTGAAGATCCCATAAATGAGGAAGGCCGTCAACCTGAGCCATCTACATCTTATTTGACTCCAGTTATTAGCAGCACGTCAACCGTTCCTTTTGTGGATCCAACCGTACCAAAAAACCAAAAATATACTTGGAGAAATCGCCATAATCCACGCGAGCGACCACAATGGCAAGAAAACCATGGGCCAAGTTACTATCAAACGCCCTTGTATTACTTCGACTGTATGTTTGATGACAGAGTTATCGAATTATTGGTGAAATATACTAATTGTTATGCGATTCAAAAGAACAGGACAGGTAATGTGACAACGAGTGAAATGAAGTGTTTCCTTGCCATACTTCTTTACAGTGGATATATCGTAGTTCCCCGAAGATACATGTATTGGGAGAAATCATCAGACACTGAATTTAGTATTATATATAACGCCATGTCAAGGGACAGATTTACATTTATCATGACTCACCTCCACTGTTGTGACAATGCTCAGATAGCAACAGAAAGCGACAAATTTGCAAAGTTGAGACCACTTTTCGACAAGCTAAATAAAATATTCCTGGATATGGCCCCTTTAGAAGAAATGTACAGCATTGACGAGGCTATGGTACCTTACTATGGAGGACACAGCTGTAAACAATTTATACGCGGAAAACCAATTC
This sequence comes from Yponomeuta malinellus, assembly GCA_947308005.1. Classification (NCBI taxonomy): domain Eukaryota; kingdom Metazoa; phylum Arthropoda; class Insecta; order Lepidoptera; family Yponomeutidae; genus Yponomeuta; species Yponomeuta malinellus. The sequence goes on from CAMZJJ010000014.1 coordinate 402,017, forward strand.
GATGGGGATATAAGTTCTGGGTTGGTGCGACTAGGTTGGGATATGTACTATGGTTTGATCCGTACCAAGGTCATGCAGCCATTATTCCACCGGCTTATAAGCAGTTAGGTCTGGGAGCTGGTGTAATTTTGCGTTTCGCTGATCATTTACAATTTCGTTACCCTGGTGCGCCTTGTCACTTATTCTTTGACAATTTTTTTTCTTCTATTCCTCTTTTTCACGAATTGAGTAACCGAGGACTCAAAGCCACTGGAACAATTCGTGAGGACCGTACAAAAAAGTGCCCATTGCCGTCCAATAAAGAGTTCAAGAAGACAGAAAGAGGCACTTTCAAGTACCAGTCTAGCCAACCAGAGCATATCTTGGTTTGCAAGTGGAATGATAATAGTGTGGTGACGGTGGCATCCAATTCAGAAACCATTGAACCCTTGCATAAAGCTAAACGATTCTCGCAGCAGCAGAAAAAATATGTACACATTGATCAGCCTGCAGTGATAAAAAGCTATAATGAAAACATGGGGGGAGTTGATAGGTCTGACCAAAACATTGGTCTTTATCGTACGTCTATTCGCGGCAAGAAATGGTATTTCCCATTATTTTGTCACTGCTTGGACATGGCCACTCACAATGCGTGGCAACTTTACAAAAGTAATGGAGGAGAGTACGATTACCTCACATTCCGGAGAACTATCGCAAGGGGTATCTTGGAAACATATAAAAAAAATGAGAAACGTGGTCCTTGTCCTACTCCTAGAAATTACAGGGAAACTTCACGCTACGATAGAATTGATCATCTAATAGTATACAATGATTCTCAGCTTCGTTGTTCTCTTTGCAAAAAAAATACAAACTTCACATGTCAAAAGTGCAAAATCCATTTGCACCCTAAAACATGTTTCGTGACTTACCATACTCCTTCATAAATTATTTGGTTTGTTTATTAACACTTTTCATTTACTTATTAAAGGACATTTTTGGTAACAAATGTGTTTCTTTCATTTAAAATAGGATATAATCGGTAAACTGATAATGTATGGAGACCTAACCGCCTATTACTACTGATCGTTAAAACGATCCGCATTTTCCGAGCTTTCCAGGAAACACCGATTTTTTTGGCTATTTTTCCATGATTACTACACACATCAAGGTAATTATACTAAAAAATTACGAAGATACGAGACAAAAAATAGTTTTAGTAACAACTGGGTTAAGCTGCCTGCTTGTAATTAAGTCCCAAAGTAAACTGTAAGTAAATTCTTTCTCTGGTTGTGCAATAAAGTGTTCTCTATTTACCTATCTATCTAAACTCAAATTCAGGAATTTTATTCACTATAAAAACAAAAAGGATTTACTTAATGAACGTCAAAACTGTTAGTCTCATCATTAATAGATATGTGAAGGAAAGGTCAACAAAGAAATTTAATAATTATTCTTTTTAAACAGGGCTTAGTTTAATTAACAGAGGTTTCAACTTAAATTTAAACTAGCTGCACTAGACATAATTGTCTCCATCAGCACTAATTAAATACCAGACATTTTATCTCCCCAAATAATCTTTAATGTCATACTAAGTTTTGCATAGAGAGTATGTTTAAAACTCTTTTTAAACCGTGTCCGTGGTAACTTTAATATGTTTTGAGGAATTTTATTGTAGAATCGTATAGGTACAGAGCCCCATGAAGGATGTATAAATCTAAATTGTGGATATGATAGGCTATGTTTATTCCCAGTATCAATATTAAGAAAGTTTCCAGTAATTTCAAAATTGCTGATTTATAAAATAAATAGGTGTTACATTTTGGTAGGTGACCTGTTTAGATATGCTGTGTTAGAACAAATAGATTGCCTGATAGAAAATGCCATTAGCATTAGGTAAGTCCAAATTTTGTACACTGTGCAATAAAGAATTAACAACAATAATAGAGTGAGAGTTATGGGTCTACCTACATGATTGAATTCTGTTGATAATGATAGTAAGTTATATAGCAACTGTCAGTCAGAGTGTTTTTGCACGTCTGTAACTGGTTGTTAAGCTAGATTATACCATATTAGCTAGTACTGAATACTATTAGCAGATTGTAACTAACGTTGACATTAAGAAATTCGTTACTTTTATTAGGTATGTATGGTGTGCAATAAAGAGGATTAATCTAATTTAATCTAACTAGAGTTTAGATTAGACGTGACATCAAAGTAGGGTGAATGTACCAATAATCAGCACAGCTATTAATCATCAACGCTAATTGATAAAAGGGTGAGTTGATCTCAGATAATTATATATTTTCAGTATAAAATTTAATTGAATTTACATTTCTTGGACCCTCTTCAAAGAAAAAAAGACCTAAAAGCCAAGTAAAATAAATATCTACTAGAAAAAAAACAGATTTTAAGTTAAATATCCTAATGTTAAACAGCTATAATAAATTATAATACATAAGCTAGAAATTTATACTATTATGAGGTGGTAACAAGGTTGAGTAATGTCTAACATGACATCATAATAGGGTGAATGTATCAATAATCAGCACAGTTGTGCTTTACCGATAAAAAGGTGTGTGAATCTCAGGCATGTATTTTTGATAAACTCAAATTCTCAAATGTTTTAAACTCTTTACAAATAAATTAAAACCTAAAAGCGAAATAAGCGATTAAAGGGAATGAAATATTAATTTATGGTTAACAGACTAGTATAATATAATATAGATATGGGGCGAAATAAAAAAAAAAAAATCATCTGTATTCATTGTTCTAAAACAAATTTAATGTAAATAGTACATTCAAAACACAATTAAAATGAATTACTTTAATAAATGGTCCTCAAATTTTGCTCACAAACTATTTTGTAAATTCCCTAGACAATCTAACTATGAAAAGAAATAAAATTCAAATAATGAAGTTAAGTTCATAAATGTGTTCTTAGGGTATTTTAGTTTGGGGGCGACAAAAAAAAATAATAAAGTAAATACTCAATTGTAAAATATCTTGTGTTATGTCGCGAGACATTCAAGTAAGAAAAAAAACTTTATCTATGAAACTAAATTGTTTACATAGTTCTGAACATTTTGTATAATCTACAAAGGGCAGGATCATTTCAGAGAGAGAGTCTTCATAATAGGTAGCACATAGTGAGGAACTCATTTAGTAAATTCTGTAGACATCCTAACTAGAGAGGTAAATAAAACCCATGTAACCATGCTAAGCTTAAAACGAGTTTATGTGATTTTAGGATATTTCAGTTTGGGGGGCGAGAAAAATAATATTTTTATAACTTCTAAATTTCATTGTAAAAGATCTTGTGTGAGCTTGGAGGCATTCTCGTAGGAAGGAAAAAAAAATCTAAATTACCAATAGTACTTTGTCCCTTTACATCTTTTTATGTCATGGTACTCTGGTGTATAATAAAGAATATTTTTATCTTATATTCCACATTCTTGACTAAAGGGCGGGATCATTTCAAAGAGAGAGAGTCTTCATTTTATCACAATGTGTTACGGTATAAGTAGCTACAGTGGCACAACCTTTCGGAAGTTTTGGCGGAATTAAAAGATATACTATAGTGTATATTTTGGGTAAGATACATTTTTTAAGATTATTTTCAATGACCTTAACGTAAATGGTTTGAATATTTTATGTGAGACAGCCATAGGTAGATCTATGTCACGAAAGTTTATCAGGGTTAAAATCCTTATAAACTCAATAAGTTATTGCTATTAAAATTTGGTTAAATTATTTAGTGGAGGAAGGGAAACAACGTTATTCAAACTGGTCTCTTGAAACAACATTTTTAAATTTTAAATAATTTTATTAAATCAATATAACATTTCACGTAAAACAAGTTAAATCCAGCAGTGAGATACAAAATGGCTACACAGATATTAAAGGTGATGGAAAAAATTGAAGTTACAAAATTGTTTGATAAGGATTACAAGGTTCATCCAAGTGGCAGGAAGACGCTGGATGCAGGCCGCTTTCAACCGGGTTTTTATTGGAAATCTTTGGAGGAGGCCTATGTCCAGCAGTGGACTTCTTGTGGCTGAATGGTGATGATGACAAAGTTGCTATTACAGGTGCTAAAGTTCGAAAGTAAATAAATAATCTAAAATTTAATTTAGAGAATTGTATCCTGTGAAATATTTTAATTTCAAAAATAAAAATGTAATATTTTTAAATGGAATTTATTAAGGAGGATAGGAACTATTTCCCTCCGGGACACAGGCGAAAGTTTATATTGTGTTTAGAAAAACATTGTTGGTTAAAATTGTTATTGCACTTTAGTCTGAATTTATAACTATAACTAAATCTTAATTAAGTTCAAAGAGTGAATATCTAAAGAAATGTCAGATGATATTTAAAACAAAGTGTAATATACTTACATTTCAAAATTATATGGTCCGCCCAGCAGTGGAACACAATTTGTTACAAAATGTTAATTCCTGGTTTATAAAATGAAATAAATAAAGTGTTAACTTTTTTTAAATTAAATTGGGTTATGAGCATAGGTATTGTAAATTTGAAAATGGGGTAAACTTAAAAATAGAAAATTTAAAACATTTTATTAACAAATGTTTTAAATAAAACATTTGAGTTAGGTCAATTTTGACTTCATCTTCCCGGACTGGACTTGTGATTCGTTTAGCAGCGTGAAATGGGGAGGGGGGGAGTTTGAAAGGGAAGAATTGCAAGAGAAGGAAGAATTTTCTAAATACTTAAAATTAGTTTCATAGATTTTGAAATGAAAGACGATGGAAGACAATGTATTTTGTCTTCTTAAGAGTACTTCGGTTATTTGGGTTATAGAAGTATGAGAAGAATGGATAAATGCTGAATAAAATTTGAGTTTTATTTAGAGTGAAGGGCTTTGCGAATTAAAAGAAACCAAAAGGGAAGAATAAGATTATAAGCATTCAATCCCAGAAACACAACACTTAACAGAGATCTCGCTTTAGACGAAACTTGGTGCTAGGGGTAGGCCAGATGGCAATCGTTTCTTCGCAAGGCGAAACTAAAGTGAGGTCTATACTCCACACGGAGGAAAGACTAAACTGATCTGGACACTACTATGGGTGCAAATCTGCTTATAGGATTGGTCGGCATAACGCCTTACCCATAGTTTTTTTTAATTTATTTAAATCAATAATAAAACAATTGTGCAGAAGAACTTAAGCTTGACCAGTACTATTATAGAGAGTGCTTTGGCCAATGGTTAACATTCTCCGTCCATTAACCAATTGGTTCAGCGAACGAAAATCTAAACAAGGGACGAATTGTAATGCACAATTGGCTTCCAAACTCTAAGGATGTGCTTTATGTCATGTGGGCGTATTTGTAGGTTTCGTACGTTCGAAAAATTGGAATGTTTCGGAACAGACAATGCGAGGATCACTAGGACTGGAGTGGGTTCACAACCCATCTTTCCCGTAGGACCTTGGCATTCAGGCATCTTGTGCGATTGTATGTTGTCCATTACCGATGAGTCAGCAAGTTGGATTTTCAATTGTTGAATCAGTTTCTTATTGGATGGTTTAAAACACAATACACTCAAAATTTCACTCTGGGAAAGGTGCTCATAATCTCGGTCGTGAAACATTTGTGAATAGGTATAGGTGAAGTTTCTTTCAGTATCTAACTTGCAAAAACTTCAGGGGGCGCTGTGACGGTCCGCACTGCCTTTACAATTCGACCGCCACTTATTCACAAATGTAGGGGAACATAATAATCCTTTGCGTTGTACAATAATCAATGAAATTAAGCAAAGTCTTGCAGTAGTATTAGAGATTCGCTAGATGGCGCCTTTTTGCAATAAATAATAATAAATATTTATTATTTCGGGCAATAATGTCCATTACTTTCACATTACAAAAAAAAAATAAAGAAATAAAACGTTGGTTTCTCAACCAATAAACTATTTAATATTTTTACAACAATTTAACAACGGTTGCTCAATTGGTTCTAAAACAAACAAAACCACGTTCATAAAAGTTGGCTGTATGCAAAGTTGTCTATGCCAATGTATCGACAGGGAAAAAAGTAAAGAAAAAGTCAAGTCAAGGGTAATCTGTAGATAGAACAAGGAGGGGCCCGTAGAAGTCTGATAATGTTATCCACCAAAAACCCAATAATGCAGTCAATGAATATTATGGAAAGGCTTAATTTAGCAAAACTATTAAATATACTTTCAGTAAAGAATTCAAAATGCTTATTTTACACAGAGAAAATATTTAAAATTATGTAAAATATTCCTGAAAGGGTTTCATTGAAAGACCTGGGAACCCAAGAGGGGTGGATGGTAACGGGGTGTGGGGGCGAGGGGAAAGGAAGAGACGCGCACTTGGACTGGGGATTTTGGCGGGATGCGGGCGGTGGTTTTCTTGGGCATCTTTTCCTTGCGGGGCTGACCGGCCGGTCTAAATTAGGATTAGGGTGAGTTAACAACCTGATTATCAAACTAAAGTATTCTACAGTGTGTCGGTAATGTGGCTACAGCAGCAAATATTGAGTAGTTCAGCTGTGAAAGTGGTATAGCTTGAGAAACGTTTTGGTGAGATGGCTTGGGCAAATCATGGCTGAAGCAATGCAGGCCGTGGTACGGTCCATACCAGTGGATTGGACCTGACTACATCGATTTGGTCAAGGTAGCTCTCTAGATCATTCTCAGGTCTCAGCAGTAAATGTGATAAAGTCTGATTTGCATCTTGGAATGTTGCTGTAGTCTACAGAACCATACTTCGGTGTAGGCTTCACCTACATTCTTGTGTTTCAAGGTTGATTAGAATTTGTGTTTGCATTTGTTCTTGATAAAATCAACTTGCTTGCATCAATTTCAAACATTTAATCAATTAGTTGAAATAGGTCTATATCTGATCGAACGGTGAGTTTCTTTGCCATGTTCTTTTCTCACTATGGGTCAGGTCTTGAACATGGCACGCACATCTGTTAGGAACTGGTGTTAGGAACTGGTGTTTGGCGTGGTAGAAAACCAGCAAACACAGTTTAGCAGTAGTATTTGCAAGCAGTTGAAGTCATTTACATAATAAAGTAAATTGTTAGGTAGAGTCTAAAACAACCAATTAAAACCAAATCCAAAATAAACCAAACTAATGAAAACTTGAATCTATCTAATAAAACAATAACCGGGCACAGAGCCTAACTAAAATTGTGAGTGTAAAATCTACATACAAAACTATGTACAAAAATAAACTAAAATCATATTTGTCTCAAATATTGACTAAACCAAACTAAGATTTACAATACCAAACGGTCTTCGCAAAGAAATGGTGTCTCGCGTGCACGAGGGCCACTTGGGTATCGATAACTGCAAGCGGCGCGCGCGAGAAATAATGTTCTGGCCGAACATGTCGCGGGACGTGGAGCAGGCCGTGCGCCGGTGTCAGGCGTGCGCGGAACTCGCGGCGCGCCCGCAGCGCGAACCAATGATTCCGCATGAGATACCAGCATTGCCCTGGTTTAAGGTAGGCTCTACTTTTTAATCCTAGTGGATTATTTTTCCAACTTTGTAGAGGTGAGTCCCATAACAGCGCCCTCATCAAAATGTGTTATCTCAGCGCTAAAGGATCAATTTGCCCGACATGGAATACCGCACGAGCTTATCTCAGACAATGGACCAGCTTATGCGTCTAAGGCCCGTTTTCTCCATTAGCTGCGCAAAACTGGATTTCATAATCTGGATCATGCTTGAACGAAGTTTAAAAAATAGATTACTGTCCATCCGATTTCTCCGGTAACTTTTCATAAGGGTTCACGAAATCTAGTTCACGTCACAGATTAGACAAAAAACGCTTAGATTTGTGGCTGGTAACACAATTTTTTTTTTATTTTGAAACGCAGCTGTCAAAAATGTCGAGATTCTGTGTTTATTTTTTCCTGTTATTCTGTGTAATTTGAAAACTTTCTTTTCGAAAAAAGCGCGGGAACCTTGGATGAGTAAAGGCGGCGAAATTTGAACAAATTTCAATAAATTGACTTTCTTTTCTTCAACTTTGTTGCTTGTGTGTTTTGTGTGTGATTATTTTCGAACGGTTCTGGAATTTATAATGTTAAAACGTAAGAGAGAACCAGTATTCACAACGAGTGAAAAACATGCAATAATAGATCTGGTGGAGGAACACTATCATATAGTGGAAAATAAAAAATCCGACGCCACGACCATCCGGTCGAAGAACGAAGAGTGGACAAAAATTGCGATAAAGTTTAATGCTAATTCCAGTATTCACGCAAGGGATTCGTCCACACTAAAAATGTGCTGGGAAAACTTAAAGAAAAGAGTTAAACAACAACAGACTCAAAAGAATCAACATTTCATGGGAACAGGTAAGTGCCTACTTTCTACCTAGGTAGGTATATGAGTAATGAATTAAATTTATTATAAGGGTATTTCTCCAGAAGAGGCAAAAATGGCTGACTTCGGTGGTCGTTTTTTTTTTCGTCTTTCAGGAATTTTATCGATTGTTTTGGATAAAGGGCTAAATACTATAAATCATGATATATTTTGGGTAGCCAGATTCTCGGTTAGAAAACGAAATATTTAAATCACCGAAATCAGACTACACCGAAATCAGAAAACTGTACACCGGAATCAGACTACCAGCACCGAAATCAGAAAAACTAACACCGAAATCTGACTACCTGCACCGAAATCAGATTGTAAGCATCGACATCAGGAAATAATTAACTGGAATCAGAAAATGACCAGAGAATCATTTAACGTGCCAAAGTCACAATTTGATACCATTAATGTTAGGCATTGTCTAGTAATTAAAAGAGGATATAATAAATAAAAACCGGGCAGATATAATCAATCAACTTGTTCTTTTACCCAAACACACATTTTTTCAGTCAGTTTTTCTCATCTGTCAGTCTGTCAGCTCGTCATGCAAGCGCTAAAAATCTAACACGAATTGCGTAAGTAGGTAACTATTTCTAGCTAACTATTCTAGAACGAAAAATAATAATCCTTCAAAAAAAAAGTGGCAAAATTTTATCAAAACTCGCAATAAAGTCAAACTATACATTTTTGTCTCAGTATAGCATTGTTTTTATAAAGTGACTACACCAAAAACAAAAAGGAATTCGAGACACCCTTTGTTTGGTTTTAACATGGCATAATGAGTTATGAAAGAGATAAATGATTTTAATAAAATTACACGTACTATGCGAATTTTATTTCCGGACTTTATTTTATTCCATTTTAACGTTTTTTTTCATGAAAAGCGAATTTAACATTACTCAACTTCAAATGCCATAAAATGGAATAAAATAATCTACGTACCTAGGTAAAAGGTGTTTTAATAATAATCAAATAAAAATTCTACAAACAAAACTTTCCTTAAACTTAAATCAGTCTTATGAACATATTTGTTTAACATTGTCGATAACCTTATTATAAAAACTTACTTAGCAAAATAGTCTTTTGGACTTATTCAACACAAAATGTTGTGTAAACATTCAAAGATTTGTTTTTATTATTAATTTTTATGCTACGGTTTGTACTTGTCAATAATAGTAATTGAGATGATTAAAAAATCGACAATCATAACTTTCCATAAATTTTTTTCAGACTTAAATCAGTCTTCGGAAAATATTTATTTAACATAAAGATAAAACTTACTAAGAAAAATATATCTTTCTTAAAAATATTGTCTTTTATACTTAATTTATGAGGTAATACAAAGTACAGGTTAAGATAGCTTTACAATCTTCCCTGCCATCTTCCTATTTAAGTAAAGCTGTCTTTTTCCTTAAGTCGTTCATAAAGGACTGGATCACTCTTGATTTTTACTTTCCTAGCACGCTCCTTCATTCTCTTTCTTTCTTTTTGTTCCTGTTTTTTTTTTCGCAGCTTGTTTTTGCTTTATTTGCTCCATGGTCAGCTGAAATAGAATAGATTGGTAGGTAGAGTAGGTTGATGTAGAGCCTACTGTACATACCTACATAAACGTACACACCGACTGACCACAAACTATAAGAAAACTTTGTTAAAGAAATGTACACCCACTTTCTTTCTTGTAGGTACTTTAACTTGCCATTGTTGACACATTCACATAATTCATAAATACAGACATAATAAGCACACATATACACATGAAAAAATGTACACACGAATAGGTACACATGTTTCACATTTTCAAGTTAACTAACAATCTAACTGAAATCAATTATGACAGAAACAACACATGTATTTTTGTCGTTATTATTAACAGTAAAGAAAATATCTACACGTGTAAAAATATTCATAGTAGCACACGACGTTTTCTTTTATAGTTAGCGATTAGTTTTAAAAAAAAAAAACAAATGCGCATATCCTACTTGAAACTTACATGTAAGGAATCTGACCTCGGTTCTCTACAGTCGAACGAAATACATTGAAATCAGGCAAATTTGACTTCGGTGGAAGTTTTTCTGACTTCGGTGCTCAAAAAGCCACCGAAATCAGGCACACCGAAATCAGAAAAGATATGTTTTTTCAAGTTCACTCTTAAACAACAACACGTATCAACCCCAGCTCAAGGCAATAGAAATTAGTCACTGAGATAAATTATACAGTAAGCACTAGATTTTACAGTCAACAAGTATTCTTTCCAATAACACCTCCACCGAAGTCAAAGTGTGCCCTGGACCAAATCTCAAGAATCAATTACTTACCCTGATATTTCCCAAGACTTTCATTCAATCACCCGTCCGTTGACCTCGGGTGCTACGGCGTGACTGACAAAATGGCTCATCCACACCGCGAATTCCTAGAGTAATCTACGACCGAAGAAACGCTTGGTTCATAAGTGCCACCGGATTCAGGCAGAAGCAAGGGACACTCAAACATCTTGCTATTGTAGGCGAGCTATTGTTTAGATTCTTATGGTATTTAAATGAGAGGTACTTTAACTATCTGAGAATATGTGAACATAAATACATTCCCCGAAAACAGTCTGAGTTTTACAAAAATAATTGTAAATTGTCAAGTTTTGGGTTGGGGACAAGCCACCGAAGGTCATTTTCAGCCATTTCAGATTTTTTTTCTGTGAGTTGCAAACGGTTTTCAGCAAAGTTTGCATGTTCTCCAGGTAGACGAGGACCTAGAGGATACTGTAGTATTTTTTGCAGGGGTATATTTTGATAATCTGGACATGTTATGCGCTGGCCGTCAAGTTCGGACCCCGTGGAGAAATGCCCATAAGTACCCTTCCAACATGTTTTAGGAGGGGGACCACCAAAAAAATTTGATGACGATCCAGTTACAGAACGTGTCCTCAGTTTGATAAAATCAAGAATTACAGGATATGTTAATCCCTTCGACAGTGATGGCACTCATGTCCTAGGTGAGTTTTATTCTGGATAAGATCTGGATTCAGCTGGTTTACTGGGGTAGATGTATTTAATAACCAACCAAATGTAACTGTTATTTCAGATGAATCAGGCAGTGAGTTAATGTCGCAGCAGTTAATGGACACAACAACAACGGATGACACATTTGTGAGTTTCATTGCATTAGCTAGAAAAGTTGCTTTGTAAATAAAATGTCAATCATCAGTCCATGATGGTCTGGGGCCTTATTGTCTTAAGAGCAAGAAGCGATCGCAATCACTTTGAAATGACAACTTTGTATGAAATGTAATGATATTGGCGCTCGTCAATATCATTTAATTTCATACAAAGTTGTCATTTCAAAGTGATTGCGATCGCTTCTTGCTCTTAGACAATAAGGCCCCAGACCATAACCTAAGGCCCCAAGTCGACATTTGTGAGTTTCAGGATTTGCTACAAAAGTTATTTATGTAAATAAAAAGTAATCATCTTTCCATGAAGGACTGGTCAAACTACACTCCAAGTATGCTGAGACAAGCAAGAAACCCAGTTCTTGTCCGAACACCAAGCCCATCACCTGATCCCATAGAGAACCAGCTGACTACACCACTGAGGTTAATTAAGTACCTAATTTATTTAATCAATATTAATGTAGGTCCATACCTATCTTGTTTTAGATGCCACCAGTCCTGATTTATGATTCTTTTATGTTTTAGGACCCATACTCAAACTTGTCCTGCACAAAGCCTTACACCTAACCCATTAATCACCATAGTGGACCAGCAGCTGCCTGCACCACTGAGGTTAGTTAAGTACCTGATTTATCAATAATGTAGGTATCCACCTAACTACCTATCTTGTGATAGATGCTAACTGGCCGGTCCTGAGTTATGATACATTAAATTCATGTTTTAGGACCCATACCCAAACTCGTCCTGCACCAAGCCTGTCACCGGACCCATTAATAACCATAGTAGACCAGCAGCTGCCTACACCACTGAGGTTTGTACCTGACTTCTCAGTAATGTAGGTAGCCACCTACCCACTACCTATTTTGTGGTAGATGCCAATTGACCAGTCCTGAATCCTAATTAATTTATGTTTCAGGACCCATACTCAGACTCGTCCTGGATCCAGTAGAAGAAGACCACTTTTGAGGCAAAACATTGACACAGCATCGAGAAGTTTGGCCCAAGAAAGAATTAATACCCTCTGCATGGCCAATGAACAGGCCAGGGAACAGCACGAGCTGCAAATGCAGATCCTGCGGCTACAGCAGCAAAGGGAACAAGTTATGCTGGAGCAGGAGCAAGTAGAACTGCAAATATTGAAATTTAAATTGAATAAATTAAAAGAATAGAAATTATTGTGTATTGCCTACTATAATAATAATTCTTAACATACATCTTTAGCTTTATTTATTAGCATTTGACTGATTATTTCAAACAAATTTTTAAATTGAAAAAAATATTTGCTGGTACAAAATAGTAAGACGACATGAAAACATTTATTTAAAACTTAAATTTTGCAGCAGCACTCGATTATCTTGCTAATTTGAAAAACCAAAAAAAAAAAACATTAATATTATATTAGTCATTATTTGTATTAGTTTTTAATAGTGCATAAGTTTTTTTATTATAGTGCTTCAAGGAGGTAGGGTACAATTCCATGGCATGGTTTTACTTTTAGGTAGGTACATAAACATTCTAACCAACTACCTGAATAAAGATATAATATATGAATCAAGGTAACCTGATTGGCATTGTTTTTGTTTGCCTTAAATATCTTTATACATCACCTTAACACAGTAATATTATAAAAGCGAAAAAGTGTGTATGTGTTATCTTCTTCACACTGAAATGGCTAGACAGATTTGTATATGTGTATCGAGAGAATGAGGATCAAACTTACTGTGCAAAATAGTTGCTTATTAACTCTGTGCGCCTTCTGTGGTGGGGATTATTTCTCTGTGCCCTTCCAGCATCAATATTTCTGTTGTCTATGTTACTTTGAGCTAGCATTGCATTCCAAGCAGTTGAATTGATAACTTGACTATCATCAGGAGGTGTGGCCTCACCACACTTCCTTGCAATATTGTGTAATACTGCTGTGGCAATAATTATTGGGAATGAGTTCTTTACAGAAACACCTAAGCCAATGGCCATGGCCGGGAAGCGTCTCTTCCAGACTCCAAATAGTCTCTCAACACAATTTCTTGTCCGAATCTGTGACTCATTGTAAAGATTTTCAGCAAGTGTATTGCACTGATCCAATGGGGTCATCATGTATTTATTACATGCATAGCCAGCATCTCCAACAAGAACAGCAGTTCCATACTGACCCTGTTCGAACATAGCTCTTCTAAAGCAGTTATTAAAAATGTATGAGTCATGTGTACTCCCTGGCCACCGAGCCACCACATCTGTGAATTCCAAGTTAGCATTGCAAATGGCCTGCACGTTAAGTGAAAAATAATTTTTTCTGTTCCGAAAAAGCTCTGCAGTCTCTCCACCTAAAAAAAAAGAAGGTTGTATTATACATAATTCATTTGTTAAAAATGACACATTTCTGATACTAAAGTAAATTTTTAGTGTGATATTATAGGTGCAGTTATTACTCCCGTGGTAGGTAGTTTGACACTGAAGCTGCATAAAACTATACCTGCCTATAGCCAGGCCTTATCTATGAAAAGAAAAACAATTATTTACCTGGTGATTTCATCAACTTCACATGAGTGCAATCTATAGCACCAATGACATAAGGAAATTTTGCCCTTAAATAAAATTTTGTTTGTGTCTGGCAGATGGCATCAGGAGTTTCCGGAAAGTAAATATGGTGTGATTGTAGTGCAGCAATAGCAGCACTAACTCTGTGTACAACTCTGTGTGCCGTAGAAGTGCAAAAACCCCCTAGATCTGCAGAAGTCATCTGATAACAACCAGTTGCATAGTATCGTAAAGCGCACAAGAGTTGATTTATGGGTGAGATGCTGTCATTTCTGAAATAAAAAGAACCCATTAGTAGGCACCTAATGACAAAATGTGCGGAATGTCTTGTGTGGGCATAGTTACGTACTTGGTGCTAATGGGGCTTCTGGCTAATGCTATATCTAAGACGCAAGTAAAGGAACATTTTTGTAGGTACTTACATGTTCGTTGGGTACTCTATTTTGTCCTCAATTGATTCCAACACGGTCAGCACGGTAGGTTTTGTGAGACGATACCGTGTTACGAAATCGACATCATCGAGGTTGTCAAAATCTTCTGCCCTCTCGCGAACCCACCTCGGACGACGAACCACAAATTCGTCTTCATCGTCAAAGAATGATAATTCCAAAGCTCTTCTCATATTGAAAATTAACCTTTATTTCTCAATACGCGATATAAAACCAGTACTAGTTGTGTAATTTTCTTCTACCTACCTACTTTTGATGTCTTTTTGACAGCTTATGACTGACTGTTAATCTGGTTTTAGAAGCTAATCCTCCAATATCGGCCGTTCAGAGACTTTAGTTTAAACTTTCGTTTCCGTTGTCGGAGAAATCCAATTTGGGATTGTAATCTCGATTTAGAGCCCAAAACCGGATTTAGCTTGCTGTAATCTAGATTTGGTTCTGTGGAGAAAACGGCCCTAAGGAGTTCAAAGAGTTCGTAGCCAAGTGGAACGTAAAACACTCGACCTCGTCTCCTAACTACCCACAGTCCAATGGGAAGAGTGAACGTGCGGTACGTACAATCAAAACATTGATAACCAAATCAATCAAAACCAAAGAAGACTTTTACTTGGGCCTATTAAATTATAGGTCAACGCCAAGAAACGGCATAGCTAGCCCTGCCCAGTTGTTAATGGGTCGGCGTTTAAACACCCGATTACCATTGCATGAGTCAAAGTTACTTCCAGAAAGGGACAACGAGATTGACTACAGAAACATGCGAGCGCAACAGAAAAAAAGAAAAACGTTGTACGACGCACACGCACGCCCTCTGCCGGAACTAAAGGTGGGTGATAAAGTGATAGTAATGGACGGCGCCGGCGCCGGCGGCGACACGCATCGCGAGGCCCGGGCCGTGGGCCGCGCACCCTATCCGCGCTCTTACTTCGTCACCGACGCCATGGGCAGGCGTATTAGAAGAAACAGGAGGCATATAGCTAGGCTGCCATTTCCGCAGTCCTCAAGTATACACTCCGATAATGAACAGCATGAAGATGGCTTTGGATCCTGCGAGGAGTCTGATAGCGACATGGCGGCACCCGCCGTGACTCGCCGTCCTGACGCACCGAATGAACAACAGCGGAAGGTACGGGCAGCTGCAAGGGCAGCTAAAGAAAGAATTGCTAATTTGAATACGCCAAAAACAACCTAACTGTACCGTACTGTAGTAGGGTAGCAAAATGTTCTGTAGTAGCGTAAACATTATAGCTGTTAAAATGTGTTAACAGCCTCAAGCATAATTTATGTAATGCTCTTAGACGTTTAGGTATTATTCTACAATTTGGTGGTGGTATTATAATTACATAGATATAAACTTGTGTTTATTATTAGAAAGGGGATGATGTACTGTAGGTATTTAGATATAAATATTGTAGTAGTGGGTAGGCGATTTGTGAGGAATAAAATCAGTCTTTGTCCGACCGTCTTGTGTTTTACTACAATCCCCATCCCCGGCAATGGGGTCCAACTGTCACTTTTCGCTGACGACACCGCACTCTACTGCAAGAGTCGGAAAATGTCAGTTATTCTGAGTAGGCTCCAATCCGCGGTCGATGAGCTAGGTGCCTGGTTCAGGCTCTGGCGAATCGAGGTCAACCCGGAAAAGAGCACCGCGATCCGCTTCGACCATAAGGTCCGCCGCGGTCTCTCTGACCGCCCTATTCGTATGCTAGGTACCCCAGTCCCCTGGCGAACCACCGCCAAGTATCTAGGTGTCACCCTAGACAGCAGACTGACATTTAGGCCACACATCCGGAAGGTGACCCGGACCGCCCGTTTTTACCTAGACCGCCTATCCTCCATGATAGGCCGACACAGTAGGATGTCCCCTAGGAACAAGCGAACGCTCTATAAGGTTTGCATTCGTCCCGTGCTGACTTACGCGGCACCCGTCTTCGCCCACGCGGCCCCCAAAGTCCTGTACGAACTTCAGAAAGTTCAAAATCTCTTTATCCGTAGGGCTCTGAACGCACACTGGTGTGTCAGAAATGCCGACCTCCATCGGGACATGGACATCCCAACTATCCAACAATTCATTAAATCTCTCTCAGAGACCTTTTTCAGCACGGCCGAAGTGCACCCCAACCCCCTTATCCGCCAAGCGGCGGACTACACTCCCCCCACGACGAACCCCCGTTACCTGGTGCGCAGGCCCAGGAACGCCCTCGTCAACCCCCCCGATAAACTTTCATCTGATCTGGACCGCCTACTAGAGGCGGAGATGGATATTCCTACCTTCGACGGAGACTACAACAAATGGGTTTCGTTCAAAGATCTATTCTCCGAGACCATCCATTCAAACCCGCTGATATCAAAATCCCAAAAGATGCAACATTTGAAGGGAAAACTAAAAGGAGAGGCTGAAAAACTGGTCCAGCATCTCAGTGTCAGTGCAGAGAACTACGAATCATGCTGGGAACTCCTTAACCATCGCTATAATAACATCCGAATGTTGTTTACAACGTATGTTAACACTTTACTCAACCAGCCGCTTATACAACAAGCAAACGCCCAAAATATTAGAAAATTGCATGATACAACCCTCGAGTGTCTCAACGCGCTGCAAAATCTTAACATCGAGATATCAACATGGGACCCATTAGTCGTCCATATTCTGGTACAAAAACTCGATTCTCAAACCTATAACGAATATATTCAAAATTTGGGAGATCCACGGAGCCTACCGGATTTCGACAGCTTCATCAAATTCCTGGAATCAAAATTTATGGCGTTTGAAACTCTCAACGATCGCCAAACCATTCAAAAATCGGCGCCACAACAAAATACCTAATGTCAAGCAGTTATCTCTCACACGATGGCTGGGATGCACTGAAAATGCAATAGAGGTTCACGGTTTTTGTGATGCAAGCGAGAAGGCTTACGCTTGCGTCATATACAGCCGACAGAAAAATGACACCGGGGACTATATCACTACTATGATTGCATCGAAAACGAGAGTCGCGCCACTTAAAAAGAAAACTACGCTTCCAAGACTAGAACTTTGTGGTGCTCAACTTCTGACGAATCTCATGGAGAAGGTCAAAACTACACTAACCGAACATCAACTTCAAGTCTTCTGCTGGACTGACTCTACAGTCGTCCTTGCTTGGCTGCAGGGAAACGCCTCGAGGTGGGAGCCATACATCGCGAGCAGAGCATCGAAAATAACTAAAATCGTGCCAGCGTCACAGTGGCACCACGTTAGAACGGAGGAAAACCCGGCAGACTGCACTACGAGGGGTCTCTCGCCTACTCAACTTGCGAACTTTAACTTATGGTGGGAAGGACCTCAGTGGTTGAGAAAAACCAACTTTGTTGCTACGAGTCAAGAAACAAAACAATTCACTACAGATAACGGAGTTCGCAGAAAATGTCTCGCGGTAGCGACGCAAAGTACAACCGAAGGCGCGATTATAAATGCCTTACTCGACAAATGCAGCTCAATGACCCGACTGACGCGTATACTCAGCTGGGTTCTACGTTTTATATCGGGATTACGTAACAAAGGACGCAAACTTAACTACCTAACTTCAATGGAGTTGAAAAACGCAACTGACATGATAATTAAACATGTGCAACGAAACTACTTCCGAGATGATATTGAGGACCTTGAAAATAAGGGATCAGTCAAAACCAGCTCCATCCTTAACTTGAATCCATTCCTAGATGGAAATGGAATTCTTCGCGTCGGAGGGCGACTCCAAAACTCCGCCCTGCCGATGGAAACTAAACATCCTGCGATACTGCCCCACTCCAGTAGGCTGACCGAACTGGCCATCAACCAAGCCCACAAAGAGACCTTGCATGGAGGGGTCAAACTGACTTTGTCCCAAACTAGACAAAAATACTGGATTGTAGGTGGCAACAGCGCAGTGAAGAAAGAACTCAGAAAGTGTGTGATCTGTCACAAATACAATCCACACAAGAACGCTCAGCTTATGGGAGACCTTCCAAAAGCCAGGGTCACCCCATCCAGACCTTTTACGCACACTGGCATCGATTTCACCGGCCACGTCGATGTCAAGACCAACAAAGGGCGTGGCGTCCGAACTTCAAAGGGATACATAGCCATTTTCATCTGCATGGCAACGAAAGCGGTGCACCTTGAGTTGGTTTCAGATCTCACAACTCAAACATTTATAGCCGCACTGAAACGAATGTGTGCGCGGAGAGGCACGCCAGAACACATCTACACCGACAATGGTACAAACTTTCGCGGAGCGTCAAGACTACTCTACAAGGAATTTCAAGAGTTCAAGACTCTTCTTTCACCTGAATTCTTCGACGAGATAAGTCAAATGCCGATACAATGGCACTTCAACGCACCAATATGGCCGACAGCCGGTGGACTGTGGGAGGCAGCCGTAAAATCAATGAAATTCCATCTGAAAAGGGTGCTGGGACAACAACTTCTAACTTACGAAAGCTTCACAACTCTACTAACTCAGATAGAGGCTTGTATGAACTCAAGGCCTCTAAGTCCATTGTCCGAGAACGTGGATGATCTGGACTGCATAACGCCGGGTCACTTCCTTGTTGGAGGCCCAGTTCTATCACTTCCACAATCTGAGAACGAGAACGATCGAAAAATAAACCTCAGAGACCGATGGGCACTTACTGAACTCTTACATCAGCATTTTTGGAAGAAGTGGTCAATGGAATACCTCCACCTACTACAAACCCGCAGTAAGTGGCTACGACCGAAGAAAAACTTGGAAGAAGGGCAGCTTGTCTTGATTATTGACAACAACTTACCACCTGGGAAGTGGGCTTTGGGCCGAGTGCTTCAACTTCACCCCGGGGCCGACGGATACGTTCGAGTCGTCACACTCAGAACAAGAGGAACAACGTTGAAACGTCCTATAACCAAAGTAACTCCTTTGCCTCTGCCATTGGAAGATAACACGAAACAACAAAGCGCGGTCACAAACCAAGAAACTTCGACACAAGAAACAAAACGAAAAGTTGAACCTCAAGAAGAAACTCAACAGAAAAAACGCACTCGAACTCGAACAAAACGATCATTTTACAGCTACTTAACACTGTTTATGATGACGTTTATGGCGCTAACAACAAGTGTCATAGCAACGACAACTTCGAAAAACTATAACTTAACTACGATTGACAGTCAACACCCCATCTACTATGACGAGATTGGAAAAATCCAACAAGTGCACGACGAGTGGCTTCTATTAGTTTACTATAACCTTATGACGTACTGGAAGGGGTCGGACAACTTGCAAGTTTACATCGGCGAAATAAACAAGCAATGTAACAGAATGGAGAAACAACTCTGCGAGCCTATGGTACTCCAACTCCAACATGAACTTCGACAACTACAAGATTACACACTGCTGTTATCGCAACACCTGGATAGAAAAAAGCGAGGATACTTCAACGGCATAGGAAGCATCGCTCGGACTCTTTTCGGCGTACTTGACGAAGACTTCGCAGTGAAATACCAACAAGATAGTGAGAATATCCAAACTAACGAGAATTACTTGTTGGATCTACTGAAAAACCAAACAATGATTGTGGAAGCTGAAAACAACATTATAAAGAAGAACGAGCAATTTATGAATAAACAGTTTCAGCTGATTCACGACTTTGTAAACGAAACTGAGACGGAGGTGTCAAAAATTGAGAGCAGAGTGGAAACTCTTATTACCATGAACGATCTTACCACCGCCTCTGTAACTGCAAGTTTAATCCTAATAAACTTGAGAAGAACACAAGAAATGCTACTAAACTCTCTGACTAACATCTACCAAGGTCATCTAGACAAGCACCTATTTACACCAAAGGAACTGATTCAGCAATTAAACGTGATATCTGGCAGAATCCCTCGTAGATTGTCTCTGCCTGTGAGAGATATACAAGAAAATATAAAGGAGATGTACAAACTACTATATGTGAAAGCACGGATTACTAAACAATTCATGTTGTTTGAGTTACACATACCGCTAACTAGCGACGACGGTTACACGGCATATCGAGTAATTCCTTTACCGATTCAACTACCAACCGAGACGAGGATACTGCGAACGGACGCCGAAATCATCGCTATTAACTTCAAAAAGGAGACTTATATATCATACTCGGAAGCACACCTCCAACAATGCCTGTTGTCAAACGAAGAAAGCTTTATCTGCAACACCGACCGCCCTGTTTACAACTTGAATAACAGAAACGCGCCGTGTGAAGCGAAAATCTTCAGTCAACAATCGACCTTGCCCTGCGATACAATAAGAACAAAATGCACTGATAGCTGGATAAAACTAAACAAGCCGAACTGGTGGATCTACGTTTGCTGCACAAAATGCCAATTACGCATTATTTGCGAGGAGCGAGTATCAATCACAACAATAAGCGGTGTCGGGCAAATAGTCGTAGGTCAGGATTGTATACTACAGAAACAAGATGCAACCGTTTTCTCATACAACTATTTCGCTAACAAGATGAATATTGAAAGCGATATACAAGTACCGACTTTTAACATACAAATTAACGATTTAATGAATGAAAATCTGGGAAGAATTCAATTCCACATGGAAAACAACAACTCAAGATATGACACGGAAAACGTCGAGCGACTACTGAAAATCATGAAGGACCATGAAACCTTACCGAAACATCTCTCGAGTCACGATATTCACCATTACACAATCATCTGGTGTTTGCTGGGAGGAGCACTCGCGACGGTGGTTTACTTCATGATACGCAAAGGATGCTTTAAGAAGCAGGGCAACCCCCCGCAACCAGGCCGCCAGCCCGAGCGTAACGAACACATCGAGCTTCAGGTCATCGACGCGGTCGGAGATAAAACTCCAAAAAGGAAAACAAGAAAAGCCTTCGATTTCGAATGAAGTTGACGTGTTTACTTTATATAAATACCTAATTCTTTACATTTTATACTTATAACGATTTAACTGTGTATTACCATTTACGTGTTACTTAAGTAATTTCTTTAACTTTAGCTTAACTTTATCTCATCTTCGTTCTCTTTGGCAGCATGTACGGTCTATCACCGCACACATTGTATTTTGCTGCGCTAGCGCTTTACACAATATCATACGTATTTTACCTGTATTCAGTCAGTGACGAAATAACCTTAGAGTAGCCAACACGTATCATTGTGAAAGTGTTAATAAACAAATAACTACGTCATTCATCTTTAACTTGAACTCCAGACAACGACTACTGCAACCAACTAACTACAACTTCTCCTGAAGGGGCCCTAAAACCCCATTCAGGCGCACTTCCTGTGAGTCCCACATTGGCAGCACGGACGGGCCCGTGCTGTTATGCATGAGCATTCACCACCTCCCTCCCCCCGTGTCCTCCGGAGGGTGCCCTTTTTAGGGCTAAAAAAAAAAATACAGTTCGTTTGCGATAGCGTTGAGAGCGACACGTCTCGCTCTCCGCTACTCGACCGCCCGCCCGCTTACACAGTGCGCCCGTGTATTGCCGGCGAGCTCTTATCGAACTATTATCTAACATTCTTATCTCCTTGTTTCAGTGTTCGGGCTCTCCAGCCTGCAGCATTCCAACGAGTGAGTAAGTGTCTAGCCCCCGCTAGACTTTTCCTACTTACTTTGCTCTGTCCCCTTATCTCTCCATTCTGGTTTTTAACCGCGCTCCCTCCGCCCCCCTGCCGCCGGCAGGGGTGCCGCCAGCCATTATGGCTCAGCCCAACTGCTCTTTTGAGCAACTCTTCTCCTTCGTAAAGGAGCACGGGCTCCTCGATGCCTTTCAGGCATTCTGTAGGCCCCCGACCGCCGCCGCCGCGATCCCGGACTCTCCTGAGTCCCCCGTCTCCCCCGCCCCCTCTGGCCCCTCTTCCCCCATGGAGACCGACTCCACCCCTGGCCCCTCGCGCCCACGGAAACGCTCCGTATCCCGCGGCTCCGAGTCTCCTGACTCCGCCGCTATTGTCTACTCGTGCGCAAGCAACACCCCAGCCGAATTCTCTTCGGATGAAGGCCACGGTTTTAAAACCTTTGTCCCGAGGAAGAAGCTTTAGCGTAAGCAAGCTTCTTCCCCCAAGAAAGGCAACTCGCCCACCCCCCGCTCGTCCCCCGTGACCGCAGCCCCCTGCCCCCCCCCGCAGCCCCCGTTACCGCCACGGTGACCACCCCCCACCCCCGCCCCCTCATGTCCTTAGACAACCCCGAGCCGCCGCCGGCTAAACCCGTCAAGCGGTTCTCACCGCAGCCTCCGAAGGCTAAGTCCCCCCTCCCGTCTTCTTAAGAGACAAGTCAGCCTGGACATCGGTGTCCAAATTGTGCCTGGACCACAAGGTCCAGTACACAAAGGCCCAAAACTGGGGCGACTCCATCAAGATTGAGGTCCCATCGACCGACCACTTCGGGAGCCTTACTAGGCTCCTCACTCAAAATAAAGTCCCGTATCACACCTACGCGCTCCCCGAGGAGCGCAAGGTACGTGCTGTCCTCAGAGGCGTTCCCTCAGAACTTCCTCTGGATTCCATAAAGGATGACCTTATCGCACAAGGTCATCCCGTAGAGGCTGTGCATCCCATGCACAGCTCCCGCGGCAAAACCTTCCCGCTATCCCTGGTGATTCTCACCAACACCCCCTCCAGTAGGTCCATCTTCTCAGGAGAGCTCACCGTCTGTGGGCTCTCCTGCATTAAAGTGGAAAAACCCCACAAGCGCGGCCACCCTGGCCAATGCCACCGCTGCCAACTCTATTGTTTGATACTGAACTACGGAAAGAATTTGGGTAAGAGAAATGGTGCTCTACTCACAGACGATGATGAAGCTGGTCTCCAGGTCCCGGGACACAATCCACACAAGATTTCACAGGGTTATTTCAGTATTTAGCACACTCCGGCCGGCAGTTATGAAAAGGGTGGATCCAACGAACTTTTTTTCCGTGCACCCCAAGCGAAAAAAGTGAAAAGAGTGAGTGAATGAACTGTACGAATCTACGTCGCTCATTTAGAAGCGCGCCAAATTTGAATTGGCGCGGGGAACGCAGAGCATTTAGTCTCGAACCCAAATAAGTAATTTAGATATTGTACATAAACCCCCCACCGGGAATTCACCCTTGATTCCCCAGTTCACAAACCAGGGATGGTATAGCTGTGTAAAACAATGGACTGTATAGTGAAGTGAATAAATTAATTGAATGTATGTAAGTAGCAAGTTGAGTAGTTGAAATTATGATTGTGTAAAGTGTAAGTTACATACTTAGAAGCTAATATTTGAATCTGAAGCTTAACACTGAAATACATTTGACAATCAGGCATGGAGTTGCCAAATGTTCAAGAAATTTATAGGTAATTAAAGTCATTCTGAGTCCCATAGGCAGTGGACTGAGTTTTACTACGGGTCGCGTATAAAGGCCGTTTTGATTGCGGACTTTGACAACGCGAACAACGCCATCTTTTCCGGGACAAACCTCAGTCACGCGGGCCAGAGGCCACTGCAGTGGAGGAGCGTCAGAGTGCATTAAAACACACTCACCTACCTTTAAATTGTGACATTTACTAAACCACTTTTGCTTTTGCTGTAGTGTATGCAAATATTCGTTACGCCACAATTTCCAAAATTTCTGAGAAGCTTGTTGTACGAACTGCCAACGAGTCAGTGCGTAGGTAGGTTTGTCAGAGAGATCATACTCTGGGACGGAC